>UESW01004111.1:204915-416003 GCA_900491605.1 Calamus simplicifolius | reverse complement strand
TTCATTTTCTACAATATGCTTTTCATTTTCTAAAGATAGATTTTGCATTTGATTCTTCAAATCTTTATTTTTTGAGCTCAGATTTGCATAATCATCAATTAATTCATAAAAAGCACTATGCAATTCTTCAAATGTAAAATCATCTAGGAAACTTGGACTCACCTCATCATTGTCCGTCATGAAGCAAAGATTGGCTATTTCTTTCTTTTCATCCTTCGGAACTTGAGCTTTTGAATCACTCCAGGTAGCCATCATAGCCTTTTTTTGAATCTCCGGGGGCCTTTTTGAGTTGTGGACATTCAAATTTGAAATGTCCCGGTTTCTTGCATTCAAAGCAAATTATTTCCTTTTCTTTTCCTTTGTCCTCATCTTTCCTAACAAAGGGCTTTTTCTTTTCAAATTTCTTCTTCTTCATGAATCTCTTGAATTTTGTTGTGATGAGTGCCATGTCCTCATCATCACTGTCATCTTCAGATTCATCAGATTCTTCCTTACATTCTAAAATTTTGAGAGCCATAGTCCTTTTCTTCTTTGACTCATCCTCATTAACATGTTGCTTGACTTGAAGCTCATGAGTCATCAAGGATCCCAAAGTTCTTCTAGAGGTAAAGTGCTCAGATCTTTTGCCTCTTGTATTGCAGTGACTTTAGCTTCTCATGTCCTAGGCAAAGAACGTAACACCTTTCTCACAAGATCAGAGTTATCATAAGATTTACCAAGACTTTTAAACCATTAACAATGTCCGTAAATCTTGTAAACATATCAGAAATAGATTCACATGCATCCATTTTGAACAATTCATATTTATGAACAAGCATGTCAATCTTGGATTCCTTTACCTGATTGGTTCCCTCTTGGGTAACCTCTAATTTATCCTAAATCTCTTTAGCAGACATGCAAAAGATATACGATTAAATTATTTGCATCTAAAGAACAGTACAAAATATTCATAGCCTTGGCATTTAGTTGTGCCAATTTCTTATCATGTTCATCCCATTCCGTTTCCGGTTTAGAAATTTTCATGCCATTAAGTCTTGTAGTGGGTGTGTGAGGTCCATTGACTATAATACTCCATAGATCATAGTCAAGTGCTTGAATGAAGATTTTTATTCTAGCTTTCCAATAAGAATAATTAGAACCATTAAATAAAGGAGGACGATTTGTAGATTGTCCTTCAAAAAGTTGAGCCAACTTGAGCTGCCATTTGAATCTTTAACTCTTGATTGTTAGATAAAGGAAGAATGAGTACTAGCTCTGATACCAATTGTTGTCCCAGATAGCAACCCAAGAGGGGGGGTGAAATTGTTTTTAAAAATTTTAAACACTTTTGAAGTAAAACCCCCAACATAAAATAAATCACAGATATGCAATAGTTAAGATAGAATATGCAAGGAGAAGATGAAGAGGAAGAGACAAAGAGACAAGCACGGCAAACACTGAAATTTTATAATGGTTCGGTGTACCTACACCTATGTCCACTCCCAAGTACCTCTTGGGTCCACACTATAATCAACCTTGATTACAGTAGAGTTATTTTACAAGATCATAACTCAAACTTGTTGTTTTCCTGGTGCACAACGAACCCAGCTGGTTTCCAAGGTTCACCAGCACAAAACCTTACACACAAGCAACTGCTTGCACAAGGCAAACTACCTCAACTGATTCAATCGCCTGATTGACTCAGTTCACAAGAAGAATAAGAATTTGATACAATAATTGCTCCTTAAATGAGAAAATAAGATAAGTTAACTAATCAAACAAAGAGATAGAAATAAAAGCATGATTTGCAGATTTCTATGGCTTGATTCTTCTCCTCTTTCTTGCTTTTGAATGGATCTTCCTTGAGTATTCTCTTGTAGCTCGGAAGAACAGTTGAAGAACAGGAACTAGGGCTTGCTCGTTTGCTTCTTCAACTTAGAAATCTCCTCAAAATGAAAGTGTGAAGATTTGGAATTTCTCTCTTTTCTTTCAGGGAATCAATACGATCTTTCTTTTGATTTTTCCTTTAATTTTCTCTCGAATTTTTCTCTTCTTTTTCTTCTCTATTTTTCTTGTTTTTCTCTCTTTTTAAACGGTCATATTCATCATCCTTTTATAGATCCTTCCAATACTAAGAATAGATGAAAACTATCGTTAGAATCAAAGTGGAAGAAAAGTTAGTAACAAATAAGGTAATAGCCGTTGAGATTTAAAGTAAAAAGTAGGTTTAGAGACGTTCTGACACATCTGAAAGTCGATTCTGACAATCTGGAGTCGCTCTGACTTTCCTGGGGTCGACTCTAACTTGAAATCCCCAAACAGCCGATTTGGAGTCTGCTCTAACTTTTCTGGAGTCGACTCTAACTTTTCTGGAGTTGACTCTAATTTGAGACCCGAAGAACCATCTTTCTATTTTTCTGTTGGAGTCGACTCTACAGATTCTAGGTGTCGACTCTAGTCCATGTCATTTTTCGGAGTCGACTATGTGATTCTAGGTGTCGACACTAATGTCTGCAATCTTACCTCGATATTAGAATTGAGCTCCGAACTTGATTTCTCTCAAGATTTTGATCATTTAAACAAGTTATAAACTGAAACATTTAATCAAAATCATTAGTAATTTCATGAGTTATACTCAAATAGTTTTGTTTATCATCAAAATTAATAATTGGGTCAACACTTAGATTTGTGTAAGAGGGAATACATTTCATTCTTTTCTCCTAAGATAATTTTCTCTCTCTTCCCTCACCAAGCCACTGCTCCTTCTCATTTAGAACATGTGGAAACCCTAGGTGTGATCCCTCTCTCTCCCTACGCACTCTCTCTTTAGGTGTGAAGTCATCAGTTTCTCTCTCTAAGGATGCCCTCTCTCCAAAAAGCAACATCCTCTCTCTTATTCATACACCCTCTCTCTTTAGAAAGTTGGAAGAAATGAGATCCTAGGGATGCCACTTTCTCTCTCCTAAGCATCCTTTTCTCTCTAGCTTGCTCTCAAGTTTCTCTCTCCTGGGTATCCTCTCTCTTAGGGCATCTTTCTCTCTCTTGTATGGAACCTAGGTGGTGCCCTCTCTCTCTTGGGTCCTAAGATTTGTCCAGATCCAAGAATTTTTCACAACAGTTTCGTTGTATTGCCTATGCACACATCCCAGATCAAAGAAGAAGCAAGCTTAATGACAAGAGTTATCCTTGCATCTTTATAGAATATGACCAGAGGTCCAAGGCGTATAGAATCTATGACCCAAAGGTGTAGAAGACTCTTGTAAGCCATGATGTAAAGTTCAATGAAAAAGGAATCTGAAATTGGAGCACCAATATGGTAGAAGTGCAAAAAGAAGAACAAGTAAAGGATTAAGTTGAAGATTCGCCACCTTTTTCATCACCTAACATGAGATCTCTATCCTCAAGTGAAGATTATAGAAAGAAAGAAGCATTCAAGATCTTTATGAGGTGACAAGTCCCTTTAATCTCATTTGTTTATATGTTGATGAGGATGTAATCTCTTTTGAAGAAGCAATGAATAATGAAAACTAGAGGATGGCCATGAATGAAGAGATGAAGGCAATTTAGAAGAATGACATATGGGAGCTTATCACTCTTCTAGAAGGTTATGAGTCCATCGGAGTGAAATGGGTGTACAAGGTGAAAAGAATGCAAAAGAAAAGGTGAAAAAATACAAGGCTCAATTAGTAGCTAAAGGCTACAAACAACAAGCCGGAATTGACTACAAGAAGGTATTTACTCCCGTAGCATGCATGGAGATAATTCACCTAGTAATTTCCTTGGCTGCATAGAACAATTGAGAATCTATCAACTAGATATGAAGTCTGTGTTTTGAATGGCTTTTTTGAAGAAAAAGTGTATGTTGAATAAACCAAAGGGTATGTGAAGAAGGGATATGAGAGAAGGTTTTAAAGCTAAGGAATGCACTTTGGCTTAAAATAAGCTCCAAGAGCATGGAATTCAAGGATTAATGGCTACTTCAAAGCAAATGGCTTCAAGCAATATCCCTATGAGTATGCTATGTATGCAAAGAAAAAAAATTTTAATATTTTACTTGTTTGTTTATATGTAGATGATCTTATCTTTATAGGTAATAATCTACAAATGTTTGAAGAATTTAAGCATGCCATGATGAAGGAGTTTGAGATGATGCACTTGAAACTAATGACATACTTTCTTAGTTTGGAGGTTAAACAACATGAAGAAGGAATTTTCATATCTCAAGAAGGTTATGCACGCCAAAGAAATCTTGAAGAGATTCAAGATGTAATATTGTAACCCTATAAGTACCTCTGTTGATTGTGGAGCAAAGGTGTCAAAAGATGATGAAGAAAAGGTAATTGACCCTACTCTCTATAGAAGCTTAGTAGGATACTTAAGGTACATGACATGTATAAGGCCAGTCATTCTATATGCAGTCAGCTTAGTCAGCAGATTTATAGAGGAGCTCAAATCAATACACTAAAAGGCAGCAAAGAGGATTCTTTGTTACATCCAAGGTACTATTACTAATGGACTATTTTATTCTCATCATAGTAACTTAGGACTTGTTAGCTACTTGGATATTGATTGGGCTGGAGACATGGATGATTGAAAGAGTACTTCATGATTTGTATTTTTTTATGAAAGATGCAATTTTTTCATGGATGTCAAAGAAGCAACCTATTGTTACTCTTTTTATATGTGAAGCTGAATATGTTGCTGCATCCGCATGTATGTCACATGCAATATGGCTAAGAAACTTACTAAAGGAAGTTTTAAGCAAAAGGAGCCTACGAAGACAAACATTGATAGCAAGTCAATCATTGCACTAAGAAAGAATCCGATGTATTATCAAAGAAGAAAACATATTGATGCACGTTTTCATTCAATTTAGGGACATGTAAAGAACAAAGATATAAAGCTACTGTATGTATACAATCAAGTGGTTGACATATTCACTAAACCCTTGGGAGCAGAGCTCTTCATCAAGTTTAAAAGTTCTCTTGGTATCATAAAGAAAGGACAATTAAGTTTTGGGGGAGGGGGTGTTGAGAAAAGTAAACTTAATTGTATTGAAGAAACTAAAAAGCCATATTAAATTATGTAAATTTAATTATAATGGTAGAAAACAAAAATTACATTGAAAACTTAAGGGTCATATGGAAAGTCCAAAAGTCACATGGGAAGTCTAAAGATTACATAATAATATATTTATTTACATTGAAAACTTTAGGATCATATAAAAAATCTAGATGTCACATGGAAAGTCTAAAGATTACATAATGATGTATTTATTAGAGAAGTCAAAAGGCCACTTCTTATACCTATAAATATATGGTTGTTGTGAAGAAGAATGTATGGTGAGGCAAGAAAAAGAGAGAGAAGGTTTATAAGTTGTAATGCTTTATTGTTTGATATAGGAAAAATATTTTTTCTTTTTTTTTTCTCTACTTTTGTTGTATGTTCCGCTATCATTGCATACTCTACCAGAACAACACTATGGCACAAGCTTATTTAGTTTGATCACTTTTAGATCTGCCTGGATTTTAGATCCTTGCTCGCAAGGATGCTAAAATTTAAAAGAGAAATATGCAAGGATCTAGCCAAGGAATCGCTGAAGTCGTAGGTTATTACAAAGTGCAACAGTGATGCCAACATGAGTAACGAGGCGAATCTAGAGAGCATGAGAATAAAAAGAGCGCAATATCATCAAAACTTCCTCAAATAAAAATATAAAATAAAAATAAAAAGCCTTAAACTGAGAACCTTTAAGGTAGTGTTTGAAATAGGGAATAAGAGGGGATATCCAGGGATATCTCCTCTTATCCCCAAAAGCTATAATTATAAGGGATAGCTGCAAATAAAGTTAACCAAAAGGATAATCTATGGTTAACTTAACCATGGGTTATCCCCTCAATTTATTTCCTAAAAATGCAGGAATAGCTGGTTATCCCTTCAAATAAAAGTAAAAAAGAGTTATCCTATGGATTTACCTTTTTGCATTTGATATGATCATTGGGATAGCCAAATGATACCCTAGGGATAGCCAGGCGATAAACTTATCCCATACACTTATCCATGGATATTTTCTATCAAACACTACCTTAATCTTACACTCATTCAAATAAGAGCGGTAACAAAAAAGGCCAAAGGTAGCCTAATTCATTGTCCCAACCACAATCCTGCTCACGGGAAAAGAGAAACTCCAGCAAAGAAGTCCCAGGGTCCAGATTCTTCTTTGTTGCTACTCTCAAGTCAGATTCAAACTCTCTTTATATTCTAGGATGTCCTTTTTCACTCCTTTAAGTTCACAGAAAACTCGATCATGTACAAATCATGAGGCTTTTCGGGCTTAGATCAGAATGGATAAGGAGTTTTGTGAGGCCTATTTTGGTTATAGTTTGGACATGTATTTGTTTTCTTGGGGTGGCTCTAGAAGGGAATTCATGGGGGAGTGAGCTAACAATCTTTTGTGTTCGGCCTTTTGAGAGATAACCTAACAAGTTCCAGTTTAATAATAAAAGTTACATTTGTGTTTATTTTTTACCTACGGTGTTAGAGCTAGCCAAGTTTTTAAGGAATGAAGTGTTGATTCCTGATAGAAAGATGCAGTGCAATACATCTGTATGAATCTTAACCTTATGAATCTTAAAGCAAAATAATGTGGAAGAAACAATTGAAAAAAAAAAGGAATTTTCTTTGTTTTTGACTGTTAAATGAAGGAGAAGAAAGGGTTCTCTGCCTTTTCGACCATCCAAAAGATAGGGTGTTTCCCCATCCCAAATCCAGTCGAACGAGTTCGACTCACTGCGGCATTGAGCGATCATTGGAAGAAGAGAGCAACCAAGGACTCGTAGCTAGATTTAAGTGGCTTCTTCAGCAAGAATGTGCTGGTGAGCCCGATTAAAAGTCTCTTGTAGTAAGTGGTCGATGGTCGTTGAACAAGCTTCTGTTGTCCCCCATAGGTGGCATAGATCATGGCCCTGATAGTGATGAACTGGTTGAAGAAAAAACAAACTGGTGGTGGGTGGATGGAGTCGGCATCAGCCCAGACGTATACGACGTATAAAAGAAACCTTGTTTGATTTCCAGGCAGTTGGTCTTTCTATTTTTTGGTGGAGGAAGATAGTGATCGACAGTGGAAATCATTGGGAAAGGCGACAACTAAGTCGAAGTTGGTGAGGGCCAAGCCACCCTCCTCACGACTTCGTCTTAAGATAGGGACCCAATCCCTTGTTTTGGCTCAGCCCCAGATGAATGATTATGTAGAGAGGAAGCGGCAATGAATCCGACCGATGAAGAGCCCTAGAGGCAATAGTGGAAGAAGAAAGGGACTCATCGGAGTCCCTTGACACCAGGTGTGAAGAAGAAGAAGAAGAAGAAGAAGAAGAAGAAAGAAATAAAGAAAGAAAAGGTTTGGTTCCTTTTTTTAAAAAAAAAAAGGGTTGAAATAGGTGTGGATAAGCCCTACAATAAGCTGGGAATAATGTTGGAATATTTGGAATAAATAGAGTCTTTATTTTTAGGAAGCATTATTTGGTGAACTCAATTGGTTGAGAGGTAGTTTGAAATTGGCGATTTAAGTATGACCATAAATCCACAATATGTCCATTGTTCAATCCACAAATTTGATGGAAAGACTAATTTTAAGGATCGACAAATTTAGGTGCAATTTTTTAAAAAAACTAGAGATTTTTGAGTTGTTGTCGAAAAAGATTTTGATAAATTAAGAAAGATAGAGAAATTGTTTGTTGCATGAAGACAATAACTAAAATGTTTTTGTGAAAATAATGTACATGCTCTCTATCATATATTTCATTATTAGTTTTTCAAAAAATTATTCATGTAAAGACAACAAAAATAGCTTAGGATACTTTAGTTATATCTTATCAAGTTGCAGAAAAGGTTAAAAAAAAGTGTGGCAACTAATATAAAGAAGACCGGTTGAACTTATTTAACAAAAGAAAACTAAGAGCATTATTGATTATTTTATGTGAACAAAACCTAATTAATGATATAAAAGCTAATGGAGAAGATATCCATCAAGATGAAAGGTCATAATAAAATTATTTAAATTTAAATGAGTGATTCAAATATATGGTGACAGAAAAGTAAATGATACTAACACTACAATGATTGATGAGTTGTAAGGTTTATTAGAGACATATGAATAATGCTTGAATGAAAAAGGAATAGTTGAAGCTGAACTAGCATTGCAAGTTCAAGTAAACTTTAAGTAAGAAAGCAAGTCATTGAATAAGGAAGAATTAAGTTAGAGAGGTCAAAATTATAAAGATAAAGTGAGATAAAATTCTAGATCCGATCAAAGATAAGGCGAGAACTAAACTAAAAGCAAATCTAATATTCAATGCTACAAGTGTAAGAAGAATAGGCATTATTAGTTCGAGTACAAATCTCATATTTAGTGCCATAACTATAAAAAGTATGGCCATTATAGTCATAAATGTCATGTTAGAAGATGAGACAACCAAAAAATAATGCCAAAGTTGCCAAAAATTATGGTGATAATATGGAGACTTTCCTATTAGCTAGTCATATAGCAATGGATGAAAATAATAGTCAATGATTACTAGATATAGGGAGCAATAATTATTTAAGTGGTAATAAAAATATGTTCTTTAATTTAGATGAGTTTTCTCATGCTACAATAAAATTTGGAGATAATACAAGAAAATCAATTTGTGGAAAGGAAAGATTAGGATCAGATTAAAAGATGCCTCTCTAAGTTATATTTTTGAATGTTTTATGCTCCTACTATTTATTAAAATCTCTTGAGTATGAGGCAATTTATAAAGAAAGGTTATGCCTTTATTTTAAAAAAGGAGGTTGCATCATTATGGATAAAGAGAAACGAGTAATAGCCTAGATAAAAAGGACAAACAATAGTTTGTTGTCATTAACTATTAATTATGATATCATTTTGTAAAAGTTCTTTGATTGCTGATAATAACTGGTTGTGGCATAAGCATCTAAGGTGCTTAAATTTAGGGAGTATCAAATTTCTTTCAAATAAAAAATTAATTTCAAGTTTGCCATTAATCAATAAGCATGGCATAAAGCATTAATTGACTGTTAAGTATACTCCTTAACTAAATAGAGTGCTCAGAAGGAAAATAAAACTATTATGAATATAGTTCAATATATGTTACATAGCAAATATTTGCCTAAAATTTTTGGATAGAGTTGTTGCTTATGCCATTTATGTTTTAAATAGACACCTATAAAGAGTGATTGTGGCAAGACCTCAGAAGAAGCTTGGAATGAGAGAAAGCCTAATATCGAACACTTAATGCTAATTTGTTATATTGCCTCTCATGTGTGCTTGATAAATTAAGAAAGAAGTTAAATAACAAAGTATAAAAGTATTTTTATTGGCTACAATCATCACACAAAAGGTTACAAGCTATACAATCTGAATATTAAAAAGATGATTATCAATCAAAATATGATTTTTGATAAAGATAGCATTTGACATTGGATAGCTAAAAAAAGATATTTTTATCAATATTACTTGTTGCTATTGATAGAGCAATACAAGTGCAAACCACTAATAATCGATGTGCTTTCATTAAATGTGCTTCCAGACATTCACATTGCTAGCATCACTTTATTACCTGCTTATAAGATGGCACGATTGATAATTATAATGATCACCTAAGGAAGATGATAATGTAGGGTATTTTGCTCTATCTGTAACTGTGATCCATTGATTTACAAAAAAACTACTAGCAATTGTTAAATTCAAGCAATAGATGAGAAGATTCATTTAATTTAAAAAAATAATACTTAAAAGCTTACTACTTCTTTGAGAGATGAGAATCCTATTAGTGTCAAGTGGGTATGCAATATAAAATACAAGGAGAATGGAGAGATAGATCACTATGAGGCAATATTGGTTGCTAAGAGTTACAAGAAAAAGCTAGATATTGATTCTTTGAAGTGTTTGATCCAGTTGCTAGACTTGGTACTATGCATATAATTATTTCTCTTGCTACTTAAAATCATTAGAAATTTTTTTAAATGGATATAAAGTTTTCTTTCTTGAATGGTGTACTTAAAGAAGAACTATATATTAAGAAACCTCCAAGATATATGAGGAGAGGGAAAGAAAATAAAGCTTACAAATTGAAGAAAGCCTTGTATGGTTTAAAACAAGTACCTAGAGTTAAGGTATACTCAGATTGAGCATGAATTTCATAGATATCCCTATAAGCATACTTTGTATATCAAATCTAATCAACAAGGCTATATTATCATTATGTGCTAATATATGAATGATTTGATTTTCATTGGCAATAATTTTTAATTATTGTTGAGGTTCAAGGAAGAATGATTGCTCAATTCGAAATGATAGATATAGGATTAATGTCCCACTTCCTTGGTATTAAGGTAACTCAAACTTGAGATGGTATATGTGTTTCTCACAAAAAATATGCAAGTGATATTTTGGAGAAATTCAAGACAAGTTGCCCCAGCCTATTTTGACTTTGGTTGAAGAAAGATCTGAAGGATAGTAGCAGTGAATTGGTTGATTCAATAAATTATAAAAGAATAATAAAAAGATTGATAATTGATATTTGTCTGCTATTGATTAACATTGCGTATGGTGTTGAAATTATCAGCCGTCTATGAAGACTACACATTAGTTTCACTTGCAAGTAGCAAAATGTATTTTGAAATATGTTAACAGGACGCAAAGTGATGATATTTTTTATTCTTCCACTAATGATGTGAGGCTTGTTAATACACAGATGGTGATTAGATAGGTGATATTAAAAAGAGAAAAAGTATTTTAAGCTATACTTTTCATCTTAGCTCAAGGTTTTTTTCTTAGTTAAGAAATAAGTGCTTGCCCATTCTATTGCTTAGTTAAGAAACAACAAGTGCTTGCCCCTTCTATTGCTGAGACAGCATATATTACAATGGCAATATAGTGCTTCTCAAACCATATGATTATGACAAATGCCTAACGAGTTATGCCATCAAAAAGATAAGCCTATAAAGATTTTTTTGTTTAATAAGTCTACAACTACATTGATAAATAATCCAATATTTATTGTTGTAGCAAATACATTGACACCAAGTTTCACTACATTTGTAAGCTAGTCGAAGATAAAGAGATTATAGTCAAATTTTATTTATCTGAAGATTAAATTGCAAATATTTTTGTTATGCCCAAGGCAACTCAAGAGACAAGAGAATTGGATTTTAAAAAACTTAAAATCAAACTAAATGCTTAAAAAAATTTAATAATTCAAAGCAGAGTATAAGTAAAAATATAAAGCTATGCTAAAGATATATCAAGATGGCAAAAGAAAACTAATATAAGAAAATAAAGGAGGTGTAAAGATTTATAGAGGTTGGCATATCTTACCTACATCCGCTATCTAAGTCCCTTTTTAATATTTCTATTATATCAATTCTTTTAATCAAGTGACAATCAAATCCTTGCACACCTCTTTTATCATGTTACAAGGAACTCTTACAATCCTTTTTAACATAAATATAAGAAAAAAGAGATCCCAATAAGCAAGGTTAGCTATAAGGTGGGCTAGTAAGAATGAACCCTCTATCTCTTCTTTTGACATGCATTATTAAGAAGGAAGCCAAATCTATCTCCTCTAAAAAAATACTAAAAGTACCGTTATAACGAAAGTAGATTTATAATTGTAGTACTAAACTTGAGAAGGAAGAGTATAAATACATTAAGCTCAAATCCCTTTTTACAAAGATTTTCTAATGGATTTTAACTCATTTTTTCAAGTTTAAGCTAATCCATAAGTCCTCATTTTATAAAACTTCCAACATAATTGTTGGGGCTCAAGGACAGCTCCAACAGTCATATAAATGTATAACCATTGGATTGTCAAAGTCCCAATAGTTGGTCACCTAGGCTAGGGCCAATTGATAATCCAAGCTAGGGCCAGTCAACAGCTCAGGCCTAGTTTAATCAACCATCCTGGCTTGTGGTAATCAAATGCCAAGCTAAATAGAAAGCTATTTTCTCAAGTTTGATCAACCACCCACTCCTGATTTTAGATTTTCATGATTAGTTTTCATTAATTTTTAATCCAAAACCTAATCTAATTCATTTTTAAGGGGTTTGATCCTCACTTATTCTCCTACTATGTTTTACAATGTGTCCTTAGAAAAAATAAAATCTTTCCTTTATATATTATTGCATCAGATAGTAGATAATCTTTCCATTGCTCTTCTTCGACTTGGACTTCTTGCATGCAACTTAAGTTCAAATATGTGTTGGATGATCTTTTGCGCATGTCTTAATTTATCTTGACTATTGTCTATATTTCATCATCATAAATTCAAGCATTGTATTAGCTCTTCAAGAAATAATCTTGTTATCATCAAAACATGTACTTACTAAACTCTTAGGTTCAATAATACTTAGAAAGCTATTTACAAGTAACTTGTTCATGAAGCTTAGAGAATGATATCAGAGAATTATGGTGGGCCAAACAAATCGATCAATCAAAAAAAAGGAAAAATTACTTCTAGCTAGATTGCTCCAAATATTATTAGGTTCAAGAGTAAGCTTGCCTATTGGCTTAGAAATAATAGTCTAATGCCAATCAAGAAAAGTAAGCTCAAATCTTCACTGGATTTTGATGAGTTACTGATATCGCAAGCAAAAAAATGGAGACCTCTTTTATTTGGATCACTACTATATAAGAACAATTTAAAAGTACACTCCAACCAATTGACTAGTTGCTCAGACTCAAGAAGTAGATGATATGTATTGGAGTAAGAGAATAAAAATATTAAATGTCAATGAAATTCAAAAAAATAGTAAACATCATATATATTTCAAGAGTCAAGTTTAGCCCAAATATTATTTTTAGCAAACTATAAATCTTTCTTTCATGGTCCATCCTTGCCATAAGAACTCCATGACTACATTCAAATCATCTAGTACATTAATTGCACTTGCAAATATTAACATATTTAATAGCCACTATAGATTTAACAAACTTAGCATCTTAAACTAACATAAGATAATAGTCCTATAGTCCTATAATATTTGTCTTAGCCAAAGCTTAATTAAACAAGTCCCACTCACTAGTTGACTTGGTAACAATTATAAAATAATAATATTATATAAATAATTATTTTTACCATTTGTGCAATTTATTTAGATAGGAGAGGCAAAATATATCAGGTCAATTTATTACTTGCAAAGTTTACATAATTAATAAACCGAGCTAAGTGGCAAAAGCACATCTAGCCCAAAAAAATAAAAATAAAAATAAATAAATGATCTATTATTTTCAATGAGCTAGATACAAATTCATATGAAAATTAGGTGCCTCTTTTTAGCTCAAAGACCTAATTGAATTAGACTATATTGAGATCTATGCTAAACTTAGCTTGAGTAGCATAGTAGTTGTTTGAATTAAGGTTCAATTTTTTATGCTAATGCTGGCTTTAGCTCATCAAATCATTTTTTTTTTAAAAAGCTAAAAGATAAATCCTAGCCCAAACTTTGCCATGTCGCTTATTCTCTTTACAAGCTTTTGAATTTTATAGGGTGAGAAAATCTTAATTTCTATATGGAATGTGACGCTCTTACGCTGATGACTATCCCAATAAATATCTAGGTGGATGCCCTCCAATCCCTTTTTTTTTTAGATATTACTTTTTTCTTATTTTCTTCCTTTTCTTCCTTTTTTTCCTCTCCTATTTTTGTTTCTTAGGGCTTAAATTTATTTTCACTCCATCATGTTTTATGCATGACCACATAAACCTCTTAATTTTTTATAATACATTAACCTTTATAATTTTAAATATGATTCTTCTATTAATTTGTTTATTACTAATTGTTAATCTATTATAATCACATGCCTATATATATATATATATATATATATATATATAACTTCTATCTCTTTTATAAATTACAAGAATAGCACCCCACTATAGCCCATAATTAGCCTTAATTTTTTGGGTTTGTGAGACATACGACAAAGATGTATCAATTTACAAGAGAGAAAAAGATGAAAGCAACAAAACATTAGTACTAATAATAGCATTTATTAGTTATATATATAACTTTTTAACAAAAGATCATATTTATTTATTTAACAATTATAAGGGTAAAAATATTTCAAATACAAGGAGTTTGTGATATTATAAATAAAACTAAAGAGGTTGAAATAAATTTAAACTTCTTTTTTAATTCTTTCTTTCCTCTTCCTTCTTTTTTCTTCATTTTCTTTCCTAGGTTTTCCTCTTCACTTCTTTATCATTTTCTCCCTTTCTCCCTTCTTTCCTTCTATTTTTCATTTTTTTTTCCTTCTTTCTTCATTCCTTGCTGCTTTCTTTATTTATTTTATTCTACCTTTTTTCTTCTTTTCTTTCTCTATTTCTTCTCCTTTATTTTCTTTCTTTTCCTTTTTTCTTTTCTTTTTTTTATTCTTTTTAATTTTCCTACTGGGAGGATAAGAATGTCACTTGTTTAAGGGATTTAAAACATCATTTGTTAAAGATAATTAGTATTAGTAGGATAAGCAGGATGAGCAATTCCTCTATGGAGTATAATTATAGCCTTTTGAGTGTAGCTTTGTCTCCCAAGCAAACGAGCAAAATCAGTTAGAAGAATGAATCTAAATCTCAACTTCATGATAAAGAAAAAAAGGGCTATGGAACATACTCGATTTGGAAGTAATAAGGGTTTATGCCAAATATGAAAGGTCTCGAAAAAAGTCAACTTTAAAACAAATAACCAATCATAAGTACATATAGTGAGAGGTAGAATAGACTATTAGGGGCAGTGCAAAGTCTTTGATGATGAGGTGGAGAAGCTGGGGAGCTAGTCTAATTGTGTATTATTGAGTCTATAGGGAGGAATTGAAGAAAGTAAGATCTAACTAGAAGTTTTCCCTTACCCGTAGAACTTTGGGACAAAGATTGGGTTTAGAATTTTCACCTTGGCTATGAAAGAGAAGTTGAATCCATCAAGTGGACTTAAGATCTTTCTAGTTGAGGCTAATCATTATGTCCTGCAATTCTACCTGGAGGAAGATATAACTAAGGTTGCTATTAAGAGGCTATGGATCATTGATGATTAGGTGATGGCCTTGGAACCTTGGAGACCAAATTTTAAGGCATCCAAAGACCCAACCAAACATGTTAAGATGAAGAAATTACTAATTGAGTGGTGGTCAAAAGAGAGGACCATTGAGATTGCATGGTAGTAAGTGAACCTCTCTAACTATAATTAGACAAAAATGCTAAAACTTCATAATTATGCCAAGGTGTATATCTTGATAATCTAAAGGAACCTCTAGTTCTAAGAGTAGATCTAATAAGAAACGAAGGTAAGGAGTCTATCTAGTAGTCATTTTACTATGAAAATATTTTATATTTTATTATGCTTGTGGGAGAATTGGTCATGAAGCACTGGGTTGTTTATTTCCCATGCATTCTTTAGCTACCAAAGGGAATTATAAGTAATTTTCTTGATTTAATGTAATCTTAGGAGAAAAAACTTATCCATTTGGATGCAAGGGAAAAGGATTTAGTGATCTCCAAATTTCAAATAGAAAAGATGTTAAGTAAAGCAAAAAAAAAAAGGTTCAAAAATATCATCCACAGTTATAGGGGCCTACTGTAAGGGGAATGAACGCAATCTGACAAGATTGGGTCCAACTCAAGTAAATCCAACCTGGAGCACAAGTTTCATGCAGTCAAAATCAAAGCCTAAAAATTAGTGTTAAAGCCCAAGAATTATCAGTCTTAGGAAAAGGTTGGGCCTCAACATCTAGGCCATAATTCTAGCATTGGTGCAATAGTAGTGGCAAAGAGCTTTAAGATGAGATAACCAGTAACTCAAAGGTAATAACCACTAGGATTGTGGGGGAGTTAGTTGACCCTAGTTAAGGGTGAAATCTTGATGTTGAGAAGAAAGGTGTAGCCCATCCTTCTTAATGGAAATCAAATCTCTCTGCGAGGTAAGGTAGCTATTAAAGTTGTTGGATAAGAAACCTTGATCTAAATAGTGATTGAGGCAGTGAAGAAGAGAGGCAAAGGAAAGCAACCTTACCTAGATAAAGGCCTCATAATAGTGAAGATGTAGCAAGTCTTCAGTCCAATGAACTAGAGATTGACATGCCCCGTGTGAGAAAAGTGTCCAGACCTAGTGTGAAGGATAGTATGCTAGAACGATTGAAACAAGAAGAGATGAATCAAGACTAAGTGTGCTAGAACCTTTCATTGAAGCTATTAACCATCCTTTTGACCAAAATGGTGGCTCAATAGGTGTGGAGTCAAAGGCCTCCTTTTAGGTACTTTTACACTTATCCTATCCATGAATATTTTAATTTGAAAGTGCAATGTAACTGATAAACCAGATTTCTTAGCAACTTAAAAAAGATTATTCTATTGATGAAGTTGATGCCTATATTTTACTTAAAACTAGATCATCTGGAGGGTCCATTCAAAAACTAAATAGAAAATTTGGTGGTGATTGGAATATAAAACCTATTGATTTTTGTGGTTTATCTAAGCGGCTAATTGCATTATGGTGGAAAAGGAGAGGCTCAATAGATTTTATCTAAGCTTCTAACTAGGGTTTCTATGGTATTATGTCAATAGAAGGTTCACATCTTTTGATTCTTATAGTAGTGTATGATAGCATTAGTGGGGAGGTTTGGAGATGGTTGTAAAAAAAAGTTAAAGAGGTGATGGATATTCTAGTACCTTTAGTGTGTAATAAAGATTTCAACCACATCGTATCTAAAGAGAAAAAACATGGCAATCTTAGCTTCATTGATAACCAAGAGTTAGATGAATTTTAGGATTTTGTGAAATATATCTTCTCAGTTATTTGGGTCTCACTAGCCCTACATTTACCTAGTGTAATAATAGGAGTAGTGACACCGAAATATAGGAAAGGCTTAATCAACATTTAGGTATTGTTAGTTGGTTAACTCAATTTCTTAAAGCTATTATAAGATATTTATCTTAGATTGGCTCTAACCACTATCCTTTACTATTAAATTCTGATTTGGTACTGATGGTATCAAAGTCTTTCAAGTTTGAAAATTTTTAATTTCATCTAGACTATCCTTTAATGTGATTAATCAAGCATAGAATACTATAGAAAGTGAATAACCAATGGACAAATTGACTAAGCAACTAAAGAGTATAAAGCTAACCCTTAAAAGATAGAATAAAGAAGGGATGAGGAACATTTTTAAGAAATTAGAATATCTTAAAAAGTAAATTGAGCTGCTTTAGAACAATGAGTAGGATTTAAAGATTTGTAGATTATGGCCTTTAGAAACTCAAATAAAATTTAAATGAATATTATAAACTCTAATGCCTACATGAGATATTTTGGGATCAAAAATCTAGGATTTAATGGCTAAAAGAGGGAGACAAAATACCTTTTCTTTTCAAAAATCTACTTTAATAAGGAAAATAAGGAAGAAAATAATGAGCCTAAAGGATATAAATGAGAAGGATGTAGATCTTTGAAGGATGTTAGATAAAATTTTCTGTAATTCTACAAGAGTAGATAGACTCAAAAGTATTTATGTTGCTCTTAATTTATCCTTGATGGACTATAGCTTAATTGATGAAGAGTAGAGGTTTCTTAAAGGCCAATGTTTCAAACGATGAAATTGTAAATTCTTTAAACCCGATGGGTTCTGATAAGGCTTTAAGTCTGAATGATTTCCCTCCATGTTTTCTTTAGACTAATTTTTTTATGTTCGTGAAGCAATTAAGAAGCTTTTTTTAACTCCACTAAGGTTGGTCCCAGCCTAGATAAAGAAATAGGATTGCGTTAGATAGTTGACAGCCAGCATAAAACTTCGTCAGATCTCCTAAAACATGAATCTACTTAATCAAACTATGCAAAGGGCTAGGACATCCCTGTTAGTCGATTTAGTCTGAATATAGCAGAGTGGAGGAAGCATATTCATGTAGGCGACCCCATGTAGTTGGGAAAAGGCTTAGATGAGTTGAGTTGAGTATGAAGACCAAATGTAAGAACCCCAATATGCTCAGTCATTATCATTTTATGTAACACAATTTATAAAATCATTGCCAAAATCATTACATTGAGAACTAAAAAAGTGATCTCTAAACTAGTTTCGAAGAAGTAATCAACTTTTATATTTGGCAGGAGTATTTAAAATAATATTATCATGGCTCAAGAAGTTATCCATTTATTACGAAAAGCCCATAAAAAGAGACCTTTAATGACTATCAAATTGGACATGAGTGAGCCTATGGTAGAGTGGATTAAGAATATTTGAAAGCTATGCTTAATCATTGAACTTCCTTAAGACTATGATTGGCTAGATTAAGGATACATAATATCTCATTCCTTTTCAATCCTCATAAATAGCTCTCTTATTTCTTTCTTCACTTTTCTAATGGGATTGCACCAGAATTACCTACTATCACCTTACCTTTTTATACTATGCTCTAAAGTAATGACTTGTAGTTTACACTTAATGATAGAAAGTAAGTTGATATATGGTTATAATTATCCCAAAAAAGAGGGCCCCCAAGTAAGCCTCTTTATTTGTAGATGATTACTTACTTTTATTAAAGGCTTAACCAACTGTAATGTCTACTGCAAGCAAGTAATAAGGGATTATTGTGCCTAGTAAATATAGGTTATTAATCATGAAAAGTCCACGTTCTATTTAGTCTAAAAATTAAAAGTAAGTTCATGACGAAGTTAATAAACATTTTGGGGTTAGTAGAGTAGAGAATATTGGGTTGTATTTGGGCAAAGGTACAAGACTAAAGAAAGCAAATACCCAAATATGAAAAAGAAAATTAATGCTAAACTTGATGCATGAAAATAAAAAGTCCTTTCTTTTGCTGACAGATGCACTTTAATCAAGACTGTACTATACTCTATTCCTCTTTATTTATCTCTAACCTGATAATTTCAAATAGCTTCATCTTAATTTGAAAAAATTATTAGGAGTTCCTTGTGGAGATATGATCAAAGAAGTAGAAATTTATTCTATATCATGAGATAGTATCTACAAGGACAAAATTATTGGGTCTACACTGAGATTCAAAAATGGTAGATAGTATTACTAAGCAAAGTGATGGACAAACTTGTTACCAATCAACATAGTCTATTTGCTAATCTATTTGCTTGACTAGGCAAGGTATCATTTTCAAGGTGGCTAGTGGGCTTAAAAACTCTTATAGGACCTATTTCCCAATCTAGATAGTTGTGTACCAATCATCCCACAGCGTTATAGTGGTTTTATTTGGTCTATGGGAGAAGAGGGTAAAATTGATATTATAATTCAGCCTTGCTTTTCTATGATTCCTCTTAACCAATTGCCTATTAAATATAATGGGAATCTTGTGGCAAACTATCTACTTTGAGTAGATTAATTTCTCAAGATGTGGGTTAGGATATGAGCTTATTGAATTGTCACTTTCCTCCATTTCTAGTTGAAGAAATTATTATAATGCCTACTGTAAGTAATTGCCACCTTGATATGTTGCATTAGGATTCAAGGTTTAATCAAAAAATTAAAGTCAAATAAGTATATCAAAAATTGGTTGCCAACAATAGAAATGTGCCTATTATTAATTTCAACAATCTTAGGAAGTTACTAGCCTACCAAAGAGCTCTTTATTTTCTACAAAAGTTATTCAAAGATAGTCTCTCAACTCTCTTATTATTTTGGCTAGTAAAATTAGATTTTTGAGCCCCATTTGTATAAGATATAATACTGAGGTTGAATGCTAAAATCATCTCTCTCTTTTTCATTGTGAAAAATTGAGTGAGTTATGGAATGGGGTTTGTATTTTAAATTTGGATAGATCAATTTAAACAATCAAGCTTATGAGCAGGAAAGCATATTTCCTCCCATATGTTCTTTTTATAATCATTTCTTTTTTATTTATTGTAGCTCATTTGGAAAAAGAGGAATAAAGAATTGTTTTGAGATTAAAAAGAAATTCATCTAGCTCATATATTCAGACAAGTCTTTCATACGTGGATCAATGAAGTTTATCCAATCCATTAAGAACTCTTTACCTATACTCTTTCGCATTTGAGGGAATGGTAATTATTGGCCTTTGAAACTTATTTTAAAAAAATATTTATTAATAGTCTGTTCTATTAAGATATATTAAAATTAACTTTGATGGATGATTCATCTCAATTAAGTTAAGTTGTATAATTCTTTTTTCATTATTATTTGTGCTTGAATTAAAGTGACTACATTTGATATGGTTTGAGTTTAGGGTCCCATCGACATGTGTTTAGGAGAGCAAGCAAACTCTTTTAGCAATTTAGCTACATCCTATGAGCAAATCATATATTAGTATAATAATATTCTGTTAATCTTTCTCATCTCCAAGCTGAGGCATTTGTTATGTAAGGCTACAATTTTATTTTCTCTCTAAAAAAGAAAAAAAAAAAAAAGTAACGTATCAGCCGTTACGTACGAACCATTGTAACGGCTCGTAAGATAACGGAGCGAGAGCAGCGTTCGTGAAGAAAAGTACGAAGCGAGGAAAAGTATGAAGGGAAGAATGGAGGCCGAACGCGAACGCCGACACCGGACTGGACCTCAAAATAGAAAGAAAAGAAAGACGAATACCTAAATTACTTAAATTAAATCGAGAGTGAAAGCTTCGGGTTTTCAGATCGATCTCTCATTTCTCTGCTCGTCTTCTCCTCGACCAGCCATCAAAGTGAGAAGGTCTACGCCATGGCGTCGAGTCTCGCTCGTCTCGTCCGCCGTCCCGTCGCGGTAAGCCTTCTTCGCCTCTCCCTCCTCTATATGGATGTGGGATTCTTTGAATCTGTATTTTGCGATCGATCATTGGTGTTATAATCTTTTTCTTTGATTTTGAACCGTGACTTGATCAGTGCGATAGCGTTATCGGTGATTAAAATCCTTTGATAGATTAGACGGTTTCTTGATGGGAATTGATGCGTAAATAAGGGTTTGATTTTATTCCAGGGTGCTGGTTATTCTCTTTCTTCGATATGTTTGTGACACTCTTAAGGTTGTAATGATTTGATGGGATGCCCAATTTTATAGATTTCGTTAAGTATCCCGAACGAGGATGTGATCTTAGAGCTGAATTAATGGTGCTAAGGACGAAGGGGAAGTTAAAGAAGATAAGAGAACACATGAATTAGGAAAAATGCGGGAAGGAAACAAGACTAAGTCAAATGCATCTGATTAGAAGTTCGAGTGTTTAGAATTCCGTTCATTTCCCTTTCACGCATCAATGCCTCAGAGGCCATGGGCCTTTGCTTGTAATCTAACGAAAAAAGAAAAACTAAGTGCCTTTTTGGCGGTTAAGGATGCAAGGTAATGAAGTTGCGAATAATAGCCTAGGATTGGCTCAAAGTTATAAAAAATGATGGCGGTATGCGAGCAGCTAGGGGATTGTATAGCACACATATGCAGTATGTGATGCATATATGGGCACATAGATGTTGGTAGTTTAGAAATATTGAAAAAAATAAGAATTAAAATGGATAAACGTGGCCCAACAATTAGCAAAAAAAAAAAAAAAAGCAAATGTTTAAGAAAAGATAACTAATTATACAGAATGTCCTTTTAGTATAGTATGGCATGTTAAGAAGTTAACGATACCCCCCTTTCTTGTATGCTTCTGTTCCAAGTATGGTAATGCATGGTCTACCAACAGCAAGAAAAAAGGACAGAGAATGAGAAGGATACCCACTCATGATATAGGGCTTAGCTTGCAAATGCTGGCTTCTTGAGCTTATTATGCAAGCACCTGATGGCCCATTATGTGGTTTGACCACAGTGGTGTCACTACAGAGTATTTCCACAGGAAAGCACATATGATGGGACATGGACAGTATTTTAAAACAATGAAGTGGATGGATAATTTTCTTTGTTGAGCTTGTTTGATTAGGAAATGCCTGAATTTCAGATATTGTGTAAAGCTTAACTCATAGCCTAGCTGAATGTTAACACGTTCAGCTTGCAGAAATAAAAGCTGGGCTCAGCTTGGCTCAGATTGATAACAAGCTTGAGTTTGTTAACAAATGAGCTAAGCATGAACATCTACTGTGAAGTTTGGCTGAAGGTCAACTACCTATTTTATATGCTATGACTACTCACTGAGTATGAGCAGCTTAGTTCTCAGTTTGTCTTAACTTGGTGGGTTACACATATTCATTGGTAACATGTCAACCATTCTATTTTTATTTATCTAGGAAATACCATGTGGTGGAGGAAACACATAACGCCTATTATGCTTTTTTCCCCTCTTTTCCTGAAATGAAAAAGGGGATACTAGCAAAACATTCTTATATGTTTACAAACAATAGTTGAAGAAAAACAAAAAAAACAAAAGTTGTTATAAAACATATATTTCCATCATGTTAGTTTTCTTCTTTGGTTGCTGAGAACAACGAACAAGGAACAAAAGATGAAAATAAGAATGTGGAGACTTGTTACATTGATATATCAAATAAGGAATGTTGAGTTATTATAGGTTTTATATTTTGGGATCAAGTTAGAGGATTTTATGTTTGGATGTCATGAAGAGTTTGTTCTTTTCTTTGATTTTTGAGAACGATGAACAAAAGATGAAATATAAGAATTTGGAGACTTGTTACATGGATATATCAATTAAGGAATGCTGAATTATTATAGATTTCATATTTTGGGATCAGATTAGCAGATTTTATGTTTGGATGTTGTGAAGAGTTTGTTCTTTCATGCCTGTTTTGTTTCTAATGTTTGGCTATTATTATTTTGGGGATGTGCAATTTATCTTTTATTTCTCTCCTTTTTATCTTTGTCCTTTAGGTTTTCTTTGTAAAGCCTAATTGAATATTTTAAGGATATGAATCTTGTGACGCATATTGTTTTTAGAATGTGGGATCAAATTTAGTGAGGTTTTGAAGCTTGTTAATGTTTGAAAATGCAGTTAGTTTAGGGGCATATGTGATCATTCAATATTTATTCTTCTTCAAACCTGCGATGTATTATCATCCTCTAATTGAAATATACACGAGAGTTTGTACAAAAGACATATTCCAATTATTCTTCTTTATGAAGTATGTGAAGGATTAAACCTTATCTTGTGCAATGTTTATGCATGTCAAAATTCTTCAAGGATGTTGATTTTGTATAGCTTAGTGGGTTTTCAACAATTAAAAGTACATAGGAATATTTCTGATTCCTGATATATATCATGAAGAAGGTTTCCAAACAGTATTGAATTTATTGATGACTGAGGAGGTGAAGAGATGTAATGCAACTACAAAGTGCAGTTTCTCTAGAATGTTTTTCCTTTCTTTTATATGAGTACTCTTGTCTGAAGGATCTGTCCTTTATACTTGTGCCTTATGGTCTCTTTTTCTTGATTGAAATGAGTCGACTTTAATATATGGAATGGTTCACAAAATTGAGCCATCTTTCTCTCAATTTACCTCATCAACCAAAGAGACTTATGTTGAGATTGATATTTGATATTGTGCTGTTTTGTTTATGATGTTTTCTGCATATTAATAGAACTAATTTTATGATTTTCTTTTACCAACATGACCTTTATCTTATTAGCTTATAGGGTTAGTGATGATTGTTTTAAGACTTGTATCAGCAAAAATAAATTCAAACTTTGGAAATTTAGCATTTATTGTCACTGAGTCATTGGATACACTGCCTATCATTATAATGGCTCATTCAGAAACAATTGTTGATTACTTTGGAGTTTTCAGCTTGCCCTATTCTTTAAAATTGGAAGTTTACGTCATATGGACTTTTCTGTAGGATGGATTGCCCTAATTGATAATTCAGTTATTAAATAACACTCTAGCATTGCTAATTTCAGAGAGGGTCCAACAACTAGATATTTAGGAACAGCAGTGCTCCCAAGTTTAATTGCTAATCATTATAAATCATGACTAATTTATATTTTCTTATTAAGGATTCCATGAACAGCTCAGAATTTTGTCTAGTGTAATCTTTTTTATTTTATGGTTAATATTTTTAAGTTCATCAGGATCTTGCAACCTTAGACTCTTGTATGTTTGTAAGTTTTTTGTTTCCTTTAGTATATACTGTTGACTTATGCAAATGAAGGAAACTTAAATCATGTTTGATGGCTAAACAAAGGTCTCTATAATCCACAAGACATAATTTTCACTGTGAATCTTGGATCGGTTGTCTTTGTTGATAACTTGGTTGTTATGTAACAAGGCTGGTTCGAGAAAGGTCCCAACAGCTATATAACTAGGGTCATGCAAGATCGTGGATTTAATTCCTATGTATTTAAAATCATGAATAAACTATATTTTCCTCTGGTGGATTCCATGGCTAACTTAAGATGTACTCCTTGGAAACCGGTTTCTTGTGTTAAATCCTTTATCCTTTCAATTTTTCAAGGGCCACAGAATCTAGCAGCACAAGATTATTGTTTACTTTCTAAGTTTTGTTTCTCCTTAGGCATATATCATTATAAACTTATAAGAGTATATTTGGTTACCTAAAATGTGCTACTTAGTTACTTATGAAAATGGTCTTGATGATAAATTTGGTTAAAATAGTCAAGTTCAAAATCTTACATTCATTGTCAATCTTGGTTAATCCTGTTGAGTTTTGGTTTCGTTACTTTTGATAGTTTCAATAAATAAACCTATATATGAATGCCAACTTGATATAACCATCATGTCTATTACCAATATCAAAACTTTACTTATATTCTACAAAGTGTGGAAAAAAGATTACTAGATATATCTTATTAACTGTCTTTACAATTTAATCTAAGACCAAGAAAATTTGAGCTTAAATTTTGTAAGTTGGCTATGAAGGGGCCTTGATCTGCAGCATAGAGTTATTTTGTTCTCATCCTCTCAAGAAGAAGAAAAGAATAGAAACCCAAAAGGTCTCTCTTATAATCTAGCAAAAGTTACCTTTCTCTTGAATTGCTTTAAGACAAACTTTCGAATGCTTCCCTTTTTCTTAGATACAATGTTTAATCATAAGAATTTTTTCCACTGTGAATTTATTATCCAAAAGTAAGTGACCCTTCTTTTTATTTACAAGTGAAAATGAGACATATGTCAACATTGTTCATCCAAATATAATTAAATATTCAGAAATGGCCACAAAACTATGCTAAAAACACTTATATCAATAAATATAACATTTGTAGTCTGTTTGGTTCAGTTTCTGTTGGAATTTGCTGGCATTATATAGAAATTAGCTGCTTTTGACTGAAAGTTCCCAAAATCTAATGTTGTCAAGTTTTAGAGTTCAGTTTCTAGCTGGTTCTAGTTGAAACTGTTCATTCCGCTTGACATTTTAACCTCAGCAATTGTATACTTCAGTTACTTAAAAAAAAGCTTCATCAAGTACTTTCAAGAATTAATCAAAGAAAAACCTTGAATCCTTGGCTTGTCTTGTTTCATCTTAGTGAAATCCGTGCTTATTTATTTAATGGATGTTAAAGATAAGCTGTTAATACCAAAGTTTTAAATCTTATGGGTTAGAAGAGACATCCCAATTTTTTTACAGAATGAGACGTCTCACTTTCCGTCTCGTCTTGATCCTAACCCAGTCAGGTATCCTAATACTTCTTGGATGGTTATTTTTTTGAAAAAATTATTTTCGAAGCTTTAGTGTTATATTTGATCTTTAAACATATTTGAACTTCTTTTATAATAAATTAAAATTATTTAAAATTAACACTATAATGTATTATAGTTAAGATGGAGTGGAACGATCGAGATTGGTCCTAGAATTGCTTTGGGATGAGACAAATGGTCAAGATGGCTCCTGTCCGATTGAGACTTGAATCACTGGTTAATACCATACCCTACCCTATTGATTAACATGTTTAGCATTGCTTGCTCATGTTCTAAGAACACAGCTTGAGGGGTGTCCCTATGCATAAGGCTCTCACTACTAGGGTGTTTGGGGAGGATTGGTATGATTGCTGAGACTTGAGTTCCTAGGGATTGAGGGTGTCCCTGGACCCTCAAACGGTATAAGAATGGTATAGCGTGAGTTCTTGAGGGGTATCCTCCTTATCATGAATTGATTGGATTGTTGCAACTGCCACTTTGTAGAAACTTATTTTGAAGAGTTGCATTCTATGTTGTTGTTGCACCTTTATTTTTGACAAATTATAGTACGAACGTGAAAATTGGTGGAACTCCTTTCTGTGTAGATGTACAAGATTATCAAATTTCTATTTACTGTGTTTTTAGTGAGCATGAAAATCATTGTTTGAGTATGTCATGACTTTTGAAGACATAAGAGCATATTGTTGTTAATTAGGTGGAGTCATACTTAAATGGGTCATTGTTGAGTTCAAATATGGTTACATTCTTGAAATAAAATAATTATAGGGATACATTCTATCATCTTACATGCTCATTAACACCATATTACACACTTGGAACAAGCTAGTTGCAGTTATATATTCTATTATCTTACATGCTCATTAACACCATCTTCTCCTTGCACAATGTCCAAGCTCATCGATGCAAACTTGAAACTATCAACTAATCAACCATATCTTCTCTTCTCCAGATTACTTTGCCCACCAATGTGATCTGCCTTACATGCTCTCTTCATTCTTAAATTCTAGTCATTCTTCTTGCTCTTCATCTACTCAACTCAACTCATCTAAGCCTTTTCCCAACTACATGGGGTCGGCTACATGAATCTGCTTTCTCTACTCTGCTCTATTCAGGACCAAGTCGATATTTAAATTACAAATAGTTATATCTTTTTTAATTATTTCTGTCCATGTTAGTTTAGGTTTACCTCTACCTCTATCCTTACCATGAATTGTTAAAAGATCACTCTTTCTAACTGGAGCATCTAAAGGTCTACGTTGCATATGTCCAAACCACCGTAATCGATTTTCTCTTATTTTATCTTCAATTGGGGCTACTTCTATCATTTCTCTTATATCTCTATTTTTAATTCTATCTTTTAAAGTTTTACCGCATATCCATCTTAACATACACATTTTTGTTATACTTAATTTATTCACATTTTATTTCAATATTGCCCAACACTCTGTTCCATATAACATAGCTGGCTTAAAGCAGTTTTATAGAATTTTTCTTTCAATTTTAATGGGATACGCCGATCATACAATACTTCCGAAGCACTCCTCCACTTAATCCATCCTGCTTTAACTCTATGATTCACATCTTCACCTATTTTACCTTCTTGCTGGATAATTGATCCCAAATACCTAAATTTTTCACTCCTTACTATTTCTTGGCTTGCAATCTTTACTATTCCTTCATTTGTATTTCTACTCCCACTAAAATTACATTTCATATATTCAGTTTTAGTTCTACTAATCTTAAAACCTTTATATTTTAAAGTCTCTCTCTAAATATCTGGCTTAGCATTTACTTTAGATTTAGTTTCATCTATTTTAAAAAATTCCAGTCTGAGAAGAAGAAGACCAAGATGGACATAAGGATGTGATGGACAACATTCCTATATAAGTAGGAGGAGAATCACGTAGACCATATGCATACCAAAGCCTCAACCAGCTAGGATGCATTGATCCAAAATATTCCTAGTTTTTTTAGTGGCTTTGACTTGGACCCAAGCCCTGGCTCAATATAATGTTGGAGCTAAGCCTAGTTTCCACTCTGACTTTGACTTACTCAAATAGAAGCATGGACATAGACCCAAAATTTAAGCCAACCATGGACTTGGACCTGAATTGATGTGGGTCTGGTCTTCGTCCAGCCATTCACAGCTCAAGGTTGAAGGTGACTTTTCCCACCCCACATAAATGGGAAAACAGATGGACCTATCTTGTTAGCATTATGGTATTATTAAAGTAGACATATACTGATGTTGGAGAGTGGCAGTATGACTATTTTCAATGTTGAGTATAATAATTGCAGAATGTTCGGATAGTTTATTGTAATTATTTTAATATTATTATCAGAATTCTCCACCATGAATAAAAATTATCAGATAACATTAATTTAAATTTTACGGTCGTCTTTCACCAGTTTCTAGACTCTAGATATTGCTGCAAACAGTTAAATTTTTGTTAAACAGTAAAAGGTATTTTCTATGATTCTGAGATCCATGCAGACATTTTTTGTGTTACAAAGTTGCAGGCATGTTCGAAACTTCAGCCATCATGTCTTCCCAGGTGATCTTGTCTACTAATATCATGGTGATCATTGTTTTTTGTTTATTTTTTTTCTTCCAAGCTAAGGATCTTAAATCATGTCTCATTTCAGGTACCTATGGTCCACTTGGCTCAAAACCCATAAGGTCAGCAACTGAATGAACCTTTATTTGTTCTTTCATGCTACTAGTTAGGTCTTAGATTTACTTTACAAGTACTTTGACATCATTTTTTATTGACTGCATTAATCGTCCTTCAGTCACATATGTGTTTTTTGCTTCTTAGCTTTATTTCTCAAAAATTATTAATCATGCAGGGAAATTATTCAGTTCCTTCCAAAGAATTCTTGTTACCAAGTATGGAGTAGGTCATTTTCTTCAGAAAATGGTATGTGGCGCATAGAGTTCCATAATTGTCAGATTGCAATCTTTTCTGTTTCCAGAAAAAGTAGTTGCCAACTATTTGGCCTTCAATTTTTGAATTGTATGATTCTTTTTTTTTTTTTTGTTGATGAAGGTGACCTTATTGATGCTGTTGTTCCATTTATGGGTGAATCTATTACCGATGGAACTTTAGCAACCTTTCTAAAAAGTATGCGTCTTTCTGTATTCTTGCTTCTCTCATTCACAAGCAATTGAGATTGCTATAGCTTTATCTTATGGGCATGATACATGTGGAACAGAACCTGGAGACAGGGTTGAACTTGATGAACCGATTGCCCAGATTGAGACTGATAAGGTATATCTGCTTTATTAAAATATTAAATGAACTATATTTTTCCCAAAAATTGCACTATATTGTTACCAAGAGGAAACCATATTCAAAACATTCTATATTAACTAACTTCTTGCAGGTGACTATTGATGTTGCTAGTCCTGAAGCTGGGGTTATCGAAAAGGTTAGATTTGTCTGATCTATTTGTGTCCAAATGTTGTTCAATTATGTTATTTTTTTCTCAAGCTTCTTTTGTGGAGCTATCTATTGATTGTTGTAAAACTGGTTTTGACATTTACCGTTGGCAGCTTGTAGCCAAAGAGGGTGACACTGTGACACCAGGAACCAAGGTTGCAGTCATCTCAAAATCTGCTGCCAGTGTAACACATGTTGCTCCATCAGAGGATGGACCAGGTAAAGAAGCTCCTAAACCATCGCCACCTGCAGAAAAAGAGGTTGAAAAATCTAAAGTGGAACCTTCCAACAAAGACAAACCCAAAATGCCTTCTCCGGCACCTCCGAAAGCTGATGCTTCTGAACCTCAGCTTCCTCCCAAGGAAAGGGAAAGACGAGTAAGTGCCATGGTTTTGTCTTTCATTATTAATTATTTGCATTGTAAGGTGCAAAACTATTCTTGGACGCATACGGATAACATGGATGTCCTCCTCATTATTTGATTGGATCTTTTTTGTCATGTATTTTGGTTTCAGGTTCCAATGCCAAGGCTCAGGAAACGGGTTGCTACTCGTTTGAAGGATTCTCAGAACACGTTTGCAATGCTAACTACATTTAATGAAGTTGACATGTAGGTGATTGTTGTTTATTAGCATTAAAAATGTTCCTTCCCACATTCTAGCATGTATGATTCTATTTTATCCGTTTTCAGGATTTTGTGCAATTAGTTCTGCTTTAATGTTCACAATGGCTATGGTCCTTGACAATTTAATATTTCAGAGGAAGGGGGGAAATGATTTTCTGAGTCACATCTCATGCTAATTTACTTGGAGAGGACCGTTTTAGCACTTCTTGTATATATTGTTTTCCTGGTTGCTATTCTGATGAATTGTTTAATGTAGGACCAACTTGATGAAACTGCGCTCTGATTACAAGGATGCCTTTGCAGAAAAGCATGGTGTGAAGTTGGGATTCATGTCAGGATTTGTTAAAGTATGTAGATGTCATGAAGACCATGAAGATCTAATTTGTTAATAATTACTACTTCCACATCTGACTTTATATTGTGCAGGCTGCTGTTTCTGGGCTGGAAAACCAGCCAATCATCAATGCAGTCATTGATGGCGAGGATATCGTGTATCGAGATTATATTGATATCAGCATTGCTGTTGGCACACCGAAGGTTTGTTGATTTGCTTTCTCTACATGGTTATTCTGAAATTTTTTGTCCAAAATATGTCATATCTTAATATTTGGACCTTTAAGATCACATCTGTAATGTTTACTTTGCAGATATCTTGTTGCACAACTTCTCTTTCATGCTTGAGGTGGAATTAATTAATTTATTCTTTTCTTTCTCCTATATAGGGCCTGGTGGTGCCAGTTATTCGTGATGCTGATAAGATGAATTTTGCGGAGATAGAGAAAACAATTAACGCTCTTGCTAAGAAGGCAAATCAAGGGACAATCTCGATTGATGAAATGGCTGGAGGTTCATTCACAATATCTAATGGTGGAGTCTATGGAAGCCTTTTGAGCACACCGGTTATCAACCCTCCACAAGTATGTTTCCAAACTTCTCTAATTTTTTAATGTTCGGTTTGCATGGGAAGCACTGACAAACATACATATTGTGTCCAGTCGGCTATCCTAGGTATGCATTCCATTGTAAGCCGGCCAATGGTTGTGGATGGTAAGATTGTCCCAAGGCCTATGATGTACATTGCATTGACCTACGATCATAGACTGATTGATGGGAGAGAGGCAGTCTTATTTTTGCGACGCATCAAGGATGTAGTTGAGGACCCTCGCAGGCTTCTCCTTGACTTGTAGATGCACCTAAGCACCTCATTCTCATGTTTTTTGCAACAAAATAATTGCCCACCGAAATTGAAATTTTGGTTGGCTCGGTTCTTTTGGCTCAACTATATGAGTTCTGTTCTGTAGAGGGTGAGAAACCTCGGGTTGGACCATTTCTGAATTTATGTTTTTGATTCATCAGGCTCCTGTATTGTTTAACGGTTTGGTTATATCATACTTGTGGTTGTACAAGAGACGGCAATCATTCTTGCATTGTATAATAAGAGAGATTTTGTGAGGGGCAAATTGTGATTGCTAGCATGATGTTTTCAGTAATTTTGTTAACCCTCTTCCTTTTTGCTGTTTTGATAAGATTTAGTTCTTTTCTTTATAGAACCTCAATCTTTTTCTGATTTTGAAAGGCAAACCTAACACCATGTCCCTTCATTGAGAATTGACAGCCATTTGCTGAGAAGTGGTTAGTTTGATTTATTCTGGGCTTAGAAGTTGGATGTGAACTCTTTTTGCATCATCTGATCTCAATGGTTTGATTAATAATAATTATATATAACCTTTTAAATAGAAACCCCATAAATACACTGAAATTAAAAATGCAAGCAGGAATTTCAAAGATTAACATCAAATTATCGTTCCTCTATTTGAGCTTTAGACCAAGTTTCTAGTCTAATTTGCAGTGAATCTCAGTAAAATTTAGATGATTATGTACTCTCGGCAACTGATCTTTGAAAATTATTCCATGGTTGGCAACGTTGTGGACGTGTTTGATAATGACGTTCTGTGCCCAAGTTTCAAAGTTTGATTGGTCATCAAAACAAGTATGCCACATGTATGTTAGGTTCAAAGTTTGAACGGTTGTGATAATTTGAGAGAAAGTATTACTGGTTGCCAGACAGAACTAATTAATTAAAGCCAAGATTTTGACATATTAGTCCCATTTTTCCTTGGCTCAATCTGAAACAATCTCTTTTTCTTATAAAAAGATATCTTGGTCATGAGCATATTCTCTTTGGGCAAGAATTCTTACAGAGAGCGATGCTCTTCGGACAGAGTCCTATCTTGAGTTGTCCGAGCTTTTCCTATCCATTATGAAGTCGGCTACTAACTCGGAAGTTTAGATGGCTCGATAAATTAAATAGATTCTATATGTTTTTATTAAAAAAAAAAAAGATTTATTGATTCATTGCCAACGTAACTTTTTATCTAGATATCAGCATTAGATTTCTAGCCAAAACAAGGGAACTATTTCGAATGTAAAGTTAAAGACAACGTTATGCAAGCAAGATTGATATAAAGACACGCTTCAAATGTAATATTATTTCCTCACCAAAATGTTTGGCTCTTCCATCTGCCACTGAAAGGGCAAGATGGTCGACAATCTACAACCAATCTAGCCGGCAGGGGCAGAGGATTGGTTGCATTTGCTAGTCCGTTAAGATCAATATAGATTCCTGTAAAATACCCATACACCTAATTATGTGTAAATTCTCTCTTTTCATTTTACTTTAATAATGAATTTAGCCTCTCTTTGGATGGAAAGAAAACCAGAGAGGAAAGAAAACAGGAAGGAAAACAGGAGAGAAAATGAAATTTACCTATGGAGAAAAAAGTAGGGAGGAAAGAAAACTAGAGAAAAAAATCGAGGAAAAAAATTGATGGGCCCCACGTAAAAGTTCTCTCCAAAACCAAAGAGATTTTGGAGAGAAAATTCAAAAATGCTCTTTAATCATTTATAATAAGGACATTATTATCATTGTAAATTTCAACTTTTCTTTCCTCTCTATTTTCCTCCCATTCATCCAAATAGAAGGAGAGAAAATATTTTCTCTCCAATTTTCTTTCCTTTCACTTTTCTCTTCCTCTAGTTTTCTTTTCTTTCACTTTTTTTCTTCATACAAACATGACATTAAAGTTTCATATGAGTAGGATAGCTCCAAACAATTGTTTTATATAAAAATATCATACAATTATTGCGCAAACTTTTTAGATCCAACTAGTATGATGTCAAGCATTGGTTGCCAATTAATGGTTCAACAATAGAGTTGCACGGCAATTGCATAACTTATATATATATATATATATATATATATATAGGAATCATATATAACTATATGGGGTGGACTATTCCTCTTATGAAGAAAGGGTATCTACTTCTCTCAATTTGCAATTCAATAACGAAGCATTTAAATCAAAAGTTTGCAATAACAATCATCATCTATACTATTAAAATTTTGAAAAGAAAAAAATATGCATTTAAGTGGTATTTAACATATTCAACAAATGAATACAAAAATAAACAAAAAATGATATGAAACCAAGTTTTGCTATAAGTATGTATTTAAATATAGGTTTAAATTCATTTTTATCTCTCTAAGTCTTTTTCACAGACGCACGGATGTCCCTTAGTTTTGTTTAAAATAATTTTATCCTCATGATTTTAAAATGGACAAATATTATCCGTCAATTACAATACCCTCATAAACTTGCAAATTTCTATTAAAATACCTTAATATTAGGTATAAGCATAAGAAGGTAGATTTCCAACAGTTCAATCTAATGGTAGATCTCAATCTAACATCCTTTGAATTTTGGGCTAGTTAGCCTAAAGCCTTAAGAGATTTACTGATTTCTATTAGGATACAAGTGCTATCATGCCGTGCATGATTACTTGATCAACAATCTAATTATTATTCATGAATTTAATGTGGTTGATTGGGTCCAAATCTCATGGTCATCTAATGGTTGGTTACAAGTCAGCGGCTATTGCAAATTCTCTCAACACGGTTAGAATTGCATTCTAGCAGTAGTCCTCTTGCTTTTAAGATTGTTTTGGTTTAGTTAAAGCCAAATTAGTTGAGGCTCTAAATAAGAATCTAATCATTAATGGGTTCAGCTTTGAATTGCATGAAAGGCATTGCAAGAAAACAGCAAGATTGCGCTGCTCTTTAACGACGTACAGAATCGTCGATAAATAGCGACTAAATTACGATGTCCAATAAAAAAATTAATGGAAATAAAATAAATGAAGGAAATAAGTCAAATAGCGATGAAATAGCGACTCATTACTTTGCATTGCTAAATAGCGACGCAATTACGATGCAATATCAACAAAAAATTAAAATTTAGTTAGCGATGCATAATTTGCATGCAAAATAGCGACGTACAAAAGCGACGCAATTGTGACGCAATGTTAAAAAGAAATTAAAGTTTATCGACACATATTAGCGATGCATAATTTGCGTCGCTATATTGTGACACATAAATGCATCGCTAAATAGCAACGCGATTGCGATGTATTATTAATAAGAAATTAAAATTTAACGATATATATTTGGTATTGCAAATATAGCATCACTGGTGTGGCTGATCAGGACCCATTGGTAATGGGCTAACGGGAAGTGCCCGCCGTCTTCGACAAGAGCCGGGCCTGGTAAGACTAAGTCAGGAGCTCCCCTAGCCCCAACCTTGGCCTCGGCCTTGGACCCGACATAGAGGTACTCCCAAGTTCTCCTCGGCCTCGGCCTCAGCCTCGAACCCAGCATAGATGTACTCTCGAGTTCTCCCCGACCTCGGCCTTGATCCCGACCTTGGCCTCAACCCCGACCTCGGCCTCGGCCTCGAACCTGGCACATTGGTACTCCCGAGTTCTCCTCGGCCTCGGCCCTGGCCTCAGACCCGACACAGAGGTACTTCCGAGTTCTCCTTGGCCTTGACCTTGGCCTCGACCCCGACCTCGGCCTTGGCCCCGACCTCGGCACAGAGGTACTCCCAAGTTCTCCTAGGCCTCAGCCCCCAGGGGCCCCACATGGCCCGGCAGACGCCTGCAGCTGCCACGTGGCCCACCAATCTTCTGCAGCCCCGCATGGCCACTACCGGTTACATTGTCCGCCTGACACAACCAGGCCCACCTACCATCTGTGATGCCGCACCTGGCAAAGGAATGGCATGCCAGGGTATCTCTAACAACCTTAGGGATGGTCATGGTTCCCCACTAGCCCTACCATCTGTCCCCTACCAACGGCAACGCCTTCGACTCAGCAACCTTCTAAAAGGGGTAAGAGGGACCCCCGAGCAGGTATAAAAACCCCTCGCTCATTGCGGAGGAGGACTGAACCCCAAGCTCTTAGGCTAAGCCCTTTAGTCTACTGTTCATTGATGTTTTCCCGAGTCACTAACTTGAACGTCGGAGGGTCTCCACCGGAGCAACCAGTCCCCGAGGACTTCCTTGCAAGATTTTGGCCCAGAGAGCAGGAGTTGGAAGATTCCTAGACCGACTTCACCATCCTTCGGATCTTTGCCATTACTCGACGTTCGAAGCGCGTGATTTGGCGACAATAGATTAGCGTGCCAAGAAGGGGGGTGAGAAGAGAAGCGAAATACTTGCGAAAGCTAGTAGCAGACTTCTATCCCCCCCCCTTGAGTAAAAATGGTGGTAACATACGCTCAGGAGATCTTCACCAGCCGAGCTAAGGGGCACAACCGAGAACCTGAGCAGCGGGAGACCGGTCTCCTTGCTCCCTAGGCCAGCCTCTTGGCTCCTCCTTCGCCACCACCCCAGATCAGCTTCGGCAATACCCCGACCGAGAAAACTGTGGCCATGATTTCTTGGAGGGCTAGCAGCACGGCCAAAAGGCCGCAGGGGGATGAGGGAGTAGACACTAATCCCTTTCTCGAAAGGGGACCTAGAGGGGGTGGATAATCCTAATGATGACAGCGTTGTCATATCCATGACAATCGTGAAGCACCCTATAAAAAGAATTTTAGTTGATAGTGGGAGCTCAGTCAATATCCTTACTTATGATGCTTTTGTTCGAATGAGCTTGTCTACTGACTCCCTTCGGGCCGTAACCACGCCCCTGATGGGCTTTATTGGGAACTCTGTGAAGGTGGAAGGAGAGATCACCGTCCCAGTTATGGCCAGAACATCGTCGTGCCAGAGTACAATCCTCATCAAGTTCCTGGTCATCTGAGTCCCCCGAGCCTACAATGCTATCCTCAGATGACCCAGCCTGAATCTCTTGGACGCCATAATCTCCACCAAGCGACTACTGGTCAGGTTCCCCATCGACGGGGAGTTGCGGGGAGAGAGGACCCTGGTGCCATTTTGCTACCATACGGCCCCTAGTCTGCAGGCCATAGTCGCTCCCCTAGTGCCAGAGTCGCTGGACTGTAGGGAGGCTGAAAGGAAGGGAGAGTCTGCTGAGCACCTATTGGCATTTCCATTGGGAGAGGACCCGCGAGGATGGTTCGGGTCGGGGCACTTCTCCCGAGGAGGCAAGAGACCGACTCCTCACTTTCCTTTGGGGCAACTTGGATGTCTTCGCCTAGTCGATGTCCGACATGCCGGATATACCACCAGAGGTGATCACTCGCAAACTCAGCATTGACCCACAGCGTCGGCCAATCCGATAGAAGAAAAGGAGGTTTTTCCTCGAGCAGCAAAGGGCCATCAATGAGGAGGTCAGCAAGCTGATTGCCGCCAGCTATATCCAGGAGGTGCATTATCCAGACTGGCTGGCGAATGTGGTGGTGGGCCGCAAGGCTAATGGAAACTAAAGGACGTGCATGGACTTCATTGACCTCAACAAGGTGTACACCAAGGACAGCTTCCCATTGCCCAGGATCGATTAGTTGGTGGATGCCACATCGGGCCATGAGACCCTCAGCTTCATGGATGCCTTCTCGGGTATAACCAGATTAAGATGGACCTAACGGATGAGGAGGCCACTTTATTTGTGACCGAGAAGGGCGTCTACTGCTACAAGATAATGCCCTTCGAACGAAAGAATGCAGGTGCCACATACCAAAGGCTGATGAACAAGGTCTTCAATGACCAGATCGGACGCAACATGGAGGTATACGTGGATGACATGCTGACCAAAAATGTCCACGTCGATGACCATGTTGTTGACCTGGCGGAGACCTTCAGTAACCTCCGCTGATACCAGATTAGGCTAAACCCCTGCAAATGTGCTTTCGGGGTCACAGTGGGTCAGTTCCTGGGTTTCTTGGTGACCCAGCGAGGAATTAAGGCAAACCCAGATAATATCCATGCCATCCTCGACATAAGATCTTCGGCCAATAAGAAGGAGGTACAGTCCCTGACCGGAAGGGTGGCGGCCTTGAGTCGATTCCTATTAAGGTCGGCTGAGCGGTGCCTACCTTTCTTCAGGGCATTGCGGAAGGCAAACGGCTTTGATTGGATGGAGGAGTGCCAAAAAGCTTTCGAAGGGCTGAAGGAGTTCCTGTTGACCCCGCCATTAATATCGAAGCTGACGAAGGGAGAGGACCTTTTCCTATACCTTGCTGCCTCCCAAGAGGCAGTCAGCTCAGTCCTTATCCGTGTGGACTCCGACAGAGCGCAAAAACCAATCTACTACACTAGCAAAGTGCTTCATGATGCGGAGACCAGGTATTCCAAGACCAAAAAGATTATTTTTGCACTAATAGTCTTCGCTCAACGTCTCAGGCCCTATTTCCAAGCTCATCCGATCATGGTGCTCACGGACCAGCCGTTGAAAGCGATCTTGTCTCATCCCGACACCTCCGGTCAGCTGGCAAAGTGGGCGGTCAAGCTAAGGGAGTTCGACCTATCATTCCAATCAAGATCAGCCATGAAATCCCAAGTCTTGGCAGACTTCCTGATCAAGTGCACTTGGGCTAAGGAGCAGCCGAAAGAGCTTGGCATAGCGTCATTGGCCATCCCATTCGAGGTGGAAAAGAAGGAATGGGTCCTCTATGTAGACAATGCATCGAACTCTCAGGTAAGTAGAGCGGGCCTCATACTTGCGAGTCCTGAGGGGACGGTGGTGGAGTACACCCTCCTATTTCTCTTCCTCGCCACCAACAATCAAGCCGAATACGAAGCATTGCTAGCCAGAATGAGACTTGCTCATGAGCTCAAGGCAGAGTACCTCAGAGCCTTCACTGACTCCCAACTCATCTCTAGGCAGAGCGCTAGGGAGTACAAAGCCCAGGACACCACCATGTCCCATTATCTGAGTAAGGTCCGATCACAAGCCTCACTTTTTACTCACTTCAGTACCAGCACTATCCTGTCTAGCCATCTCGGCCGATGGAGCCCTGGGGAGGACCTTGCGGAAGCTAAATTGCTCAAGCGGCAAGCTCCCAAGTTCTTGGTGCTAGACGGATGGCTATACCGAAGGTCCTTCTCCTATCTACTTCTTAAGTATGTCGGCCCTGCGGACGCCGACTATATCCTCCGTGAGATCCACGAGGGCATCTATGGGAACCACCTGGGGGGTAGAGCACTGGTGTACAAGGCTTTACGCCAGGGGTACTACTGGCCTACAATGAGAGAGGATTCCGTCGAGCTGGTTCGGAGGTGCGACAGCTGTCAGCGACATGCCAACATCTAGTGATAGCCGACCTTCCAACTGAGCTCTTTGATGGCCCTTCGCCTAATGGGAGATGGACATCCTGGGACCATTCCCCTTGGCTTCTGGCCAGCAAAGGGTTTTACTTGTCGCCATCGACCACTTCACTAAATGGGTGGAGGCCGAGGCCCTGGAAAAGATCACCGAGAGAAAGGTGAGGTCTTTCTTTTGATTAACAAAGATGTGTTCAAGTATCTCATCCTTTCAGCCAAAGCCCAACCTCGATCGGCACTTAAAGCCCGAGGCCAGCTCGGCACCTGAAGCCCAACCCCGGTCGATACTTAAAGCCTAAAGCCAGCTCAGCACTAAAGCATGACCCCGGTCAGCACTTAAAGCCCGAGGTCAGCTCGGCACCAAATCCCAACCCCGGTCGGCACTTAAAGCCCGAGGCCAGCTCGGCACCAAAGCCTGACCCCGATCGGCACTGAAAGCCCGAGATCAGCTCGACACCAAAGCCCGACCCTGATCAGCACTTAAAGCCCAAGGCCAGCTCGACACCAAAGCCCGACCTTGGTCGGCACTTAAAGCTCGAGGCCAGCTCAGCACCTAAAGCCCGACCCTGGTCGGCACTTAAAGCCCGAGGCCAGCTTGGCACCAAAGCCCAACCCTGGTCGGCACTTAAAGCCCGAGGCTAGCACGGCACCTGAAGCCTGACCCCGATCGGCACTTAAAGCCCGAGGCCAGCTCGATACCAAAGCCCAACCCCGGCCGACACTTAAAGCCTGAGGCCAGCTCGGCACCTGAAGCCCAACCCCGGTCGGCACTTAAAGCCCAAGGCCAGCTCGGCACCTGAAGCTCGACCCTGGTTGGCACTTAAAGACCGATCCAAATTAATACCAAGACCCGAAGTCAACTTGGCCCCCAAAGGCTGACACCTGCACAGAAACTAAACCCATCCTTTTGGCCGGCCCCAGCGCTCACCTTGAAATCTACTTCAGTCATAGGCCGAGCCGTCACTCCACGCTAACTCAACTTCACAAGGAGCAATACTCTAGCAAAGCTAGGTACCCGAAAAAGACCCAAAGACTGACACTTAAATAAAATTTCTTACTTTTCATTACTGGTCAAAAGGTTCACAAAATGTCGACTTGAATCAGACTTTGGTATAGGAAAGAAGAAATAAAAGAAGAGTATAAGACATTCAGGCCTCGGCTGGCGCTGGCCCATCGTCGGCTGGTCCTAGGAATGCGGCCGACCCTTTCGGTGCCTCGTTCAGCTCGATGTCGTTGAGGCCCGTGAGGCCAAGAACTTGGCCGACCTTCTCCTTGTCATCTTGGAAGCCGAGGTGGTAGGCATCAACAGAATCCTCGGCCAGCTCATCTTCGAAGGCCACGGTCCTTCGGAAGTCATCCACCGCATTGGCTGCCCTCTCCTCAGCAGTGGCGGTCCTCTCCTCGGTGGCGATGGACTACCTTCAGTAGTAGCGGCCCTCTCCTCGGTAGTGATGGCCCTCTTTTCCGCCGCCCATGCTGCTACCTCCCTCTCGGCTGCCCTGGCATCAGCCAGTCGGGTGACTCCTCGGCGCCGGTAGCTCACAGCTTGGCTGCTCTCACCTCAAAGGTGTAAGAGTCAATGTGTAGATCCTGGGCATTGATCATCTCCTTGGTGGCATCCAGCAGTTCACCAGCTACCTGAGTGCACTCAAGCTCGGTCGCTGCCTGACGCTTGGCCTCCTTGAGCTCCTCGGCTCGCTCAGTGCGGGCCGCTTCCAGTGCCCCCTCGGTCCTCTCAGCACAGGCCTATGCATCGGCCAGCTCTCGCCGAGTTTGGTGGAGCACCGCCTCGCTCTGGATGAGGAAATCCCTCATGGCGGCTATGGAGTTTACCGACTACACCAGAAAGCCGTCGTCAGTGAAAAACCAAGTGAAGGAATTTGTATGAAGAAAAGAAAAAATGATACTAACCCACAGTTGGGCCACGAAGACGTCGTGGAAGAAGGAAGAGGCTCCCTGGCGGTGGAGCTCTCCTTGGAACTTGGGCAAGCAGACCCGAGCCATCAGCCACTCGGCCATATGGCCTTGGTTCATAAGAGAGGTCCGGGAAGGGACAGCCCCAGCCCCACCTCCCTCGGCGGACCCGATCGGGTCCGAGGCTGCGGGTGCTACGTCGGATACCAATGGCCTTTCCCCTGCCGATGGCCCCGCTGCCATCAGGCCCTCCTCTTTCGCCTTCTCTCCTGCAAGCGAGCCCAGAACCGCACCTAAGAGGGTTGGTCAATGGGCAGGGGAGTCACCTCAACCCTCCGCTCTCTGAGGATGTGTCGGCGGTGAGGTCGACGGTTGGGACAGACTCGCAGTCCTCCCGGGGCTGGCAGGTCAGAGGGGCTGGAGTTGGAGATCGGGTCGAGGACCAAGCTAGGGACTGAGACTAAGGCCCCTTCCTCGACCCCTCGACATCATTAGTGGTCTTCCTCTTCTGGGCCGCTGCCCTCCTCACGACGTGAACCGGTAGCCTCATGTCTGCACATGTCAGAGGTCGATCAGTAAAAAAAAAAGAAGAAAAAAAGGGAAAGGCCTTCACCACCACTTGGGATGACGCTCGCCAGCCGCAGATTCTCCTTCAACAAGGGCTAATGGCAGTGGAGGATCATAGTGGTCAGCAACTGATGGAACGCGTCCTCGTCCCTCGGGACCACCGACTGATTTTTGTTCAGACCCACGTTCAGTTCCCCCCAGCTCGGCCTCACCCCTTGAGGTTTGCGAAGAAGAATTGGGTCTTCCATCCTTTGATGGATGTAGGAAGACCCAATCTGAGGGCTCGGCTTGGCCTGGGGTGGAACATCCACCAGCTCGACTGGCGGCGGAGGGTGTAGAAGGCACGAAAGAGGGAAACCCTGCCTTCTATACCTTGGAGGTGGCACAGCACCAGGAATGCACAGACGGTCCAAATGAAATTCGGGACCAACTGCGCAAGCACTAAGGAATATCTATTAAGGAGATTGGTTATGAAGGGATGAAGATGCAGCCGAAGGCCCGCCTTGAGAAATACATCGTACAGGGCAACTCTCCCAGGTTGGGAGGATGTCACCTTGTCGTCAGGGCTAGGGACGAATAGCCAGATACTTGCTGGAATTCTATACTGAGCCCTAAGGTTTGCTATATCTTGGCTAGTTATGGTGGAGGCAGACCCTTCAGGGGATTCCCCTCTAGCCCAAGGTAGAGGACTAGTGGCGACCAAACGACCCCTGATGGGGGCCCGTCTGGTAACCTGCCCCTGTGACAGAGGAACCCGACCCTTGGAAGAATCGAAGGAGGACCAGGGAAGAGAGGGGGTCAGAGAAGGTCGTAGCTGCGAGAAGGAGAAGTGGTCATCAAAAAGGTGGAGCAGAGGACCACGAGCCGAGTGAGGAAGCCATGGAAAGGAAGCGAAGAAAGTCAGATGACTAACCTGGAAAGAAGAAGGATAGCGAAGGCTCAGGCGGAAGCCAGAGGAAAGCTTGGGCGAGACTCAGGCTCGGGGGAGGAGGAAGAACTTCGGAAGCACGAGAAGCCAGGCTCAGGACAACTTTTCTTTTACGCCCCTTTTTTGAATTGTCCCACCCGACTTGACCAGCCATGCACACACCTTCCACTGGAGGAGTCGCCTCGGCAACCGCCCAGCGCGCAAACATGAAATCCCTAGCCAATGGCAGGACACTAATGACATCGGCTCAATGATGGCGATTACCTTTTCGCGGAGTTCAAAGGGTTTCCCCCATCTCAAGGGAGATCCTCTTCGGGTTTGGCGATAGGAGCGAGCGAGGCGATGGCGTTACAATACCCCGCACCTCCAGCGTTAAAGAGTTGTCGCTCCCAGGGCCACGTGTACCACTCAGTGATTGATGATGCATCAGGATCAGCCATCGAGCGATATAGCACCCCTTTTACTGGGCGGAGAGTGCACCCACACCATCTAAGGGGGGGGGGACATCTGGTGTGGCTGATCAGGCCCCGTTGGTAACGGGCTAACGGGAAGTGTCCACCGTCTTCGACAAGAGCTAGGCCTGGTAAGACTAAGTCAAGAGCTCCCCCTGACCTCGGCCCCAACCTCGGCCTCAACCTCGGGGCCCCGACCTCATCCTCGGCCCCGATCTTGGCCTCGGCCCTGATCTCGGACCTGGCACAGACGTACTCCCGAGTTCTCCTCGGCCTCGGCCTCGACCTCAGCCTCGGCCCCGACCTTGGCCCCGGCCTCGAACTCAGCATAGAGGTACTCCCGAGTTCTCCTCGGCCTCGACCTCGGTCTCGACCCCGACCTCAGCCTTGGCCTCAAACCCAGCACAAGTTACTCCCGAGTTCTCCTCAGCCTCAGCCTCGACCTCGGCCTTGACCCTGGCCTTGAACCTGGCACAAAGGTACTCCCGAGTTCTCCTCGGCTTCGACCTCAGCTTCGACCTCGACCTCAGCCTCAGCCCCGACCTTGGCACAGAGGTACTCCCAAGTTCTCCTCGGCCTTGGCCCCTGGGGGCCCCACGTGGCCCGGCAGACGCCTACAGCTGCCACGTGGCCCACCAATCTCCTGCAACCCCGCGTGGCCACTACCAGTTACGATGTTTGCCTGACACGATCAGGCCTACCTATCACCTATGATGCCGCACCTGGCAGAGGGATGGCATGCTAGGGTATCTCTAACAACCTCAAGAATGGTCATGGCATGTCCCCACTAGCCTTGCCATCTATCCCCTACCAACGGCGATGCCTTCGACTCAGCAACCTTCCAGAAAGGGGTAAGAGGGACCCCCGAGCATGTATAAAAACCCCTCGCTTATAGCGGGGAAGGACGGAACCCTAAGCTCTTAGGCTAAGACATTTAGTCTAGTTCATCGTTGTTTTTTCGAGTCACTCACTTGAGCATCAGAGGGTTCTCACCGAAGCAATCGGTCCCCGGGACTTCCTTGCAGGATTCTGGCCCGGTGAGGAGGAGTTGAAAGATTCCTAGACCGACTTCGCCATCCTTCGGATTTTCTCCGTTATCTGATGTTCAAAGAGCATGATTTGGCGACAACAATCACGGTTGTGACGCAATATTAATAGCAAATTAAAATTTAACGATGCATATTAGCGACGCATATTTGGAGTCACAAAATAGCAATATAAAATAATGTGTCACTAAATAGCGACATGGTTGCGATGCAATATTAACAGTAAATTAATATTTTTTTGATGCATTTTCGTTAATATTAGTGATAAATGCACAAATAATCATCATAGACATATTAATTAATAGGTTAAATTATTGTTATTATTTAATATTTAATTATTTTATATAATATTTTTAGATAAAGCCTCATCAACTTAAATAGCTCAATTTTAGGAGTCCAACGATGTAAACGACATTCAAATCGGACTTAAAATGAGCTCAGAATTGAATTTATAAGGATTTATTTTTGTTTGCATACATCTTAAAGCAAACTCGGCAGATGGTCTTCCGAGTTCATCGTCTTCTTCACAAATTCGTTCAAATGAATGCCTATGATGCGCGGAGGTCGCCAAGATTGATTTTTTTTGCCAAAAATATCGCCGCTGAGAAGCTCCTCACTGTCGAAAATATCCTCAACACCAGAAATTACCAAAAGTATCCCAGATTTAATGGAATTAAAGAAGGAAGTCGAGGATTTCTCTTTTCTCCGATTTCCCGGTCCGACAATAATTAAGGAATATATTTGAAGCTAAATTAGAAGGAGAATTGTCTGCAATCTCGCCACGATCCCTCCGAAATCTCTCAACTTTTGTCCGAGTGCCAAATCGAGAAGTAATCTTGGAGGGGAAGGAAAGCAGCCAGCGCTCTCTCCGCGTCTGAGCATCTATAAAGAGCTTCATCTACGCAGAGGAAAGGGAGGAGTTTGGAAGAGTTCCCAGGAGCCGTTTGTGAGTTCGTGAGGCATCCGTCAGTGGGTTCGTGAGGCATCGGGAGGTTCTGCAAGAATTTGTGGGGGCTTTGTTCGAAGACGTTCATGGCTTGGAGGCATCTACGGAGGAAGAACAGAGAGTTCGCCTTGGTTCAGCTCGGCTTGGTTCAGCCAGTCTTCGGTTCGGTTCAGAAAGAATTTGTTACCTTCTTATGTCAGAAATAAAACACTTTAATTTTAATTTTAATATGTACTCTTGGATGCTATGAAATAAAACTTTTATTCATGTCTAATTCTTATTGAATTCTATTTAAGTGGAAATAATTCTTGACTGGTCTATTCTTAAAAGGAACGGGTCGTGATCTATGGTTACGGGCTATGCTCTCATCAAGATAGATCATATCTTAATTATTTTTCACTACTAATTATCTATTTATTTAAATTTTAATTGCATAAATTTATTTCAAGATAACCGCTAAAGTCCATATGGATTCGATCCCTTACTCTCGTTACTATATTAGTGAAATTAAGGTGTTTTAATCATTGCGCTACAACACACATCAGATTTTGGCACCGTTGCCGGGGACTTAAGTGCATTATTTGAAAAAAAAGTAAAATTTAAAAAAAAGTATAAAAATTTTATTTCAAATTTCTCTTAATTTTATTCTTCTTTTTAATTTTTGAATAGTTATTGTCTCTTTATTTATTATTTTTTGATTACCTTAATTGTTAGAATTTTGTATTTTCTTTTTAATATAAAAAAAGAAAATTTATTACTTTCCTTCTTGTTGCAAATCCACTTTTAACCTAATCAAAATTTTTTTTAATTAACTTAACTTAAAGATCTTGAAAAAAAACCCTAAGACACTTTCCATAAAATATAATTTAAGAAAATAAAAATAATAATAATAAATATATATTATTTTTATGCTCGGATTATTTTCTACAAAACTCAAAATTCTTTCATTAACATCTATAATTTATTAGGAAATTAGAAACCTAATCACAAAAATCTTAAGAAAAAAAGTAATTAGATTAATTTTGTTTGATAATTTCAAGAAGTGGACATCTACTTATTGAATAGCATTTTCATAATTAACTTTAAGGGCACAAACCCCTAATCAAGATAAGGTGGGGATTTCATCACCCTTCCTTGGCCCATAAACCATATCCTTCATTTTGCATTAACCCAAGCCTTTAACTCTAAAATTAACTAGACGTTAGCCCCTAAGGAACTCGAGCTCAATAGGACAAGGCACCCAAAAGAGTTAGACCGGATCGAGATTGACTGCTTAACTAGTGTCTAGAAAAGAAAAGAAAAGTGGTTACTTAATTGGTTTGTTCGCTTACCTAGTAAGCAACGGGGGGACTCCCACTACCTTATCCTTAACTGGCTAGTTGATCAGCTAATTTTTGACTTGGAGGGCTCCAAGACAGCCTTGAAAGTTAGGAGCTGTCTAGATCTAGGTTAAACCTAAGATAGAGAGTCTAATCTTTGTTAACTTGATTGCTAATTATTAAACCCTAACTAAATTATTCTTCATTGCTCTTAGTTATAGGAATCTTTTAGGATATTTTCTTTAGAATATTCTTCTTTCTCTTCTATTTTTTAATTAATAATAATAATAATAACTGAATTAGTGTTTTTTTAGAGTCATTAGTAGGGTGTATGCTTGGTCACCGATCATTACAACCCAACCTTATACCCTTAGATCCTGAGATAGAAAGAACTTTTAGAGCAAACAGACTCGGAATTATGGATCCTAATAACAAAAATGATCCACCACGGCAGTTAAAAGAGTATTTTACTCCTTCAAGGTATACCTACTCTCCCTGCATTCAAATGCCTCCATTAGAGGCTGTCCAATATGAAATTAAGTCAAGTGTAATCCAAATGTTACCATCTTTCTATAGACTTACAAATGAGGATCCCTACAAACACATAGATGAATTCTTAGAAATTTGCTCAACTGTCAAAATTTAAAATTTCTTCGATGATGCACTTAGGCTTAAGTTATTCCCTTTTTCCCTAAAAGATAGAGCCAAGTATTGGTTAAATTCACTAGACACTATTATAATTTTAACTTGGGATCATCTTCAGAGAGAGTTTCTTAAGAAATATTTTCCTATAGGAAAAACGAATCAAATTAGAAATGCCATAACAAGTTTTTTTCAACAGATGGAGAGATGTTTCACGAGACATGGGAGAGATTAAAAGAACTGATTAGAAAATATCCACATCATGCCATACCCAAATGGCAACTGGTTCAGTGCTTTTATGATGATTTATCAGAAAAGCATCGGCAAATGGTTGATGCTTCATGTGGTGGGACATTTATGTTAAAAATAAACATGAAACTTGACAACTCTTTGAGACATTAAATGAGAATTCATTACATCACATGTCAGTTGCTTGTCGAGACCCTCCCATAGGACCTAAAAGAGGTGAAATATATGAAATAGGTCATTTTACAGATATCTATACTAAGGTAGATGAATTATCCCATAAACTTGATCGAATTCTACAAGTTGGAAACACCTCTTCCCCATCTACTCAATTACATGAGGTCTACATAATTTGTTCGAGTCCAACCCATTCCATAGGTGAATGTCGTTCAGGAGCAAGCCCACCAAGCTCAAACCCGATTGGCTCCTAGAACAGGAAATGATCCATATGCAAATACTTACAATCCTGGCTGGTGAAATCATCCAATTATTTTTGTAAACCTCAACTTGTAACCAATTCATCATCAATCAGACCTAATTATCAAGATACCAATTTTAGAAGAATGCCATATTCACAATACCCAAACATCCCATAACCTCCACCGAATAATCATCCTACTTTCAAAGACAAAGTATTACAAGCATTGAAAGGGTTAGAAACTCAGATAGGTCAATTAGCCACAGCATTCAGTAGAAAGAAGGAGTTCGGAGGAGTTCCCAGGAGCCGTTCGTGAGTTCATGAGGCATCCGTCCGTGGGTTCGTGAGGTGTCGGGAGGTTCTGCAGGCATTCATGGAGGCTTTGTTCGAAGACGTTCGTGGCTTGGAGGGGTTGGAGGAAGAACAGAGAGTTCGCCTTGGTTCAGCCCGGCTTCAGTTTGGTTCAGAAAGAATCTGTTGCCTTCTTAATATCAGGAAATAAAACTCTTTAATTTTAATTTTAATATGCACTCTTGGATGCTATGAAATAAAACTTTTATTCATGTTTAATTCTTATTGAATTCTATTTAAGTGGAAATAATTCTTGATGGTCTATTCTTAAAAGGGACGGGTCGTGATCTACGGGTACGGGCCGTGCTCTCATTAAGATAGATCATATCTTAATTATTTTTTACTACTAATTATCTATTTATTTAAATTTTAATTGCATAAATTTATTTCAAGATAACCGCTAAAGTCCATGTGGATTGATCCTTACTCTCGTTACTATATTAGTGAAATTAAGGTGTTTTAATCGTTGCGCTACAACACACATCAGATTTTGGTGCGTCGCTAAATTAGCGACGCTATTGCGACGAATAAGATGCATCGCAAAATTTCGTATACCCCAAAATCTTAACCCCAGCGTTTCATTCACGGCGATCGGCTATGAAACTTCCGAACCTATCCTCGCCCGATCTTCAAGCCTCTCCTTGCTCGATCTTCCATCTCTTCGGTGCCAGAGTCCATTCTTCGCCTTGTCGTCGAAGGAAAGTGTTCTCTAGTCGAGGTAAAGCATTCTTCCATCTTTTTTTCTTCATCCTTTTCAATTCTTCCGATGATCCATTGTAATTTTTTTTTTTCCAATAAGAATGATGATTTATTTGCTAACAAAAGATTGATGGATTGAGGTTTTGTAGCACGACTGTTCTCAAATGTGACTGAAATGGTATTTTGATTGAGGTCTTTCAGCACGACTGTTCTCAAAAATCAAGTGCACTTTTAATTTCTTCCGAATATATGAGTTGTAACTCGATTTCTTGTGCAATTTTCTGTGTCAATATATAATGTTTGAAAAACATGAAAACGAAAAGACCTTATATCATTCGCTGTTGAAGCATATATTAAACCTAGTTCTGAATCCATACTAAGCTGTAGCTACTTCAGTATAATAAACTGAAGAACAATAAGGGGGATTGCAGAAGCAACTATGGGACTTTCATAGTGGTTTCAGATGTCTCCAGCTGTATGGAAATAAATCGATTCATCGAAGTTGATTTTAATATTCCATTGCTAGGAGGTTATTAATAGACCATTTTTTGAAGATGGATCCCAATGGTCAGTAACCATCACTGTCCCAAATGCAAGAGAGTATTGATGAAGAGTGTTCTTTGGATTAGATGAGTTGGTTTAACTCGATTCAAAAAATAGACTTCATTCCACAGCTCCCTTGATTTCTCACACTGAAACAATAGATGGTTTAAACTCTCAGCCTCGATAGAGAAATCATGAGAGTTATCTATCTGTACATTAATTATTGAAAGATGGCAATAATATTTTAGAGAAAAGTACTGATAGATGCTAATAAATTCAACATCACATGCACCTTGGCATCCCTATCATAATTGCTAATAGATGCTAATAAATTCAACATCACGTACACCTTTGCATCACTATGATACTGACATTCTGGTTGAATGTTAGAATGATTCGGATCGTTGAATGGTCCATTCAAAGGTCTTTTTTTATTTTTGAGAAGAGGTGAACTAGCAATGTTTTCTTTTTACTTAACTACACATGAAAAGACCTTATATTAACAAAGTTGATTCATGAAAGGACTCATTCTCAATGTAAAACTTCACTGTTAAAAAATAGTTCGTAACATGAAACACTATACTGATGTGTTGAACCTTGTACTAACTTATGATGACCTTAATTGTTGTTCAAATGATACGGAATTAGGCCTGCTATGTCTTCTAAATTATTACATTTTATTACTAACAACAATAATTACTTTGAATAAATACATCAACTTACTGATTTTCATTGAAAAATAGAAGTTGCGCTCATATAAGTCATCTCAAATGAGCGAAGATCGTTCGTGGATGTATGCAAGGTTGAAGGATAGATTGCTTAATCCCGAGTTTATCAACGGTTTGGAGGAATTTATTGCGTTTGCTTGTAGCCAACCGTATTAGATGGATGGTCCTCTGATTAGATACCCCTGTAATTTGAAAAAGTGTCAAAACAAAACTTATAGAGATGTTGAAACTGTGAATGTTCATCTTTGTAGAAAAGGATTTGTTCCTGGGTATGAAGTTTGGAACTATCATGGTGAAATAGAGGGAATGATTGCTGGGACAAGCAATCAAGCGGATAATGAATTCAATCAAAATCCATATGAAGAAATGGTGATGAATGCAGCGGGTAATGAATTCAATCGAAGTTCTTTTAATGAAGAACTAAATATACAAGCACAACAATTTTATAACATGTTGTGTGCTGCAAATCAAGAATTATATCCTGGATGTGAGAACCATTCGCAGTTGTCTTTGGCTGCTCGTTTGCTGAACATTAAGGCACAGCATTACTTATTCGAAAAGGCCTTTGATGCAGTCACTGGGTTAATAAAGGAAGTTGTGCCAAGTGATAATGTTGCAGTGGATGGCTTTTACTCAACAAAGAAGTTGTTATGTGGGCTTGGTCTACCAGTGAATAAGATTGACTATTGTTTAAACAATTATATGATATATTGGGATAAAGATTTAGGATTGACATGGTATAAGATATGCAAGCAATTGAGGTCTAGGAGTGAACATGAAGGAGCTGGTTCAAGCAGGAGAAAAAGTATGCCATATAAAAGGATACATTACTTTTTTCTTACTCCACGTCTGCTGCGATTATATATCAGAAGCTAGTGATGCAAGTATGAGATGGCATGCCGAACATGAAGTTAAAGAAGGTGAAATGAGCCATCCATCTGATTCAAAAGCTTGGAATCATTTCAATAAAATCCATCCTGATTTGTAGAGGAGACCAGAAATGTGAGATTAAGACTTTGTTCTGATGGCTTCTAACCATTCGGTCAAGTAGGGCAATAATATTCTTGTTGGCTTATGATATTGACTGCATATAATCTTCTATAATAGCAGTGTATGAAAGATTTTGTAATGTTTCTAACAGTTTTGATGCCTGATCCTTTAAATTCGAAGGAAAAGATTGATGTTTTTCTACAATCGTTGGTAGCCGAATTAAAAATGTTGTGAAAAACTGGAGTTGTAGCATTTGACATATCAATAAAACAAAATTTCATTATGAGAGCAGCTCTGTTGTGGACAATCGTAACTTTCCAGCATATACAATGTTTTCTTGGTGGAGCACTGCTGGGCATATGACTGCTCTTATTGCATGGATAATTTTGATGCATTCACATTACAGAAGAGTGGTAAGGGTAGTCATGGTTCGATAATTATAGAAAGTTTTTTTTTTGCAAATCATCCTTATAGGCGTAACTTGACTGCCTTCACAAAGAATAAAGCAGTTACAAAAGTTGCCCCATCGATTATGTCTGGCACAGCTATTTTGGATAATATAGATCAATTGGGTTTGAAGTATGTATGGAAATAAGATGCTAAGAGAATAAATGGACATATATAGAAAGAATATAGTTGAAGGAAGCGGAGTATTCTTTGGGATTTGCCTACTGGAGTACCAATCTCATCCGGCACAACTTGGATGTGATGTACATTGAGATAAATTTCTTTGATAACATATTTAACATAGTCCTAAACATCCCGAAAAAAATAAAGGACAATGCAAAATCAAAAAAAGAACTTAATTTATACTGCAGAAGGCGTGATTTAAGAGGAATGCTGATGGTGTAGGGAGAAATTAACTCCGAGGCATGCATATTTTTAAATTTGATAACTATTATCAATGCAGAAGCTAAAAGATTACATATTAATCTATCTAATATGCATCAAGATCATATCTTGCCTTATATATAGGATCGCTTGATCTAAAATATGCATATAAATAATCATCAAGATCATATTTTGATCCTCAACGTAAGAAGTTGTACTTCTTGCCTTGAATCATGCCTTAAGGTTTAGGGATCATATCACTTACCTTAAGGGTAGTTGGTAAATCCTTTTGTACTCTACAGCCGTTCAATCGTCCGGCCTCTAGTATCGTCCACGCGAAGCCCCAAATGATCGGATTTCTGAGAGTGCTAGCTCGCGGAAAAAAACTTTGTTGATCTTGAATCCTCCCACTTGAATTATCCTTCAAGATCCACCAAGCTTTTGCTAACACCAGAATCACAGGATTTTCTATTCTAACCTTTTTAGAATTACAATCCATGACATGTCGTGCATTGTTGTTCTGTGTAATCTGGTGAGGAATGTGCTCTATTTATAGTCTCATTTTAGCCTGCCCATTGAATTCTAACATTAAGAATTCCGTCGTTTGGCAAAAAGCAAAGAGACGCCAAACCAAAGAGCCGCGACACTTGGTTAATTCCAACGTTCGGTGAAAACCAACGAGACGTGGCATTTTGTTAATTCCGATGTTGGTGAAAACTAAAGAGATGTGAATTCTAACACTTAGAATTCCATCGCCTGGTTGATTCCAAGAGGCACTTTAATTCCACTTTAATTCTAACATTTATAATTTCAATGGAAATGGTTTGGAGAGGATTAAATTAATACATTAAATTCTAAATGAGAATTAATCTCTCAGACATTAGTTATCTCATCATGTGAGATACTTATGTGAGAGGTTTGGTTCAGGTGATGGTTTAATCTGATCTGAATTTATTGGACTGAACCCACATAGATCATGGTCCTAGCCCAAATCAAATTTGGCTAGTCCTGAATCTATTTAAATTCAAATCAAGTCTAATTTCAAATCAATATTTGAAATTGATTAATCCTTCTAATAGACTTAAACCAAATTGAATCTTATTCACTTGTACTTAACCCAATTGAGATAATTCAATCAATCAAATTGATTAATTAAATCATATACGATTCTCAATCATTGATCAGCAAATAGATCATCCTAGGAAACTTCTATGCGTGTGACTCTCTAGGTTCGAACCTAAGCCGGTAGCATAGAAATAACTTTCTATACTAATCGATGTGCCCATCTAGCAATGGAACCCGACGTCCAGATAGGTCGAAGAGTTGCCGAGCAAACTCAAGAACCCTAAGAAACAGTTACCGTATAATTCATCCTCTTGACCACAAATGCTAAAGATGGCTTAAGAGCCTGTCAACTCTAAACAGCAAATCTATAAAGTGATTTCAATTTTAGTGATCATGTGACTTTCACATGAATTGCCTTGGCCAAGTCTTGCTAAATTGAAACATAAGCATTTCTCCTTTTAACGGGATAGGTCAAATTCCATCTCGACCCACAACTGACTACCATAAGTACTTGACTGCACCCAGTAACCTTTCGTAGCTGGATTAGAAATCCAGGTGGTCCGGCACCTAAGTACAATGAGTTGCTTGCAAGTCACCGGTTGTGATCCTCAGGTCTAAAGGATACTTATACCATATCTTCTCGGATTAACTCTTAACAGTAGAGTATCCAGAAATGAGTCACATTCGGTGAAATGTACTCCTACACTTTCACCTGTATGTCGTACCAGTGTCTCTACACTCCTTGATTAAGAGGACAACCAACAAATATGATATACAACTTCCTATAATTGATAGTACTATGGCCCTGTCATAGTATATTTGGTCGCGAACTCTTTTAAGGACCTTCAAAGATAAATCCTCCTTTATCGTGAAGGAAGATCCTGGGGGCTTCATTACTATTAGGAGTTATAAGAAGATGTTCTTGTAATGAATAAACTGCCAAATAAATTTTATTAATATATCAATTTATATACAATTTACATTAACACAGTCATCAAATGATTGGCTTTAGGATACAATTCCCAATAGATGGGACATATCTTAAAGCATGATACAGCCTTGACAGAAATTCTCGAGCAGTGTTATGTCAATAGGTTAAAGGGTTAAAATTTCTAGGTGGATATACCTCAAACATTGGTAGATGTGTCGACATGCATAAGCTTAAGTTGCTCGGCATGAAGAATTATGACATCATGTCTTTATGCAATAATTATTTTTCATAGTTTTCTGTGAGTTACTTCCTATCCACATATGGAAGGCACTAAATAGCTTAGCTTATTTTTCAAGGAGTTAACTGCCAGAGTCATTACTTTTGCATCAATGGCAAGGCTTGAGAAACAAATTCCTATTATATTATGCAAATTGGAGCAAATAGTTCCTTCCAATTTTTTTGACTTCTTGGAACACCTATCAGTACACTAACCATATGAAGCAAGTATAGCTGGTCCTGTGCAGTATCGTTGGATGTATCCTTTTGATAGGTAAGTATTTAAATATTATTATTATATATTATTGTTTGAAATAAATTTAGCTAACAAGCGAGTTAATTGATTGCTTTATGTATTTTAATAAATAAGTATCTTAAGAAGTTAAAAAATAATGTGCGCAACAAAGCAAGGGTTGAAGGTTCGATATGCAATGCATACTTGGTTGAGGAAGTTTTAACTTTTGCCTCGTATTATTTTGAGGATCACATCCACACGATGAATCGAAATGCAAGCCATAACAATAATGAATGTGTGGATAAAGGAGAAGCTATTGATGATAGGATATCAATTTTTAAAAGTACTGGCCGACCATTTGGAAAATAGAAGAGAAGGGATTTGAGTGATATCGAGTATATTGCAGCCCATAATTATATTTTAATGAACTATCAAGAAGTCAATCCATATATCAAGTATGTAAGAGAGAGATGAATCGAGATTTTAAAAAACTTATGCTCAAAAACTAAGTATGCAAGAAAAAATTATCAATTTAAAACTAAGCAAAAAATATCAAGCATTTCAAATTAAAATCATAAATATGGTGTTCAATGTAAGTGCAAATAAAAGCAATTTCAAGAATGTAAATAAGTAAAAATGTTAATGAGAAACAAAATTTTTATAGTGGTACAGCAACCCTTAACTACATCCACTACCCAAACTTTTTCTTGGGATTTTCATATACCGACTCTCTTTCAACTAGGTGAGGATCATACCTTTGCATACTCCTTTTCATGGGCTTAAGAGGTACCCCTCACAATCCTTTTTTCAGATTAAGGATTTTTATAGGCTAAGGAGGAACCCTGCTAAGTCTCTTTTATAATAGAATAAATGAAAACACTCCCATAAATATAGATTTACAAACAAGTCTCTAAACTTAGGAAGGAGAGACTATACACTTAAGGCTCAAGAACTTTAATTCTATAAGGCTTTCCTAATGATTTTCCTTCTTATTTCAAAGCCTAATATATTACTAAAATAAGTGTGAAAGCCTCTAAATTTATAGAACCTAAAAAACTAGTCATTAGGACCCCAAACCATTTCCAATGATAGGTTGAAAACTAGCTGTTATGCCTATTAGAAGCTTTACGATCAACTGCTTTATTATATGCAGATTAATTGCTCTATAGCATGCAAGTCGACCATTCTAAAGCAAAAAAGTGACTATTTTGGTATGAATTCTCTACAATCGACCAAAGATTGGTTTGGTGCCATAGATTGGTCTGGTCGATCATTCAAGCAATGTTTTGGATTTTTTAAATATTTTTCATGAGTTTCTTGATCCAAAACCTAATCTTATCACTTTAAAGATTCTTGAGCCTTGTACAAATAATTTCTTACCAAGTTTTATAATAAATGTCCTTAGGAAAATAAAAATTATATGTAAAATCCTTCATTTAAACATTCTTACATTGGATGGCAGTTGATTTGATGTTATTCTTCATCGATTTGGAATCTTTTCTACATGAGTTCCTAGAAAATCAAGTACTTATCGAATGAAATTTTTACACATAAAAAAGAAGAACGTAAAGAACTAAACATCATCTTACCAGCATCGTCAAGTAGACATTCACTTAGAAATTCAGTAGAAAAGGTAATATTGACTCACAAAGGAAAAAAGTAGATATTCTTGATTCTTGCACAAAAGTATCACATGGTCAAGAGAGTCACAAAGCTATGACACTACAAGCAATAACACCTAAGGGCTTGACCATAAAAGCCAATCATCCTCCTATTGATAAGCATAAAAAATCCTTTATTCTTCATAAAAAACCACCATTCAATCCCCTTCTCCCTTTCTTAGTCATCTCTGGCAACCTCATTGGTAGGATTCCCTTTGTTGCATATGCTGCCAAACTCCTATTCAAGATCTTGATTGCACCACCACCATCAAGCCCAAGTCAACTTATAGATGCTCACTAGAGCCTGGTGAAGAGAGCCTAAGATTATAGAAAATACATGTAAGAATACCTTTGCATTGTGTGCTTGAATATTGATATGATTTTGCAAGCTTTTAATATGTATTCTTTGATAATCTATGTAATCTTGCATCATGATAGGAATGTTATTGATGCATATTATAAAATTTATATGTATGTGCATGCATGTTTCAAATATTATGTGTTTGAAGGTGGACTAGTGTGTTATAAAACATTGAATTATCTATTAATGAACCCAAGAAATTTTAAGATAATAAATAACCTATATTTAAATAAAATGGATCATGGTAGATACTAGACTAGTCATTTGTTCTAGCTGCCCTTTTGACAAGCCTATTTTAATTTGTCCTCATGGACAGACTTATCGCCACCATAGGCTCAAGCATGGCTAGCTAGTTTTAATCATCCCTATGAGCAACCTGTTTGGCACCATGGGCTAAAGTATTGCTAGGTCTAGTTGTCCTCATGGGCAGACTTCATTATAGACCAAAGTGTGGCTAGTTCTGGTTGCTATCGTAGGTTGATCTATTTTATATGTTAAATGGATGCCATAGGTTGAATCATAGCCATGACTAGACATTGCCTATCTAAATGCAAAGTTATAAACACTAAGTAAATTGCTAATAACCTAATGAGTTAGATATTAGTGTTTGATGTTGGTTGTGATGATGTGGGTTATTATATATATATGATGTCAATTATATTATGAAAAGCACATGTTTTTATGATGATGTTGCATGTTATTAATCATGATCTATTTGTTATTCATATATGATTGATTTATTACATTGACACATCACTATAAACTAAGGATTATTACCCATATTCATTTTGTTACATGTTATACATTCATAATGATAGATCATATTGTATGGAGATGTGTGGGTAAAAAAATCTTGTTATGCTAAGGCTCATTCTATATTTTATTATTTTTCTTTATAGAGTAACAAAATGGTTAGGCTTAATTCCTATTATTGGGCTTGAGTGAGGAACATAAAGACTAGAGACATTAAGACCATCTGATACTAGCATCTATTGTCATAAAATATTTGAACGTATTTAAATGGTTATGTTAATATTAGTTTAAGTTTTAAATTATATTCCAATTTGATATATGCATAACTAGTATATTATAAACTCAACGCCTTGCATAATTTTTAGGATTCACCTAGAAATTATGTGATCAAGTCACATATTTAGTCTAGTTAATGAAAATTTGAAATGAGGAGAACTTTACTAGATAGAGCCCATCAATATTAGATGGAGAAGATGAGAAGATGATGGCATGCCATAGTCAACCCCAACATAAGTATCATAGACTCTAATGGCTTTAATATTGGAGATTCAGTTTTTTTATAAGTATGAGTGGTTCTCTTCTTGTACTCACAAAACCTTATTTTGTGTCCAAATTAATCAAATGCATGCAACAGACAAATACTTATATACTTAAATTCTTCCCACATGCCCTGCTTATTATCAAGTCTTATACTAGAAGATCAATTAGGTTTACTTAAACACAAACATGATGCAATTATCTAGCCAAAGAGATTGTGGCTAACTTTTGGCCCCTTGATCTTCCTTTGAAACCACACCTCCATCAATTCTTGGCTTGACCTTCATTTGAATCCTCAACCCCATTTATCAAAAAGGAATAATAAGAGAGAAAGTTCACCTTGCCATTGGAGTAGGAATCAACCCTATGGCCAAGTAACAGGACTAACACCACAATCCATCTCAACCTTCCTTACTTAGTTTTAATTATCTATTAATTATATCTCAATAGTTTTAGTGCCTATAGTATGTTTTCTAAGTATAAACACATAGATGGCTATAATTTTACATTCAATGCATTCCTTTCAATCTTAAATTCTAATATTATATGCATATATTGGAATATCATGCATGGCATGTATTTATTTTTATAAAACAATTAAAGATGATTTGGAGTTAGTTCATTTAGGTTCCAAATAATGCTTGCACTAGGAGGCAATATAATCTCTTGTATCCTGATGAAGTTGTGAATATATGTAGTGTGCAAAAATTATTTGGGGAGTATGATTAATTTTTATTTTACAATTACCACTCTCTATTAATTTAACTTGTTATATAGTTGGATGACATTCTAGCATGTTGTGACCTTTGTTTGATCCTTTATCCTTTTATCATAACTTTAAGCAAAATCGTCTAAGGCTCACCTAACAATGTCAATACATTGACATACAAGAATCCATGACTTTCTTACTATGCCATGAGTTGAGCTCAAGCTAGCTCAATTATATTTTGTTTGAGTTTGGCTAAAACAACACCAAATTTAGCTGTTTTCTTGTGGTATCACTTAATATCTATTTTTTTCTTTAATAAATTGGGAACAACTACATTCTATTACACTACATGGCTGAAAAATTCAGGATCTTTCTCTCAAAATTGCAAGGACAAAGTGGACAAAATTCTTGAGTATACAAATTATTTCAATCATACTACAACCTTTATATGTTTAAAGTCAATTAATGTAGGATATCATATTGGTGATACTTGTGTATATCAAATCTATAAGTAGCCATTTGTTAGTAAAATTAAATATGATGTATGGTAAATAGTTGTATTAAAAGGTATATGAAATTAATTTCTATGCAATAGTCAAAATAAAATATAAAATAAAAGTTGAGAAATCAGACCTTGAAGACATGTAGTAAAGTGCTATCCTTAAAACCGTAAAAATCACTCTTACAAGCTGCTCATCGCAATGGTTTCAAGGTATAAAGTAGAGTCCATTCCTAAAACTTCTCCAACAATATGAATAAAAGGAGCTAGTACAAATCATCCTTCTCAATGAGAGCAATGTCAAAATTAAAATTAAAAAAGAATAAAAAACATATGAATAAATAATAGAGAAAAGGGATGTAGTTGATTTTTAAAGAATTAATCATATGCTCTTTTGCTCTACCTCTCTATTTATTTTCTTTTTCTTAAGAGAGAGCAATGCTAAAATGAAAATTCATCCATTTTTTAATATAAGTTTTGCCATTTGAGAAATAGAGTAAGAGAGCATGATCATGGGGTTGCATTATAGGCGTGAGAGAGAGATTGGTTACATGCTTAGGATGTAGCTGAGTGACATGAGAGAGTAGGAGAGTGCGGAGTAAAAAAGTTGGCATGTGGCTGAGAATGGGAGAGGGAGAGGGAGAGGGAGAGGTGCACGTGGGTGTCATCCTAATAATTAATGCGTCTCCTTCCTTTTTTTTTTCAGTTTAAGTTTAAAAGCTTTTAATGCTGAAAATCCCCCATAAAGATGTAAAACTGATATAAAAAAAAGATATATCATGACTAAGTAGCGTGAGTGAGCAACTATCCATCATGTCAGGTATTTTTTTTGGGATAGAGTTAAATAAAAAATCTTCACGCTACTTGGACTGACATCTCTTATGTTGTTCGTCGTTTGGGCTATCACAGATTGATCATTGAGGGAGACTTTCTGTCGATCATTAGGTGGATTAGAAGTGATGAGGAGATTCTCTTTCTCTTCTTAATCCCTTGATTAGATATATCAAAGTCTCTCTTCAGGCCACTTGTGCCTCTGTGATTCGTCATATTTATAGACAAGCCAATGCTGCAACTGATTGGATAGCTTCTATGGTCGCTCGCCATCATGGTAAGTAGAAATGGTAGGTCAGTGTCCCTTGTTCTATTATTTTTAATTAAATTTTGTACTCTGATAGTTTGGATTTGACTCGCATCAAAGTGGTGTGATCGCCCGTGTAACAAAAAAAAAAATTCTTTTTAAAAAGATGAGAACCAAAAAAAAAAATTTCCCCCTAAAGAAGAATGGAATGGCAATAAGGAAGGTACTTTACACTCACAATCTTTGATCCCCACCCTACATGATTTTAATATATTTTACATTACTTAAATATTTTATACTATTTTTAATATTACAAATATAACCCTATATATATATATATATATATATATATATATATATATATATATATGAAATACTTTGAGATCATAGTAATTTAGTATATTTTTTATAAATTAGCTTATAGAATTTATAATTATGATAAATTTATTAAAACACATTTCATTTTTAATATAAAACTTACTATTTTATTTTTATTTTGAAATATATTAAGAATTAAAATGAAAAAATAGATATTTTTTTAATATAAAAAATAAGGTTAACAAGGATGGGGTCTCTCCATGGGGATGGGAACGAAGACCTTACTTATTAAAATGGGTTTAGTAAAGATTGAATTCGTATGGTGGAGATAAGGATCTCTATGGAGATGGAAATGCGAATGGTGATTATCTTCATTAGTAAGGATAGAGATTGATTAGGGATGTGGCCGAGTGAGACGAGAGCACGAGAGAGTCTAAAGTGAAAATAGGGTTTGTGGTTTAGTGCCTGTAACAAGCCCATCTACTGCCTAATTAATCTATTAAAGAATATATCTATATGATCTAAAAAAAACTTGAATGCAAGTTTATTGGCAGCAGAACGTCAGTTTTAAGCTCTTTAAATTTTTATTTTTTATATAAAATATAAGTCTACTATGGGATGCTACAATGCCTCTTAAGGCTTTCTTTTTTTTTATTATTTTGAAGTTTTAGAAATCATTTAATACTAACATCATTATCAATAAATAAATTTGCTGAAAAAAGAATTACCTATTTTTTTTAAAAAAAAAGAATAACATATCAATCCTTATGAAAATAACCTACGTCAACATTTTATGGGCTGTCACCGTACTTAGGCATACTGTTCATTTCTAAAATTTCATTGGATGTTTTTTTTTTTTTTTTATACAGACGGATGACCATACAATTTTAGTGCGAATCAACCCAGATAAAACAAAGTATAAAATTTGTTCAAGAACAATGGGACAATGATCATCCTGTCTTCAAATCCAAAATCCAGCATGATGAGTGATGCGTGTCGTAGCGCAACGATTTAAACACCTTAATTTCACTATTAGGATAGCGAGAGTAAGGGATCGATTCCACAGGGACTTTAGCGATTATCTTGAAATATTTTTATAAATTTAACTAAATAGATAACTAAGTAGATAATTAATAGTGCAAAATAATAAGATATGGTTTATCTTATTAGAGCACGGCTCTTACCCGTAGATCACGGCCCATCTCTTTTAAGAATAAATCAGTCTAAATTATTTTCACTTAAATAGAATTTAATAACAATTTAACATAAATAAAATTTTATTTCAATAACATCCAAGAGTGCATATTAAAATCTAAAATAAAAGAGTTTTAATTTGTAACATGAAGAAGGCAACAAAAATAATAAAATAAACTGGGATGAACCAAGCCACGATCGTCTCCTGGTATGCAGATTGCTCAGACGGGCGCCTCACGAGCAGAGCCTCCATGGACTTCTCCCTAACGCCCACGGATGCAGCGCCTGGACAAGAGGACTCCACGAAACAGGATGCACGAACAGAGCTTCTTATGAAACACACGAGATTGAAGAAGAAGAGATCTCCTGGATGCAGCTTCCTTGGACTCCCTTTGCGCTATTTGTAGAGGCCCCGGACGCGGCCTTGACGCGGCGAAGAGTCTGTTTCAAAACAGAGAACGCAGCAGAAGCAAGGAAAATAACAAGAAAAAATCTAGATAAATAACCAATAAAATTTAAATTTCTTCTAAAGGAATTTAATTCTCTCAATTTGATAACTTTCAATCTAATCTATTCCTTAATTGGTGGAGGAAACTGTTAGAAATTGAATGGAGAAGAATCGGTGGAAACAGAGAAGAAAACGATGAAGTCGGCACTTGGTTTGCCGACTTCACTTTAAAATCCGTGCTAAAACAGATAAAAAAAAAAAATCAATTTCGAGCTCATCTTAAATCCGATTTGAGTGCCGTTTGCGTCATTAAATCCATAAAATCGAGCTCTTTAAGTTGATAAGATTTTATCTAAAATATTATATAAAATATTAAAATATTAAATAATAATAGGTACGTTAATAGGTTTAATGATAATTATTTATACGTTTATCACTCCCCCCAACTTGAATCTTACTCGTCCTCGAGAAAATAAGAAATTTAGAAATACGTACCAAGTTAGTCCAAGAATTGATAGTTATCTTATAATTTTTTTTTTTTAATATGATAAGGGAGGTACTTCATTGGATTATTAAGTTTTTTTTTTTTTTAGTGATAAAGTGTAGTCCATAAGAATTTATAGAATTTCTTCACCAACTTTCCACTTCTCTGATTAAGTCTTCTAACTTAATTTGGGTTGGGTGTAATGTCTTTTGTACTTTGGTTCTTTATTTATTTATTTATTTATTTATATGTAAAGTCAGTGCAATGTCCTAACCCCTTGCTTTCTAATTAACCCTTGTAGCGAGCTTTAGGCCAATGGCTCCCAAACCAATTGGTTTTAGGGCATTAGGTGTAAAACACCCCTCAGACTTACTGACTCGAGTTAAAAAGGCTTTAGGTAGGACTAACTCTATTTAGGTTCTTTTACATTCCCACCTTTTTACGCGAACAACATCACTTTCTTAGGTGACGGGGCCCGGTTACTCAGTGAAAAATGCTAAGAACCTAATCTATTAACTTTAAGAGAGATTTTTTTTTTTTTTGAATAACATTTTCACCCATACCCTTATTAAGTAGATTGTACTATTAAGATCAGTGGTCAGGAGGGTCTGAAATTATTCTAAAAATTATTCTGGGCTAAACCCTACCTTTTATTAGGTTTTCTTAATAATTTATTCCTCAGTATTTCAATAATAATAATAATAATAATCTAACCATTAATTCATTATAGACTGCTTGATTAACTTCAAATTGAGACAGAATTTGGTACACATCTGATTATAGTTTTACTCGAGGATTTATTCTTTTTCCTCCCCCCAACTTAATTTCCATTGTCCCTAATGGAAGAAAAATTAATTAATTGCAAGGAAAGATACTACCTGGTAGAGTATTTGAAGGTTGGAAGTTTCATTGTTGCCATCTTCTTTCAATCTGCTTCTGTTGCTCTTCTCTGGTCATACTAAAAGAACACACTAAAAGAACAGAAAGTTAAAAATAACTAATAAACTGGGTTGCCTCCCAAGAGCGCTAAGTTTAAAGTCTTCAGCCAGACTGTGCTACTTATTATGATAGTGTTGGGTTCACAAGATCAATTGATTCAACAATTTCTCCATCATTAATTTCTTCTATATATGGTTTCAAACGTTGGCCATTTACTTTGAATGTATTTCCTTGCTTGGGGTCTTTAAGCTCTACAGCTCCATGGGGAAATACTTGAGTTACTATAAAAGGTCCATTCCATCGTGAACGAAGTTTTCCAGGGAAAAGGTGTAATCTTGAATTGTAAAGCCATACTTTTTGATTTGGTTCAAAAATTTTTCTACTAATAAATTTGTCATGATATGCTTTGGTTCGTTCTTTATAAATTTTTGAGCTCTCATATGCCTCATTTCGTAGCTCTTCTAACTCATTCAATTGGAGTTTTCTATTGACACCTGCATTTTTCATATCATAATTAAATTGCTTGATAGCCCAAAATGCACGGTGTTCTAATTCTACAGGTAAATGACAGGCTTTTCCAAATACGAGCCTGTAAGGAGACATTCCTATGGGAGTTTTAAATGCAGTACGATAAGCCCATAATGCATCATCCAAACGTTCTGACCAATCTTTCCTATCAGGTCTCACCGTTTTCTCAAGGATATTTTTAATTTCTCTATTTGATATTTCAACTTGGCCACTAGTTTGGGGATGATAAGGTGTAGCTACCTTATGAGTAATTCCATATTTATTCATTAATGCTTCAAAGTGTCTATTCGTGAAATGTGTACCCCCATCACTAATTATAGCCCTTGGGCATCCAAAACGACTAAGGATATTATGCTGAATAAACTTGATTACAACTTTATGGTCATTGGTTCGAGTTGCCATGGCTTCAATCCATTTTGACACATAATCAACTGCCACTAGAATGTATTCAAATCCAAAAGAGGAAGGAAATGGGCCCATAAAATCAATACCCCATACATCAAAAATTTCTACAACCAAGATAGGGTTTAGGGGCATCATGTCTTTTCGAGATATATTTCCTGTTTGTTGACATTGGAGACAATTACGGCTAAATTCATGTGCATCTTTAAAAAGAGTTGGCCAATAAAACCCACTTTGCAGTACCTTTGCTGCAGTTTTCTTTCCACTAAAATGTCCTCCACAGGCAAGAGAATGACAGAAGTTAAGTATACTTTTGAATTCACTTTCGGGAACACATCGCCTAATCACCTGATCTGAACAGTACTTAAATAATTCAGGGTCTTCCCAAAAGTAATATTTGATTTGTGAGAAAAATCTATCTTTTTCTTGTTTTGTCCAGTGGGAAGGTACTTTTCCTGTTGCCAAATAATTCACAATGTGGGCAAACCAGGGAAGACTGCTATGGGAAATTGAGAATATTGCTCATCAGGGAATTTATCTCTGATTATTTCTTTATTGTATTCCACTGAGATCCTAGAGATATGATCTGCTACCATATTTTCAGAACCTTCTTATCTAAGATTTCTAGATCAAATTCTTGTAGTAGTAGGATCCATCTAATTAGTCTGGGTTTTGTATCCTTTTTTGATATAAGATGCCTCAACGCTGCATGATCTGAATAAACTAAAACTTTAGACCCTAACAGATATGATCTAAACTTTTCTAGGGCAAACACAACTGCTAGTAATTCTTTTTCAGTGGTAGTATAGTTCATTTGTGCATCTGAAAGAGTTTTGCTAGCATAATAAATTACATGGGGTTCTCGATTGAGTTTCTGTCCTAGAACTGCCCTACAGCATAATCAGAAGCATCACACATGATTTCAAAAGGTATGGTCCAATCTGGGGGCTTGATAATGGGTGCAGTGGTCAAAGCAGTTCGAAGGATGTTATAGGCTGTTAGACAATCTTTATCAAAATTAAAAGAACTATCCTTGGTCAACAAATTACACAATGGTCGAGAAATTTTACTGAAATCTTTGATGAAACGTCTATAAAAACCAGCATGACCAAGGAAAGATCGTACTTGTTTAACTGAGGTTGGGGGTGGTAGATTTGAGATCAATTCAACCTTGGCTTTATCAACCTCAATACCTCTCTCTGAAACAATGTGTCCAAGCACAATTCCCTCACGAACCATAAAATGGCTCTTCTCCCAACTTAGGACTAAATTCATTTCCATACATCGTTTCAGTACCTTAGTCAAGTTCTCGAGGCAGCTATCAAATGATGCACCAAAGACTGAAAAATCATCCATAAATACTTCCAAAAATTGACCAATCATATCAGAAAATATGGCCATCATACATCGTTGAAAGTGGCTGGTGCATTACAAAGACCAAACGGCATACGTCTAAAGGCAAATGTTCCAAAGGGACAAGTGAAGGTGGTCTTTTCTTGATCTGCAGGAAATACTGGGACTTGATTGTATCCTGAATATCCATCTAAGAAACAAAAGAAACTTTGTCCCGCTAGCCGTTCTAGAATTTGATCGATAAAAGGCAAAGGAAAGTGGTCTTTCCTAGTCACGGCATTCAACTTTCGATAATCTATACACACTCTCCAACTAGTTGATGTGCGAGTAGGAATTGATTCGCCCTTTTCATTTTTAATCACGGTAATACCCGATTTTTTAGGTACTACTTGGATTGGACTGACCCATTGGCTATCTGAAATTGGATAAATAATACCAGCATCAAGCCATTTTACTACTTCCTTCTTAACAACATCCCTCATGTTTGGATTTAGCCTTCGTTGCATGTCTCTATGTGGTTTGGCTTCAATTTCACTATGAATATGGTGCATGCAAACGGAAGGGTCAATTCCCTTAATATCAGCTATTGTCCATCCAATTGCCTCTTTATGTTCTTTAAGTACATCTACCAATTTATCTTCTTGCTCAGAGGTTAGGGTAGATGCAATGATTACTGGAAGGGTATCATTGGGTCCAAGGAATGAATATTTTAAGTTATCTGGAAGAGGTTTCAATTCTAGTTGGGGTGGTTCTTCCAAGGATGGTATTAAAGGACTTGGTTTAGTTGGAAGTGGTTCATATTTTATAGTCCATGGAGGGATGGTGTCGATCTTAGGTGGTTCTAATAACATGTTTATCTCTTTGGTATACTCATCAATATCAAAGTCATCTATTCCAAAATGTGTAAGACATGTTGTAAAGGATCCGAATCAATCAAACTTTGGAATTTCTTATCTACTACTTCCTCTATCATGTTTACTTCATTTAAATCATACACAGGTGGTCCTTGGGAAGCATTAAAAATATTTAATCTCATCTTCTTGTTTCCAAAAGATACATCCATCACACCTGTTCTACAATTTATGCATGCATTAGCAGTAGCTAGAAAAGGTCTTCCAAGGATGATGGGAATTTGGTTAGGATTACCACTAGATTCCATATCCAACACAAGGAAGTCGACAGGAAAATAGAATTCATCCACCTTTACTAATACATCTTCCAATATTCCACGAGGTTCTTTGACTGATCTATCTGCCAATTGTAGTGTTACTGTCGTGGGTTTCAACTCTCCAAATCCGAATAATTCATATACTGAACTTGGGAGAAGGTTTACACTCGCACCCAAATCTAATAATGCTTTCTTGATTGTGAAGTTTCCTATGACACATGATATAATCGGGGTACCAGGATCTTTTAGTTTGGGTGGGGTTATTTGCTGAACAACTGAGCTGACTTGCTCAGTCAAATGTATCTTTTTTGGTATTTGTATCTTGGCTTTCCGTTTTTGTGTGCATAGATCCTTCAAAAATTTGGCATAAGCTGGAACTTGCTTGATAGCATCGAGAAGAGGTAAGTTTATTTGGACTTGCTTAAATAACTCAAGCATCTCATTCATTTTATATTCTTCTTATCTGAAGGCAAAGGAGATTCTAAAGCACTAGGGAATGGGGCTTTAGGTATGATTGCTTGATCATTGAATTCCTTTTCTTTTTCATTTCTTCTCTCTTCTGGTTTAGCCACTTCTAATTTCTGGGTTGGTTCAGGTGGGTTCAATGCTTTTCCACTTCTGAGAGTCATGACTGATTTAGCATGTTCTGGGAATTTGTCAGGACTATTGGAACCTTCAGCCATGAATTGTCCTTTTGGGTTATCGATAGGCTGACTAGGTAACTTACCCTCCTCCCTTCTACTGAATGCTGTGGCTAATTGACCTATCTGAGTTTCTAGTTTTGCAATAGATTGTGTGTGGAGTGAAGGATTTGAGTATTCATTTCTAGCCCTTTCAATGCTTGTAACACTTTGTCTTCAAAAGTAGGCTGATTATTCGGTGGAGGTTGTGGGATGTTTGGATATTGTGAATATGGCATGTTTCTCTTCAATGATGATCTCTACAGGTTGAGGTTTCCTTTGGGTGATTTCGCCAGCCAGGATTGTAAGTATTTGAAAATGGATCATTTCCTGTTCTAGGAGCTAATCGGGTTTGGGCTTGGTGGGCTTGCTCTTGAACAAGTTCAGGAAATTGGTATGCAGCTGGACATTCACCTATAGAATGGGTTGGACTCGAACAAATTATGCAGACCTCATGTAATTGAGTAGATGGGGAAGAGATGTTTCCAACTTGTAGAATCCGATCAAGTTTATGGGATAATTCATCTACCTTAGTATAGATATCTGTAGAATGACCTATTTCATATATTCCACCTCTTTTAGGTTCTACGGGAGGGTCTCGACGAGCAACTGACATATGATGTAATGAATTCTCACTCAATGTCTCAAAGAGTTGCCAAGCCTCATGTTCATTTTTTAACATAAATGTCCCACCACATGAAGCATCAACCATTTGCCTATGCTTTTCTGATAATCCATCATAAAAGCACTGAACCAGTTGCCATTTGGGTATAGCATGATGTGGACATTTTCTAATTAGTTCTTTGAATCTCTCCCATGTCTCATGGAACATTTCTCCATCTGTCTGGGAAAAACTTGTTATGGCTTTTCTAATTTGATTCGTTTTTCCTATAGGAAAATATTTCTTAAGAAATTCTCTCTGAAGATGATCCCAAGTTGAAATTATAACAGTGTCTAATGAATTTAACCAATACTTGGCTTTATCTTTTAGGGAAAAAGGGAATAACTTAAGCCTAAGTGCATCATCAGAGAAATTTTGAATCTTGACAGTTGAGCAAATTTCTAAGAATTCATCTAAGTGTTTGTAGGGATCCTCATTTGTAAGTCCATAGAAAGATGGTAACATTTGGATTACACTTGACTTAATTTCATATTGGGCAGCCTCTACTGGAGGCACTTGAATGCAGGGAGAGTAGGTATACCTTGAAGGAGTGAAATACTCTTTCAACTGTCGTGGTTGATTATTTTCGTTATTAGGATCCATAATTCTGAGTCTGTTTGCTCTAATAGTTCTTTCTATCTCAGGATCTAAGGGTATAAGGTTGGGCTGCAACGATCGGCGACCAAGCATACACCCTACCAATGCCTCTAAAGCAAATAGTTTTTTATTTATTTATTTTTTTTTCTTTAATTTTTGTAATTAAGTTTCTAATTTCCTAATAAATTATGAGATGTCAATGGAAGAATTTTGAGTTTTGCAGAAAATAAATTCACCTAAGTCAATCTATAAAATAATTATTTTGTTTATATATTTTATTTTTATTTTTATAATTTTTTTTTTTCCTTAAATTAATTATATTTTATGGAAGATGTCTTAGGGTTTTATTTTAGGGTTTTTTTTAGGTAAGTTAATTAAAAGGAAAATTTGATTAGGTTAAAATTGGATTTGTGGCAAAAAGGAAAGTAATATTTTTTTATTTTTTTATGTTAAAAGAAAATATGCAATTCTAACAATTAAGGAAATAAAATAAAGAGCAATAACTATTCAAAAATTAAGAGAAAATTAATCTAATTTTTTTATATTTTTTATATTTTTTATATTTTTTTTTTTAATTTTTTAATTTTTTTTTTTTTTCAAAATAACACACTTAAGTCCCCGGCAACGGCGCCAAAAATCTGATGCGTGTCGTAGCGCAACGATTTAAACACCTTAATTTCACTATTAGGAGAGTAAGGGATCGATTCCACAGGGACTTTAGCGATTATCTTGAAATAATTTTATAAATTTAACTAAATAGATAACTAAGTAGATAATTAATAGTGCAAAATAATAAGATATGGTTTATCTTATTAGAGCACGGCTCGTACCCGTAGATCACGGCCCGTCCTTTTAAGAATAAATCAGTCTAAATTATTTTCACTTAAATAGAATTTAATAACAATTTAACATGAATAAAATTTTATTTCAATAATATCCAAGAGTGCATATTAAAATCTAAAATAAAAGAGTTTTAATTTGTAACATGAAGAAGGCAACAAAAGCAATAAAATAAACTGGGATGAACCAAGCCACGATCGTCTCCTGGTATGCGGAACGGGCGCCTCACGAGCAGAGCCTCCACGGACTTCTCCCAACGCCCACGGATGCGCCTGGACAAGAGGACTCCACGCACGAACAGAGCTTCTCCACGAGATCTCCTGGATGCAGCTTCCTTGGACTCCCTTTGCTGCTATTTGTAGAGGCCCGGATGCGGCCTTGACGCGGCGAAGAGTCTGTTTCAAAACAGAGAAAGAAGGAAAATAACAAGAAAAAATCTAGATAAATAACCAATAAAATTCAAATTCCTTCTAAAGGAATTTAATTCTCTCAATTTGATAACTTTCAATCTAATCTATTCCTTAATTGGTGGAGGAAACTGTTAGAAATTGAATGGAGAAGAATCGGTGGAAACAGAGAACTGGAGAGAAACGATGAAGTCGGCACTTGGTTTGCCGACTTCACTTTAAAATCCGTGCTAAAACAGATAAATCAATGAAAAATCAATTTCGAGCTCATCTTAAATCCGATTTGAGTGCCGTTTGCGTCATTAAATCCCTAAAATCGAGCTCTTTAAGTTGATAAGATTTTATCTAAAATATTATATAAAATATTAAAATATTAAATAATAATATGTACGTTAATAGGTTTAATGATAATTATTTATGCGTTTATCAATGAGCCATGAAGGCCGCCATCCAATCGGCCACAGAGTTGGCTTCGCGATAGATGTGGCGGATCTAGGCTCTGTAAACCTTCCATAGGATAAACCAGATATCATGGAGCAATGAATTGATATGGACTTAAAAGCAGGTATCCTTTTGAAGCCATTGGATTACAAACATAGAATCTTCCTCGATGAAAAGGCTTTGAGCATGAAGAGTCTGAGTAGCATAGGAAATGCCTGTCCAAGCAGCATAAAGCTCAGTCATAGGGATTGAGAAATCTAGACTACTAAAACCATCAGTCATCAATAGAACACCATCGGCCCCATAGATAATAAAAGCTGAGCCAGCTGATCTGCTTCTGACACTCTCATCGAAGTTGATGTTGACAAACCCTGGAGAGGGCTCCCAAGAGACGAAAACTGTATGCCGGTTTGCTGCCGAAGCAGCAGGGAAGCCCCAGTGGCCAAAGGTGTCAGAACCAATTGTAGTTCGATGAAGAGCAAATTCTGTTAATAGAGATCTGGCTTTCCATATAGTTCTGTGGGAAGAAATGGGATTATCTATGAAGATAAGTAGATTCCTCGACAATCAAATCTGATGGGTTGTAGCAACCCATAGATCGATCTTCTGCTGAGTGACCTTTCGAAGATCATCAAGAAAAAAAAGCATAAAAAATCTATGTCATTCACTGTACAGTAGTAATTTATCACCAACTAGATTCATTTTGCTTTGGAGTAAATAAAGATAGTGTGGTCAGCAATTTTTACCTTCTTCGCATAATGAACAGGTGGCCTGGATGAAAAGTCTCCTCCTAAAGAGTAAAGAGCAGGGATGTCTTTTAAGTTGTAATCATTCTCTTCTCCGTGCTTCCTCTATGGTGTAAAATCTTGTCACGCAAAACAATGCAAGAAATATATAATAAGAGCATGCATGCACATGAAGGCCGTCTCTTTCTTCAAGAATAATTTATGAAGATGGTAAAGGAACATAGCATCCAGGGAAGAGATGGCGCTTAAGGACAACGCATGCATCCAGCCAATGGCCAGGTGGAAGCCTATCCAACGCTTATTTCTGGAACCGAACTTTAGTGGTGGATGGTAGTCAAGCCAGTGAAGGACAACCCTTGATGCCTTCAATGGCCACTCTTGCTGGAGTTGGCCCCTGGTGAGCATCCGGCGGCTTGCTTTCTATTATCATGTGAAAACGGCAGTCAACCAAAAGGTCAACTGCAATTTTTTTTTTTTTGTCTCCTAATTATTTTCAATGATGCGCATCTCTAGATGGATGACCAATAGGGCAAAACTCCTCTTTGAGATTATAAGAATAAGTATTAAAAAAAATAAAAAGAAAATTCATCTTAAGAATAGAATATAAAGGATTAAAAAAAAAAAAACTTGGATTAGGTGCATCTACCAAGTCAAGTTGACCTATGATCACCAACGCACTTTCTTAATTATAAGAGCTACGTACCTATAGAAATTAATGTCTTATTCAAGTCAACAGCAGCTGTCTACTATTAATCATATAAGATAGTTATTTTCTAATAGCTTGAATCAACAGCTGCCCCAAATAGAACTTAGAATAGTGCTAGGTTGAGTATTTAGGTTCTACTAACTTATTCTATATTACCAAGTATTTGGAGAGAAAAATAGGGGTGAGAGCAGGTTTTTAAAAAACTAAATAAAACTTTATTTATATTCAACATGAAAGCGTGCTAACAATTTTTTAAGTCCAAATATCCAAAACAAATTAGAGTTTTCTCCCAACCACACTAAATATTCTTCGCAAATTTGATGTACCTTGCCAAACAACATGCTATTATACGTAGTGAGCAGGTTTTTAAAAACTATATAAAACTTTATTTGTATTCAACATGAAAGCGAGCTAACAACTTTTTAAGTTCAGACATCCAAAAAAATTAGGGTTTCTCTCGACCACACTAAATATTCTTCGCAAATTTGATGTATCTTGCCAAACAACATGCTATTATATGTAGTGAGTAGGTTTTTAAAAAACTATATAAAACTTTATTTGTATTGAACGTGAAAGCGTGCTAACAACTTTTTAAGTCCAGATATCCAAAACAAATTAGGGTTTCTCCTAACCATAATAAATATTCTTCGCAAATTTAGTGCATCTTGCCAAACAACATGCTATTATATTGCCCAATTGCATTTGCATCCTTTTTTTGCAAAATTAATAGAAGAGATCATTGCACCTTCTAAATAAAAAGACCCTTTTCTATGCATCATTTATTTCTATTCCAATATCAGAAAAGCTCTTCTTCTTTGTCCTATTGCTAACCAATTGTGAAACTCCTTCCATTTGGTTATCTCAACTTCTCAAGTCCAACCCAAGGGAGCACTTATTGGTTGGCTTGATAAATTCATTATGCACTGACTATCACTGCTGTGGTCTCAACCCACCCTCAACCTAAATTTATTGGGGCTTCTTTCCAAAGGATGACATAATCACAAAATATTCTTATCTCTATCAACTAGAGTTATTTTCAAGACTCATAGATGCAATTTGTAGTTGTTCAAACCACTATACCATGTACATGCATTTTCATGAGAAATTGACCCATTGAAGTTCTTTGGCATATCGAAATCCTTCAGTGAAGGTGTTCATTGTGATTTTTCTACCGAGTGAATAAATTATGTCTTTTTTGCTAAAACTCTTGCTTGATTAATTATTTGTATTGCATCCATCCTTAAGTCATCGAATATGATCTAGCTTTATAATTTTGTAGATTAGCCAATATGTTATCACAAAATCCAACAATTAAAACCTCTTTACTTGGTTGCTCTAAGATTTCATTTGCGCTCCTATTTAAAGTTTTTCTATTAAAGAAAGTCAAATGGGGACAAATCCTAGCTGTAAACATTTAGGAATCAAAAAAGAAAAGAAAAGAAAAGAAATAGATGAAAAGGTAGAGAAGGATGTTAACACCCCTCTTGTCACAGCAATGGAAACAATTACAACAATAATGATGATAATAATATACATCAAATAAAAGTAAATTATAAATATATTATACTCCTAACATTATAACTATCAACACCTTATTTTACTTGATTAAAAGCATTACTAACCAAGAAACAAAAGATGACAATTAGAATGATTTGTTGTCTTTCATGGATACTTTTTGATAAATTTTTAATTGCTTTAAGGTTACACATTGCTTTAAGTTGGCATACAATAAATTGCATGTAGCTATATGGCGACAATCAACAACATACTTCATTGCATTTAGTATATGACTAATAGGTGAGACCGAAAGAATACATTGGATATGACTAATAAGTGTGACTAAAATAATACATTAAATATTTTCATACAGGTAAATTTTCTCTTGCTTTTGGCTTTTTGTCAATGGTGCGGCAATAATGTGAACTCTAAGGGCATATGGGCATTATATAGGAGGATGGCATCATTGTATAATGGGAATGAATGATGGGAATTAGAGCTCTATTTTTTCAAAAAATAATAAAAAAGTATGATAGTTGAACCCTTTCAGTTATAACATATAAGGTAGAATATGATTAATTCATAAATATAGTAGTTCTATGCAGTATCTTCCTTGCCGATTTAATTCTAAAGCGTTAAATAAATAAAATATATATAGTCTATGATATATCCTATAAAATAGGACTCATTTAGGACTTTAATACTTAATCACGCCTATTTAATTCCTCACATGTGTTGTTATAGATGGTCAATAAAGTGCAAATCATAGTGCGCAAATTTGGCTAAATCTACACATATTTAGTTTTGAATATTTAATAATCATATAAAATTTCTATAATTATTGTTATTCAAAGCTAGACCCAAATGAGGACATAAGGGCATTGATAATCTATTCATGAGCTAAAGATGTAGTCTAAATTATTACTAATTACAATGAACCACATAAAAAATATAATTGCTTCTAATCGAAAACAAATAAGAGGACATGCCTAGGCACCTATTACACTGAGAACCTTTTGCTGGTTGAAGTCACATGACATGATGCTCGGCGAAATTGCCCACACATTGCTGCTAAAAAATGGTGCTACTCCAACATCTTCTATCTTGCAGGTTCAACTATCGTATCTTTGTAATTTTTATTTTTAAGAAACAAAGCCTCAATCTCAACTATTTAATTTTATCCTACAATACTCTTAGGCTTTCATGCTCTTATATAATATTCTTGTAGTTCAGATTATTTACAACACCACTCATAAAAAGCTAAAAGCATCATAGACTCTATCTGTGTGTATGTTTGTATGTGTATATATATCTCTATATGTATGTATGTGTGTTTGAAAGGGATGGAGGGGGAAGGGGAGGGATAAGTGTATGTATATATATGAATATGTTTGCGCATATGTATGAAACAAATGGTATATGGTATTTACAACATTATAACAACTATTATAGCCAGGATTTGCCGCCTTGATAATACATTTGATGCTTAGTGAGTGTTCCTTATACTAATCACCATGAAGGTGCACGCCTTATTACTTGCACTCAACATGGATGATATAACAAGTGTTAGAACTCTACCAAAATTATTTGACTGTAATATCCTAAAATAGTCCTATATTAGATGGAAATAAAAATTTAAAGAACTTATTGTTAGCATGTAGGATTTTCAATAAATAATTTGTTACATAAAATTAAATATAAAATACTTACTTGATGCGGGAATTCATCATAATAATAGATAGACTTGAGACTTGAATCTGATTGAAGACTTGAATCTAATTGAATTTTGACAGCCTTTTCTGAAAATAACTAGTTTCTCTTTTTTAACCTTATTCTTTCATAGCAGATAACTTGATGGATTCTTTTTAAACTGAGAGATGATCAATTATTTATATAAATAACTTTCAATTGGTATTTCCATTAAATACCAAATTAATGGCTTAAAATTTAATTCCATCAAATACTAGAATTAATGGCTTAATGTTAATGGCTTAAACGATCATTAACATACGAAGAAAGAGCGATGGCCCTTTGTCTTCTGCATACAACAAAAACGATGGCCCTTCACCTTTCGTATTAGGCTAGTTGGAGAAAAGAACCTTCGGCACAAGTAAAGATTAATTTAAAATTCTTTCACTTGGAAGCGGTGGCCCTTCGCATACGAAATAAACGATGGCCCTTCACCTTTCATATTAAGCTAGTTTGAGAAAAAACGACTCTTCGCCTTCGACACATAAAGTAAAGATTAATTTAAAATTCTTTCACTTTGATCGATAATTTATGACATTAATATTTAATAGTGTAAACATTAGGAATGCAAAATTAAATTTTATAATGCCAATTTACTTTAACATAATAAATTATATAATAAGATTGACTTTAACATAATAAAGTCATATACCTCTAAATTGCAACTCCCTTCCATATACTACTGTATTAGCAACTTATATAAATAACTTAATATCCACTTAATTATCTTAAAGATACATTAATTTTTTGTTCAAAACATTAAGCGTATACAAAGAACAAGAAATAATTTAATAAAACCATCTTATTAATGAGAATATCATAACATCATTATAATCAATTTTCAATACAACGTATGCACCTCTAAAATATTTATCATTTTTTGAGAAGAAAACTGTTATTACAATAAATTTGTAGTGGCTTAGTAACGGTGTCGACAACTCTAAGTGATGGGGCCGGCTAACAGCCCATGAGCGGCAGTTCCGGAAACGGCTCGATTCTGGGCGGCCTCCGATTCGCAAGAAGTTCGGGTTTGTAACGACAAGCAATCTCAAAAACGGCTGGAGGGGGAGGAGAAAAAGGAGGTCTCTCTCCGTTCTTTCGGGGCTCTCTTCCGAGATCCAGATCTCTCTCTCCCCGAGTCCACTCTTCAATCCGATCGGAGGTTCAGCGACCGGTTGCTGCGATTGGATCCCTTGGAGTGGATCTCTCGGTGGATGGAGCAGCTGAAGACGATCAGGCAGGAGCTCACCATGGGCTCCCAGGGCGGATGGGGCCAATCGAAGGAGTTCCTGGACCTCGTCAAGTCCATCGGCCCGCGAGATCGAGACCCTCAAGCGCCGGATCACCTAGCCCGATGTCCCCCGGCGCAAGATGAAGGAGTACTTCATTCGTCTTGTCTACGTCGAGATGCTCGGCCACAACGCCTCCTTTGGCTACATCCACGCCGTCAAGATGACTCACGACGACTCCCTCCTCCTCAAGCGCACCGGCTACCTCGCTGTCACCCTCTTCCTCAACGAGGACAACGGTCTCATTGTCCTCATCGTCAACACCATCCAAAACACCATCCAGAAGGACCTCTGCTCCGACAACTACCTCGTCGTCTGCGCCGCCCTAACCGCCATATGTAAGATCATCAACGAGGAGACCATCCTCACCGTGCTGCCGCAGGTCGTCGAGCTGCTTGGTCACTCCAAGGAGGCATCTGGCCCTCCTCCGATTCCACCAACGGGCTCCCAACTTCGTCCCTTACCTCATCTCCCGTTTCAGGAAGCCTTGAGTCCGCTGCTCCAACTGTGGCAAATGCTGCCCCAAGGACAAGGCTATCAAGAGGTTCCTTGTGAGAAACATTGTTGAGCAGGCTGCTGTGAGGGATGTCCAGGAGGCCTGCGTCTATGACTAGTACACTCTTCCAAAACTGTATGCGAAGATACAATACTGTGCAATACAACGTCTCTCATGCGATTCACTCGCATATGGTCTATGACTGGTCTCACGAGGCTAGGAGGAACCATGAGCCACTACAGCGTTTCAGATGCCGAAAAGTTCTGTCCACATGTATAAAAGGAACCCTCCAGACAGGTATAAAAGGAGAAGACCCCGAGCTCAGGGAGGATCTTCTTCTTCTTCTCTCTAAAGCATACTCACACAACACATTCATGTTCTACAAGCTCACTAACTTGAGCGTCGGAGGGTCCCCGCCGGAACCACCGGCCCGGACTTCTTGCAGGTTCTTGGAGAAAGAAGGCAACCTTTTCACCTCCGTGGAGGCCCCCGAAGATTTCAGCACACCCGGCGCTCATCACAAGTGACTTGGCAGCAACACCAAGTCTTGAAATAAAGTTTTGCAGCCATGATGCATGAATTATAGTTTCATAACATGCTATAAACTCTGCTTTCATAGTGGATAAGGCAATGATAGATTGTTTGGCACTTTTTCATAAAATTGCTCCTTCTTTCAACAGGAACACATAGCCAAATGTTAACTTTCTACTGTCAACAAAATCTGAACTGAATATCCAATCATTTCCAACTGATCAAACCTTCTAAATGTGAGCATATAATCCTTAGTTTCTTAAAGATATCTCATCACTTTCTTTGCAGCTTTTCAATGATCATTACCAGGGTTATTCTGATATCGGCCCAACATCTCAACCGCGAAGCTAATATCTGGTCTTGTGCAAGTTTGCAAATACATCAAGCTACCCATAGCAGAAGCATATAAAATAGATTTCATTTGCTTACGTTCCACATTATTCTTTGGAATTGCATAAGACTAAATTTATCCCTTTTTTGTATTGGGATAATACTTGCTCAACAGTTGTTCATATTAAATCTTTCAAAAATTTTCTCGATGTAAGCTTTCTAAGACAATCTAATAATCTATCTGATCTCTTTCTGAATATTGAAATTTTAACCACATAAGATACCTCTCCCATATCTTTCATCTTAAAATTCGTAGAGAGAAAAATTTTAATCTTATACAAGATGCCTAAATCATTAGCAGTAAGCAAAATAACATCAACATATAGAACCAAAAATATAAACTTATTTTTATAAATCTTTTGGTAAATGTATCGATCAATGATAATCTCATGAAAACCAAAAGATGTAATAGTATCGTTGAACTTAATATACTATTATCTGAAAGCTTGTTGAAGTCTATATATTGATTTCTTAAGTTTACACACCATATGATCATTTCTTCCATGAAAAAATCTTTAGGTTGATCCATATAAATTTCTTCTTTTATATCTCCATTAAGAAATATCTCATTAAGAAAGGTTGTTTTCACATCCATTTGATGTAACTCTAAATCATATTAAGCTACCAAAGCCATAATGATTCTTAATGAATTTTTTTTTTAAAACCGATGAAAATGTCTTTTTATAATCAATGCCACCTTCTAAGTATAACTCTTAGTGACAAGTCTAGCTTTAAAACGATATTGTCATTCATGTCATATTTGATCTTAAAAACCCACTTACATCCAACTCGTTTAGAATCTTTTGGCAATTCAACAAGATCCCACATTAGTTTTAGCCATTGATTTTAACTCATCTTTTATAGCATTAATCCATTTATCAGACTTATCATTATTAATGGTTTGTGAAAATAAAACAGGATCTTCATCAATGCCACAATCAAAATCTGATTCTTGCAAATAAACCAAATAATCATCTGAAATAGCTAATTTTTGTATCCTCACGGGTTTACTTAAAGCTATTCCACATAGTTTATTTTTATTAGCTATTAGTAGGTTAGGCTCTTCATGGGGTACTACTTCATTTAAACATTGTTCATTATTATTTTGTTCTTGTAATTCTGAAATAATTGTAGATTCAGGAACATTTATGGGTAATGAAACATTAACCCTTCCTTCATTGATATTCACAATCTGTTTGTCAGTTCTACCACTAACTTCATCATTCTCAATGAATTTAGCATTGACTGTCTCAATAATTCTAGAACTATGGTTTGGACAATAAAACCTGTACCCTTTGGATTTCTTTGGGTAACCAATAAAGTAACCACAGCCATTCGAGAATCCATTTTTTTTTCATGTGGATTATATACTCGTGCTTCTGCTGGACAACCCCAAATATGGAGGTGTCTTAAACTAGGTTTCCTTTCAATCCATAACTCAAAAGGAGTTTTAGAAACTGTCTTATTAGGAATCCTATTCAATAAATATACTGCAGTTCTAAGGGCATATGTCCACAAAGATTTTGGTAATAAGGAATTACTTATCATACTCCTAACCATATCCATTAATGTTCTATTTCGCCTTTCTGCCACATCATTTTGTTGAGGTGTGCCTGGCATAGTATAATGTGCACATATGCTATGTCTTTCGAGAAACTTTGCAAATGAACCTAGATTTTATGCTAATTCATCATACTTTCCATAATACTCACCATCTCGAGAAACTTTGCAAATGGACCTAGATTTTATGCTAATTCATCATACTTTTCATAATACTCACCACCTCTATCAGATCTTACTATTTTTACTTTTCTGTCTAGTTGCCTTTCAGCCTCTTTAGTAAATACCTCAAGGGATTTACAGCTTGAGATTTTTCTTTAAGCAAATAGACATACCCATAACATGAAAAATTATCTATAAAGGTGATAAAGAACTTTTCTCCATCAAAAGATAGTATCAAAAGGTCTACATATATTAGTGTGTATAATTTCAAAAAGCTGAGTACTTCTTGTAGCTCCTTTCTTGTTATGTTTGGTTTGCTTTTTCTTAATGCAATCCACATATAACCAAGATCAGTAAAATTTAGGTTTGATAGAACCTCATTCTTTACTAATCTTTGTATCCTTTCTTTGGATACATGACCCAAATATTTATGTGATAAGTAAGCAGAGTTTTTCATTTGCCATACTACGTTTAATTCCAATATTTTGATGAACACACATCAGGGATGCAGAAAAATTATCATCAAGTTTAATTTATATAAATCATCCATAAGAATTTCAGTACAAATAAAGGAACTATCTTATTAAATAAATGAAAATCTTTTTCAATCTTAAAACTAAACCCATTAACATCAAGTTTCGAAACAGAAACCAAATTTTAGAAAGTAAAGGAACATAGAGAGTTTGTAGTAGATTCAGGTGATGCCTGGTATCTAAAGTAAGATGATAAATCCCTATGCCTTTAATTGGGGCCTTCTCTCGGTTCCATGAACAATAAGTTTCATTTGGGTTTTTGCTCTGGATTGTAAGAAATCCTATATTACATTAAAAACATGAGTAGTGGCATCAGAATCCAACCACCAAGTGTTAGAGGGACTTCAGGTAAGTTTAATTCAAAAATTAGAGAAGCATAATGAAAGATACCTTTCTTTTCGATCCAAGCTTTTCATTTCAAACAATCTTTCTGATAATGTCAGCTTTTCTTACAAAAGTGATATTTATCTTTCTTTCTTTTCTTCTTATCATTATCAGCAACTTGTGTTACGTTAGTGGATGCTTTCTTAATTTTTTTGGATTTCAGTTTGATAACTTTACCAGCTCCTTGACCCACTAGGTTTATTGAATGAACCCCTTGTACTTTTAATCTTGTTTCCTCTTGAGTAAGTTTACTGGCCAATTCATTAACATCCCACTTATCCTTAATAGTGTTATAGTTAATTTGAAAAGGCCCAAACTCTTGAGGTAATGAGTTCATAATGAATTGTACCATAAAGGAGTCATCCATAGTCATTCCCAGGGGCTTAAGTCTTGCTGCAATATTAGTCATATCAAGGATATATTGCTGCATACTTCATGATCCATCATATTTATGATCCATCATATTTCATGATCGTAAGTTTAGCCATTAGTGTCCTTGCAAGTGACTTATCAGCGGAACGAAAGCACTCTTCTACAAGCTTAAGATATTCTTTAGCAGTTACACTTTCTGACAGAGTAGACTTAATGTTGTTGGCAATTGTCATTTGCATAAAACTAAGACATAATATATTAGATCCGTCCCATGCTTTATATTTTAACTTCTCTGCCTCACTGCTCGTATCAGTAATGTCAATAGGCTTTTATTTTAATAGTGCCAAGTCAAATCCAAGACACCTAAATGAAAATTGACTTGCAGAAATTTAAACCTTTAAAGATAGTAACAACAGAAGCATGTGAATGGATAGAAATTGCAAAACATAAATACTCAAATTCAGATAATTAAACACAAAATATATTATAGATTTCCTTTGGATAAATATAATAATATATATACATCATTATCGTAATTAGAATGCTATTTAAACTTCAAGGTAATTAATAAACCTTATCAAATATATACATAGTATCTTTGGATATTCATATTATATTTGATAAGAGAATATTAGATTTTCTCCTTTAGGTTTGTTAGTTATAGAATATCAATCCACCTTTGGGCGAATTCATATCAATCTATCTTTGGGCGAATTCTTAATTTCTAACAACCAACAAATCTTTATGATTAAAATAACAACATTCTATAAATTTTTATAAATTATATGACTGAATATAAATTAGTTTGATCACTTTGGTGACTAACTAACTAATTTAATCTTGATGTTATATAACTAAACAATAATATTAATATTATTAAAATCTCTTTATAGACTCATACAACCGTATATTTGATTGCTAAGGAGATGGATAATCCAATCTACTTGATGATATGGATCCTCATAAATTAAAGAGAGATCGAATACCAAAGCTGGAGATGAAGGACGTCAATCAAAGAGACCCATGCCCCTAAAACGCTCCCTCTTTCCTTGGCTCAAGACAAAATTTTAATCAGCAGTTTTCTAACCCACTAATACATATGTGTTTTTGCTGGTGTTTCCTTGAAGCTTGGAATCTAGGTTGCAGAAACCAAATTTCACCGTTCCTTCCTCACAAGGGCTCGGGTATGGCTATGAGATTGTTTAATAGATTGATGTGGAATAATATATATATATATATATTAATGGTCAATACAACCAACCAAAACTTAAAAGTTCATCGTCAATTCATTTTGATGCAAAAATTAATCAATCATAATATATGAACAAATTATTTATTTTAAAACCTTGCTCTAATACCATTTGTTAGCATTTAGGATCTTTAATAAATAATTTATTATAAACATCGAATATAAAATACTTACTTGATGCGAAATTTATCGTAATAGTAGATAGACTTGAGACTTGAATTTGATTAGATTTGACAGTCTCTTTTGAAAATAACTAGTTTATCTTTCTTAATCTTATTTCTTTCATAGTAGAAAACTTGATGGATTTTTTTAAACTGCTAACTTGATCAAGTGGAGAGAGGACCAATTATTTATATAGATAACTTTCAATTGTATTTCCATCAAATACCAAATTAATGGCTTAAAATTTAATTCCATCAAATACCAGAATTAATGGCTTAAACTTTTGGACCATTAACACCCTATTAGAAGAAAGAATGGTGGCCCTTCATCTTTCAAAAAACGATGGCCCTAGTTGGAGAAAGGGGCGACTCTTCGCGCACGTGAAATAAAGACTAATCTAATACTTATAATTTAAGTTTATTTGGTACTAATTAACTTATGCTCGAGTTTTTAAGATAGCATAAACTCGACCCATTATTAGATTAATTGGGCCAATCAGATGGATTTGGAACGTTATAAATAGTATCAAAGCTTGATTCAAGTGTATGGAAGTTGATGGGCAAAAGTAAAGGACTGCCCATAAGATAATGGTAAAACATTCTTTGTCATAGCATGGAGCTATCTTTACAACACTAATAACGTTGTTCAAGGATAGATTTTGGCTTAGCTTAAAAGATTTCATATTAAATGAGAAAGAAAAGTTTAAAAAATTTATACCTCAAGCTTACCTAATATCAATTAACTTGTACTTGAGTTGTTAAAGCCACGTAGACTCAACCTACTAATAGATTAATTGAGCCAAGTAGATGGATTTGAGATGAAATACATTCCATGTCATATGATACATACCATATAATATGATGCCTTCTATATAAGTCAATATGTCCGAATCAATAGCACAATTCAATACATCAAATCGTAGCTTATAATGGTATTAGGCCCGCTAATAAATAAGTATAAAATAACTAAAAAATAATTGCCATCATAACATTTTTTTTTTTACTGTCATAGCCATATGTTCAGCAAAAATAATAACCATTATTTATTTTTTATATTCTCATGAAAAAATATTTTTAAAATTTGGTTTTTTTTTAATTTTTTTAGTAATCTTTCTATTATCACATAATTATAACAACCGCTAATTGTTATAAATTTATATATATAGAGAGAGAAAATTAAAATAGGGCAACAATCTTATTGGAACCTTATTCGAACCTTGAATGGGAATGACTTCTTTTCCTTGTTTGATGGGCAATAAAGTTTTAATAAATGTTAGTTTCCGCGGACCAAATGCGCCCGTTGTTTGAAAGCGTTGTTAGGTAGCATTAGCAATCTGGTGGTTGTTGCGATGCTATGAATTGAATGCCACAATCGCTGTGGAGGGTTAGGTGTCCAGGGCATGGCATGCGCCTCGCCGCCACCAAACCCACCATGGCCCCCACATTCCACATCAAAATATTGTTATACTGGCTATTGCTATCATTAACCCCGAGATATGGCAAGTATTACCTCCAGGGTGTTCATTGCGCCATTATAAGTCTTCAGAGCAGTCAACTGCGGTCGATTGATCGCTGCCAGAATTATTAATTATTATAATTTTTAAAATTAAGATTAGAATGATATTTTTTATTTTTTTATTATAAATTTTTATATAATATATCAGGCTTAACTAATCCTAAATTGGTGTGATCGCTCGGCTTTACAAAAAAAAAAATCATAAGAATCTAAATATTGTGATATGTTTGGATCTTTGAAGAAAAATATATAAAAAAAAAAAAAAAAAAGAAAAGATAAAAAAAGGAAAAAAAGAATTATTTTTTTGTTAAAAATGAAAAAAAAAGTAATATCAATTATCTTATTTGGATAGAAAGAAAAAAAAAAGAAAAGAGTTTTGTGACAATTATACCCTTTCAAATAGGATATGAATAGTAAGAATGAAAGAATAAAGAATAAAAAATAAAGAAATATTTTAATCTTTTAAAGAAATATAAATTAAACATTTTTCCTCTACCAACTTACCCTTTGGAGGTTAAGAAATCAGAGAAAATTAATTATTCTCATTTCCTTTCCCTCTCTCTCATCTTTCCTTCAAACAAGTAAGTTATAATTTTTTTCTTTTTCTTTCTCAATCCAAACAGACCATGTATAAAGAAATTACAGTGGTCTAAATACAACTTTTATTATGGCAAAATAATACACATACCATACCACAAGTATTAACGAAATTACTCAGCTTTTTTCTTTTTGTTTTCCTTTTGTTTAATACCTTAGATGAAATCTATTATCTTATAGAAACAAACGATTTGGTATTATTCATTCACTCCAAACGTTAAGAGTTTAATTAGTAGTATAATTTTGGTCTTATCATAAATCTAGCATGCGTGATGCAGGTGAGATGTAAAATAGAGGGCAATAAAACGTTTTATTTATGAGAATAATTAGCAATTTTTTTTATTTGTTTTATGAGAATAATATGCATCATAGCCACGAGCGACATCGTGGGAGGCAAAATAAAAAGCCTTGGATCATGTCTATTAAAAAAAGAATTTTCAATAAAAAATAAATCGAGTATACTCGCAATAAAAATCATTAAAAAAATTAGCAGTTAGATCCCCAAACTACCCATCAGAAGGTTTGGAATAATTCCGAGCATACTTGTAATTATTGGAAAAGTGAGAGGTTTATTTGTAATATCGGGCACCAGTTCTTATCTGGAACACGGAATAAGAAAAATATCTGTCGTCCTTCCCCTCGAGTCTCCCTTTGTGTTCTCTCTCTTCTCTTTTGGTTTCCAGGTTTTCTCCTCTCCTCCTTCCTTCTTTGAAATTTTTTTATTTTATTTTTTTGTTGATAATTGAAGTTTCCAATGGAAAGATTGAGATTTTAGATGATCCGTCTATATGCTTTGTTGCTGATTGTTCTTGCTTTTTCGTTGTGATAATTGGATCGTTGATGTCGTTTCGTAGTCCGAGGAATCTGAAGTTTTCTGGGGGTTTGATCGATAGGAAGATGTGGGGAGTCGCGAGGCAAAAGATTGGACGGGGGACCTTCTCCTCACCGGTAAAAGGATGAGCTTTTTTTTTTTTTTTTGTGTCCTTCTGCTATTTTGTTTTCCTTTTGGGCTTGGTGTTATCGATCTTTGTTTGTTGGATTGCTGGCGTTATCATCTGTTTTTATCGAATTTCTGGTGCTTTTTTGCAGATTTTAGGGCAGGTATTGCAGAGGATTCGGCCTCTGGGATCCGTGTTGCCGAGGAACTTCTCAACTGCGGCAAAAGAGGTATTATGAAATATAGACCGTTATTTAATACTTGTAGTTGTTTAGCATGTCGTTGCTTGATCGTGGCTTCAACGACGCCTTGTCAGAATATTCCTCTGTATTGAAAGAAGATTTTATGATGATTATGCTCATACGTAAAAGAATAGAGGCAATCATTTAGGTAGTGTTTGAAATAGGGGATAAGAGGGGATATCCCCTCTTATTCCCAAAAGCCATAATTATAAGGGATAGCTAGGAATAAAGTTAATCAAAGGATAATCCATGGTTAACCATGGTTAATCATGGGATATCCCCTCAATTTATTTCCTAGAGAATGTAGGAATAGCTGTTATCCCTTCAAATAAAAGTAAAAAAAATTATCCCATGGATTTACCTTTTTGCATTTGATATGATCAATGGGATAGTCAAGGGATATCCCTAGGGATAACCAGGGGATAAACTCTATCCCGTACACTTATCCATGGATTATATTTTTTCTATCAAACACTACCTTAGTATCCATGTCCGTGGTTTATGGTTTTAAGTTTTGACGTAGGTAGCTTCCCATTTCCTTTCTATGACTTCTATTGCAGGGCCTGTTTGTGATCAATTAATTTTTGGTGCACTTGAATAGATTTGATTCATAATTGTTTTTAGTGAGAACTATTATTTTGTTTATTATGTTTATGATGCATATTGATCAAAGAAAAATCCAGGTGATTTGGAAGATGTCAAATCCCAATATCTTATACCCTCTTTTTGAATCTTGTTCTATGTGTACTCAAATCTCTGTCTCACAGATGAATGTGCGTGAAGCTCTAAACTCTGCACTTGATGAAGAGATGTCTGCAGATCCTAAAGTATTCTTGATGGGTGAAGAGGTAATGCTAAGGAATGTATGCCTTTTGCACAATGTTCTGTTTCCTGTTCTAATGCAAATTTTGACTTTGCAGGTTGGGGAGTATCAGGGTGCATACAAGGTAAGCAACCCTCTTAGAATTTGAAAGCTTGCTCTATCTGCTTGGTTTGCATTTACTCCTCTTTCTTTGCTAATATGAATCATATCTTCAACTTTCTCATCTTGTAGATTACAAAGGGTTTGCTTGAAAAGTATGGTCCTGAGAGAGTTCTTGATACTCCAATTACAGAGGTTGGTTGTGTTCGCATAACAATCTAGCAACTGCTTTTGTTCTCAAGCGGTGTTGTTAGTCTAGATTATCCGTTATTGTTCATAATTTTACTGCTTTTTTGTTCATGCATTAGTCACTGTTTTCTTGCAGGCTGGATTTACTGGTATTGGAGTCGGTGCAGCTTATTATGGAATTCGGCCTGTCATAGAGTTTATGACATTCAACTTCTCCATGCAGGTTAAAATTGTTTTCTGATTTTGTGCAGTGTAACATGCTTACATTGTTATTCAGTGCAACTTATTTTGAAATAAAAGTTATGGATGGCTTATGTTGAGTCAAGGAAATACTTAATATATTTGTTGGATCTGAATATTGAGGTGAAAGGCTACTGGGGTAATTCACCATTGAAGCCATATTATTGGTTGAATTCAACAAACTTTTGGTTCAAACAAATGGCATCAGATCTTATATGGTCTATGGGTAGGGTCAAACATTATACAATGTGGATTAATTTGATTCCACAAATGGGTCTAATGATTTGACACTGACCTGACTTGCAAGGAACCCTACTCACTGCAACTCAATTTTGGACTACAGATAAATTTTACTGACCTATACAGTGAAAATAAGTCTTGTTCTTCACAGTGCAAGTATTATATGTTGCCTAAGAAATCATCTGACTGAAATAGAATATAAAGTAAGTATAGCCACTTGTGAAATGCAGGCTTTAGTACATGTTCATGTATTTAAGGCTATGCAGGTGTGCATGTGCATGCATATTATGTGCCTGTCTTGGCATGATTAGGACGTGCATGTTAATTGTTCACAGCCCAGATGATTAAGTTTTTTGTGATTAAGTTGCCTGCTATAAGTTGGAATGGCTTCTATTAGTATTTGATGGAATAAAAAAAAGGAAGAACTACAGGTATAAAACAACGTGGCAGAATGTGATTATCTCTTAATTAGGTTGAATGATTGTGCAACTTTTTTGTGACTGGTGGAGAAATGGTTAACTGAATACCAGAATTAATAAAAGATATGAAAAAGGTCAAGGCAAACCTACATACAAGATATCTAAAATTTGATCACTAGGTTTTCGCAACTTACCAACATAAATATTTTCAGCAAGTGTATGCTTTCTCCATAGGACAATAACTTGAATCCCTACATTATTATATCATGATAAAGTTTTCAGCTTTGAACTGAAATATATGTGTACATGTCTCATGTAGCTTGATCAAACTTGTGGTTGTCATTTCTGTTGCCTTGCTTATAAAGATAATACAATTTTAATAATAATTTTCCTGTAATCTTAAAGTAATCTTCTAGATATTTTTCATTATTCTAGTCTGCACATATTTCTTTGACAACCCACAGAAATTCTTAAGTGTCTATAGACCATAATTGTGTTTATTTCTCCAAAATCTAGAGCATGAGAGGTTTATAGAATGCTGTGTATGGTGTATATCCTAGGCTACTGCATTATGCAGGAAGGAATTTGGTGGTGTGCTGTTTATAAGTCATCACTTGAATAATAAGGTTGATGTTAAAAATTGCTTGATTGCTTGATTTAGTTGTTGATTTGGCTGCTTATTGGTTGGAGCTGGCAGTTCATGGTAAAATCCTTGTAAAAAACTGCTAACTGCTGAATGTTGCTCCCTAATTAAATATCAGGTGGTATATGGTTTTATTAGTCTGAGTATGCAAGTAGGCATCCAGTATCTTTCATGCATCATGAAACATTTACTTATTATGTATATTTAAATTGTTAATCTGGTGTAATGCAGGCAATTGATCATATCATTAATTCTGCTGCTAAGTCAAACTACATGTCAGCGGGTCAGATATCTGTACCTATTGTTTTCAGAGGGCCAAATGGTGCTGCTGCTGGAGTTGGTGCTCAGCATTCACAGGTGCATGGCTGCTATCCCAAAATAACATGCTACCCTCTTAAACACTTTCCTTTGTAGCCTACATCAGACAAGACATCTCCAAAGTATGCTGTTGAAACTGATGTACAATTTGGTATCGATTATTCTGACAGTATCACATCTTATTGCTTATAAATTGATGCTTGCAAGTTGTATATTTCAAAACCCATCTAGTTTGCAGTGGCGCTTATAAAGGAAATCTGAAAAAATGACCAGCAAACTATATCACACCTTGCAACTGAAATCCTAAGAATATCTAAAACATAAGCAGTGATCTGCTCAGTAGTATTTTAGTCTTGTAGCTTTAGGCGGTGTTTGGTATGAGATTGTATTTGAAATATTACCGATGATCTTGGGATGGTAATAGAATTACCCCTTTTGATATGCTTATCATGGCAATGGTCTATGACCATCGAGGAATAAAATCACCATTCAAGAAAGTGCATTTAATCCTGCCCGAGGGGTTGTTGATGTGCATAGAAATTTATGAATAATTTTGTCTATATTTGTTGATCTCTCCTATATTATAATAATATATTATATTATGTTATATTTATATATTTTATATTATATTTTATACTTTTTAGATTAAAATTGTAGGTTGCAAATAAGTTTTCATGGGTATTATTAGTATTGCATGCATGGTGATCTTCCACTCCCATGGTATATTATGCAAAAGCCACAATGATTTATGATCATTGATGATCTTTAGTTATTGAAATATCTCATACGAGATGGGGTAATGCTGGATCACGGTTGATCCTATCATCAGAGAAAATCATCATGATGATTAACCAAATGGCCCCTGAGGTCTTTCCATAGTGATTCTCCCATCCCTGCTTTTACTCTTTGTTTTCATGTGGATCTAAACTGTTTTCTCTGTCAGACTTTTTGTTTATGAGACCTCACATGTTATCATGAAAGCTTGTTTGTATTTTTTTTCCTCTTGCTTTCGTCTTTTCTGAACAAAGGATGGATGATGAGAACATTCTAGAGCATAGACCTCATTGCATGTGGTTTTGTATTGTATTTTTGAAATTGTTTGAGTGAATGGGATATCCAGTTGAGATGGTGCCATTCCTCTCTACTGTAGGTATAGGTTTCGAACCTTGGTGTGGCATCCTAACCATATTTCTCAAAAGAATATTGTGATGAATGGCATGGCTGATGGGCATGGTCTAATGTGACAAAGATCCTAAGAGGCTGTGTTGGAACAGAAGGCAGGCACGGCTTTGTGTTAAGAAAAACCTATGAAAACCTGGATGGAAGTGGCAGAAATAATCCAATCTCTTTTGAGCTCGGGTGTAGTTTTATGAAATCGATTGTGGAGATGGATTTATAAAATGTTCCCACTACTCATGATGGGAAGTATTGTCATTTGTTCTTGTCATGCTTTTTTAATGTTATGTGGTTAATCTCCTGCCATCTAAAGCTTTTGTGATGTTTTGTCTATGTGTTGATGTACTGCTTCTTTGGTTGCTGTCATTGAATGAACATGAAAAAAACATGGAGATGGTTCTTATTATGAATTCTTTTGCAGTGTTATGCAGCTTGGTATGCGCATGTTCCTGGTTTGAAAGTGTTAAGTCCATATTCTTCTGAAGATGCTCGAGGCTTGTTGAAAGCAGCTATAAGGGATCCTGATCCTGTTGTTTTCCTTGAAAATGAACTTCTGTATGTAGCACTAGATCAAGTGCCCTTTAGTTATTTGAGTACAGTGTTACCTCGTTACACAGACTTTTAATATGTAGCTTTGTATTTACAGATATGGAGAGTCATTTCCCATTTCAGCTGAAGTTCTAGATTCCAGTTTCTGTGTTCCAATAGGAAAAGCCAAGGTATGTTTTTGATAAAGATTGTTGACTAGGCATGAACTCTTTTTTATATTTTTATAAGCAACATCTGTTTTCCTTGATTGACAGATAGAACGAGAAGGAAAACATGTTACTATCACGGCTTTCTCAAAAATGGTTGGTTATGCTCTGCAGGTGTGTAATAAGTTTGATATCTTTAGCTGCAACAAAATTTGCACCTTAAGTAGTTTTACTTCTTTGCTGCTGGCATCTGGCTGGATCAAGTATAATTTAGGAGGGCAACACCAAGTATCTAAAAACTAATTTTTATATGTATAAATTGATAAGTTCTCAACATCATGTTCATCTTGATGGTATCATGGTTTCACTATCAGAGACCAACTTAGATAACTTAGTTCTGATTGCTTAACTAGTTTGTGGTTGTTGTTTATTTGTAACTTTTTTCTTTTCTAAATCATGATGATCTCAAAAATGTTTTTCATTAGGGATTGGTATATATGTTCATGCCTTATATTTTTAATGGTTTTCCAGAAGCTCCAGCTATTTGATATTTATGAATTTTTTCTTCCTTGTTTTAGGGGTAAAATTGATGGTAGAAGTTTCTTTGATATTTAGGCAACTTGCTTGGCTTCTTTTATGTTTTGAAGGTCATTGAAGTTAAGCTAGCTAAGGCTTAGGAATTTAACTGCATCCTTTTACCCCTTGAATGATGCATGATGGAGGGCTTGTGTCTGTACAACATCAGTAACCTGGTCTTCCAGGTTGTTATTCTAGGCCAGTAGTATTGTGGATTCTCTTGGTTTCTGAAAGCAGGGTTTCTTATTTAGCAGATCATGGACTCTGGAATGTAAACCAACATCTATCAACAACCAATGAGGGTTGGGTTGGAGATATTTTGTGTATAAATGGAGATTAGGGGTATCAGAAATTCTCTACAGATTGAAGTTAGAAATGCTTTTTAGCTATGGTTGAAGGTACGAAGATGAAAAATACAGATGAAAGGAATCACAGTGTGGACTGTGTAAGTTTTTGAAAATCTTTTTTTGGTGTTTATGCTTGAAACCGTTAAAAAATATTTGGCAGTATTGAAGTTGCATGATGCATTATAATTTATTATGTTACAGAGTTGGAAATTAGAGTTTTATCTTTTCCTCAGAGATCTTATAGATGATGGTGTTATGCCTTTTGGATTAAGTGTCTTCCTATATGATCAGTAGGATGATGGTGTGATGCTTTTTGGATTAAGTGTCTTCCTATATGATAAATAATTTGTTAGGTAGTGTGACTAAAATGAAATCGGTATCCATGCACGAGTAAGTTTCAAACTTCACTGTTCAACGATATCCAGTTTGGACTTCTAAATACTGGTTGTTACTTGATGATTGGGTCAGTTGCCAGGTGATGAGATAATAAATTCTGACGGTCCTAATTCAATTTCATGTTTTCGTTAATCTTCAAATGTAGATGGGGATGATCCTATTCTTATGATCTTGTGTAATGGGGGTATTCTGTTATTGATTTCCATGTCATGATGATCTTTCAGAACCTGCAATATAACAAGTAGATGAGGGTAAAGCAATTACATGAAGCATAGAAAGAAGCATGATTTTTCCTGTAATTCTTTAATGATAACAGATATGCTAGCGTGATTTTCCAATTGAAGTCGGTCTAGAGGTGTTTCAGTGAGGCATATTGGCTATTCTATAGGTCGGCGGCCTATAGTTTAAACTTTTTTTTTTTTAAAGTCCTTGCACTTCTTGTTGAAAAAGTAATGTGCTGATCACAAGACTTATTTTCCCAGAATTAGGTATCCTGTTGTAGGAGCGGCTCTTCTGACTGGGCCACCTACAACAGTCCTATTAAAAATAGATATGTAATTGAAATTCCTTATCTTCAGGTAATCTTTTGTCAGCAAGATCCATGAGAAGTATGAGCTCATGTATAAGTTGGAAATCTGTTTGGGATTTTAGCTTGACTGTTGTAGGGTCATCAATAATCCAATTTCAGCTAAGTTTTGTCCATGTTGACTCAAGTTTAAAATTCTGTGTTGTAGAATTCTAAGTAGGGTTTTTAAGTACCACTTGTTGAGCTGGCTTAAAGTAAGAGCTGGTTAGGGAGCTTCTTTGGAAACTAATGGCAATTGAACCACAAAAAAATAAAAGATATTTATTTTTCATGAGGGAATTCATGTGGGAAAGATGACTTATTTTAATCATTGCAGATGAAGAGATAAAGTGTATAGAAAAGTTTTATTGTGGTCTTCTGAGGCAATGCTAAAACAGTTTAGTGGCTAAATTTGATGATATCCTTGTGGAAGAGGCTTCTGGATTATATGGTAATAAAGTAGCGTGTCTTTTTTCCCCCCCTAAATTAGTCACCAAGGATGATGGATGGTAATGAGGTGGTAGTCAGGTGAGCTCTTGGCCATATTTAATGAGATCAAACAATCTTAATGATTCATTATTACAGGTCCGTACATATCTCAGCTGGAACATCTCTTTGAAGGCCTTTTTTCCATGCATCACTCATCATTTGTTGCAGTCCTATCTTTTGCATGTTGAATGGGTGCGTACTCTTGAATTTTACAGATTAGGTCTGCTGATAGAATGTTAAGTGCATATTTTTTTCTAGGCTTGCATTTCTTAACTGGTGCTTGTCTTCATGTGTCTCATGAAGAGGTTACAAGGTAATGGGTACCATTTTGTGCAATTGTAAGATGTTGTTACATATTCAGATTTGTAGCCTAGAGTTAATAGGCGGTGTTGGGTGTTCCTGAGAAGTATATTTGCATGTTTGTTTTGAAGCAACAAGTACCTTTTGTGAACAAGATCTTTAAATTAGGGAAGGTTTAAGATATTTCAAAGAAACATGCTTATATATGCTTGTCATTGGTGTTCTATGTAACCATCGCAAACATCCACAAGCACAGACACCCACTTGTAGTGGGGCATGGATTCTGCTTGTGGCGGTATGTGCTCATACACAACACTAGCACAAGCACAAGCACACATGCATATTTGCATTGTGGCATGGGCTCTGCTTCTGCTAGAATGCTGAACATATGTGCAGATGCATTAAATGCTATTTTTTGTTTATGTGTATTGGATTATTTGTCTCAAGGGTGCTGAGGACATTGCATGTGCCTCTTGAACAAATGCAATTATCATGGTAAAGGACCACATTTCTTTATTGAGTTTAGCATGCAAGGCTCTCAGTGCCATATTTGTTAGAGATTTTTAATGCTCTTGGCTCAGGATTGCATGCCAAACCATGTCAATATTTCATCATTGGTTGTGAAACAAAATCAGTTTTTAAAATTATCGGAACAGATCTAACCCTCCTTAAAATAGGGATCTCTGTTAGTGAAAGGTTTTGATAAGAAGGACAATCTGTAAGTGGATGGCATTAGGGAGAAGGATATGAAGATGATTTGCACTTCAGGGCACGAGTTTGAATGGAAATGATTGGCAATGTCAAAACAGGAACCAATCATACGGCAAATGACAGACTTGTTTTCTATGGTTTTGTATAATACGGAATGTGTTATTGATTAGTAAGGCAGATTCTATTTATTTCTCACGAACAAGGCAGATTCTATTTATTTCTCACGAACAAGGCAGATTCTATTTATATCTCACCAACTCATGCTTTATTTCTCTTACTGTCCTTGTATATTTTCTAGAATTGCATTAGCTGCTACTTATGAACCTAACTCCAAACTGATCATGTTCAGGCTGCAGAGATTCTTTCAAAGGAAGGAATTAGTGCTGAGGTAAAATCTTTTGGAAATCAAATGTAGACTTGCTTTAGCATTATCAACCCATTCTTTTCATTCATCTTGGCTTCTGTTTGTCAAGTTGCCTAAAATTTTTGCATTACAGGTTATAAATCTCCGTTCAATTAGACCACTAGACAGAGCTACAATCAATGCTTCAGTTAGGAAAACCAACAGACTAGTGACTGTTGAAGAAGGTTTCCCCCAACATGGAGTTGGCGCTGAAATATGGTTAGCTTCTCTTTGAAATATGGTTAGCTTCTCTTTGTCTCTCATGCCCTCTGATGCTGAACTGCTGCATTTCTTGAATAGCATGTCTGTAATTGAGGAGAGCTTTGAGTATCTTGATGCGCCAGTTGAGAGGATTGCTGGAGCTGACGTTCCCATGCCTTATGCTGCAAACCTTGAGAGGTTGGCCGTTCCTCAGGTCAGTTATGGCTTGCATCTTCATGAATAAATTTTTAAAGGGATTCATGAGAAATATTTGGTTAAGGTAAACTTCTTAGAGTGTAGATAGTTTGTTCAATATTAAAGATTTTTGACTCTTCTTTTGCGAATTATTTCCCATAGGTTGATGACATCGTCCGTGCAGCAAAGCGGGCATGCTATAGATCAGTTCCTATGGCTGCAGCAGCTTAGTTTGAAGGATGCTCCTTGGTGAGATCCATTTCTCCTTTCATCTTTCTGGTTAGAGAAGATGTAGCACAAAATTTGTGTTCCTTACCTCTGGTGAGCTGATTTTGCCCATCTACTAGAGATTGAGATCTCTGTGGTATTCTTTTGTAGCAGTTGGAAGACTGCTTGTTCGTTGTTTAGAACTATTCTTTTTAAACCTGTGCCGCATCCTGCTGAAACAACTTTAGTTAGATATTCGAAACGATAACTGAAACATGATCAGGCGTTCAATAATGGAAATGTTGCTAGCGGCTGGAGAAGATTTTGCTTGCTTAGCCTGAATTTATGGCAACAACAATACCATGATTTTGGAGTTTTTAGTTGCTACAGATGTTGGTTTAAGCTGCACATAATGCATGTTACTTTCAATTGTTGGTGTTCAATTTTCGGCACAGCTTGTGTCATACCTAAAATGGCTGTTTTTCCAGGCAAGGTAGGAGTGAGGTGATAACAAACTGTTAAACAATTGTCTCAATGTTCAGAGAACCTAGATAGCATAGCAGAAATTTTTAAGCATCATGTGACTCTTTTTTTTTTTTTTTTTTGGGTTGGTGTCAAGATTGTCATGTCGCCATTGTTCAGAGAACAAGATCTTGCTTTCTGATTTCCATAACTTATTAAGGTCGTTGTTTATGGTTAGCCTTTTTCTACTTGATGGCAATGATGTTCACTAGTCTCTTTTTATGTGACTGTTTCTTTTTTTTTTTTTATAATGCTATTTAGATTCTTTTCATGTTACAGCGGTCGTAGGTAAAACGTGTTCAGCCCCTTGTTATATTCCATGTGGGCATACCACAAAATGTTTAATTATTTGACAATTGATGCGTAGCTAATGTTTTGCTATACATTCTAATGTATATGATAGAAAATCCAGGAGCCTAGCATTCTGCTGGACGCCAGAGCGTCCTGCTTGGTATTCCTACATGAGTCTATGAAATAGAAGGGAATTTAGGTGCAGTTTTTTTTTTTTTTTTTGGTTTCTTCATGTTACTTAGCAAGTGTTATATATTTATCATAATTTTTTATACAATCTAAGAGCCAAATAAAATATAACATGATATACACTGCACTTAAGTTTTGTCCTGTCAAATATTATTTAACTACTCCCGTGAATAAAAAAAAAAAACCTTTTTGAGTAGTTTACATGCATTGCACGAGTTGCCCATATTGCACTCGTGTAACTAGAGCATGCTAAATATCAATACAAAAGGTAGTGAAAAATTGTAAATTTGCAGCCACAACATGTATCACCTTTAGAGACAAAATTTCATTTTCTTTTTTGTGCGGCAAATTAGGGAAAAACTTTTCTAAATTAAAATATTAAAAAAAGGTAAAAAGTAAATTACTATTATGTGGTTTAAGCATCTTCAAATTACTTCTATGTGGTCTAAAATATTACAAGTTTTGTCAAATTATATCCATTAGGCATGTTATATTTAACTTAAAAAGAGCCTAACCTGACCCAAAGCATAATCCAGCACAACCCAATAGCCTAAATCAAATAAATCTTATCATTACATTAAATATCTTTTCTAATCATTGAATGGTCTTTTATTCAAATTAATTTCTCTTTTTTCATCCTAATAACTGCATTTCCTCTCATCTATTTTTATTTAATTATATTAAAATTCATATTTCATTGTTTAATTTGGTAGATTCTTATTCATAATACTCTTTAAGTAGACACACATACATATGGTAGTGGACTGAAGAACTTTTTTCTTTCCAAACTAAAAATGATAATATATGTTAAAAATTATATATTACATATAAATATAAAAAATGTATAATTAAAAAGAATTTATTATCAAATATCATGTGAAAAGGTCACCATCAACTAAAAGAGTTTTTAAAAGAGTTTTTTTTTATTTTTTTTTATTTTTTTTTTTGTGGATGGGGGAAGGAATGGCCCTCCAATCTCCTGAAAAGGTTCATATCTGAATACACATACATGTGTATAGGGAGAGTCTATGTTTGACTTGGTGACACTTGATCGAATCTCTATTCATATCTGATTGAGTATAGATTTGGATGATGGGAGTTCTATATCGATGATTCAAATTATTAGATATGATCTGTGATACGGCTGGCCACTTCCTCTGGTAGTATTATCTTTGCACGGTTTTCGAAAGCAATGATATGACAGCAAAACCCCAGGGCCTTCAGCATCGACCTCCAGTGTCGGCCCCCAGCGTCGGCCTCCAGCGCTGAGACTTTGGCTCCGGCCTTCAGCGCTGGCCTCCAGTGTCGGCCTCCAGCGTTGGCCCTAGCGCTGAGACTTTGGCTCCGGCCTCCAGCGCTGGCATCCAGCGTCGGCCTCCAGCTCCGACTCCTAGCGTCGGCCTTCAGTATCTTTCACATGCACAATGACCAGTCTCATACAACGGATCCCGTGATCTAAGGTCTATTGCCGAGCACCTCGCTCACCAAAATCACGGGCAAGTGTTAGCTGATCGGCAGTTACCGCTATAAGCGGCCCTTATCCAGCAACAGTCCAACGACTTGCCGTTCGATGAAACATCACAACGGGAAGATTCGACGGTTCCAACAGAACGAGGTAAACGGGATCCCAACAGGTATAAAAAGAGGACCCGAGCTCCATGCAAGGGGACTCTCTCTGGCTTCCTCTTTAAAATTCCACAATCATATCCCTGTTCGACGACTCACTGACTTGGGCGTCGGAGGGTCCCCGCCGGAACCACCGGTCCGGGACTTTTTGCAGGCTCTAGAAGGAAGACGGCGACTCTCTGCGCTCACACGATCCTAGCCTGCCCGACGTTCATCATACGTGATTGGCGCAACAGATTGGCGCGCCAGGAAGGGGGAGGCAGTCGAAATTCTCCCTGGAACCCCTCCAATTTTGCAAAGGAAGCGATGGTGACCACGCGAGCACAAGAGGCTTCCTCCAGTCAGGCAGCCGGGCGCATCCCACGGGCTGAGCATTCGGAGGCCAATCTCCATGCTCCGCCCCTGCGCAGAAGCCAACCCGACCGGCTTGATGTTCTAGCCCACCAGGTCCAGGATCTGACGACGATGGTCCGGGGGCTGCAAGAGCATTATTTGGCTGCTGTAACTCAACCCCCTGTGCTGGACGAAGGGGTGCGAGGAACAGTCCAGTCTCACCAAGGAGGGACCCCGCCTGAGGTCTCCCACCGCTCACCCCCCGAACCTCATCACCAAGGGACCTCGAAGCGACGACGGTCTCCCTCCGCCGCTCCGGTCGTTCCCACCACCGGCCGGAGGAAAAGAGTCCAAGCGGGCGCGTTCTTTGCGCCGGCGATCTTCTTCAGCTCCTTCCTCCGATTCATCCCGAGGTGGCACTCCCCGGAAAACCACCCGTCGGGCCGAGCAAAGGCTTGACGAGTATCATCGACGGTTGGACGAGCTCAGCCGCCGGATCGCCGATCCTTACGGGACGGTATGAGCGTCGCCCCCCGCTTTCTCGCCATATCATGGAGGAACCGGTCCCCCCCGGTTCCGTCTCCCTCAATTGGATCCATATGATGGAACGACGGACCCCCTGGACCATCTGGAAAGCTACAAGGTCCTCATGCAGGTCCAGGGAGCGACGGACTCCCTTTTATGCGTCGCCTTCCCGGCCACGCTCCGCAAGGCGGCACGCGCGTGGTACTCCCGCTGCCCCCACGCAGCATCAACTCGTTTCGGCAACTTGAGCGATCTTTCCTGGCTCATTTTGATGCCTGTCGAAAGATCCCACGAGTGCGATAGCCTCTTTGCTGTCCAGCAGAAGAGTGGCGAGACCTTAAAGGATTTCGTCGCTCGATTTAAGGAGCAGCGTTGGAGGTGTACAACCTGGAAGACGTAGCCACCTTGGCCCTGAAAGAGGACTTCGCCCATCCAGATTCGCTTACTCCCTGGATAAGAAGCCTCCGCGTTCCTACGCCGAGCTTCTGAGCCGGGCACAGAAGTACATCCGCGCTGACGAAGCAGATTCTTCCAGGAGAGAAGTTGACAAGAACCCCGGTAATAAACCACCGCCTACTGATCACGCCGGTGCACGACCTCGGAAGCCCGAGCCTCCACGACGCTCAGATCGCCGACCACAGGCGCTGGTTCCTAAAGAGCAGTTCACTCCCCTCATGGCTCCCATCTCTCACATCCTACTGGAGATCGAGGAGGAACCTTATTTCAAGCGTCCGGCTCCCTTGAAGTCCTGGGGCCCCCGCAACAAGGAGTTTTACTGCCGGTACCACCGGACTACGGTCACGACACCGAAGACTGCCGCCATCTAAAAAAGGCCATCGAGGAGCTGGTTCAGCAAGGCCACCTGGGCAAATTTGTTCGAAGGGGAAATCTCCCCGCGTCGGGCCCCCCGGTGCCTCCGAGTCGCCCGGCTGGCGTGGATAATACCCCAACTGAAAAGACCATAGCTATGATCTCCTGGGGAGCGGATGGTGGTTCGAAGAGGCCGCGAGAGGGAATAGACTCTGTAATACCTTTCTTCGGAAAGGATCTAGATGGGGTAGTTAATAACATGACGACAGCGTCGTGGTGTCCATGACTATAGCCAAACACCCTGTAAAAAGAATTTTAATTGATAGTGGGAGCTCTGTGGATGTCTTGAGTTATGAGGCTTTTGTTCGGATGAACTTATCAAGGTCTTTACTCCGACCCGTTGCCACACCGCTAATGGGCTTCACGGGAGACTCAGTGAGCGTCGAAGGGCGAAATTGCTCTCCCGGTCACGGCTGGAACTCCTCCATGTCAGAGCACCGTGGTCATAAACTTCTTGGTGGTCCGGGTCCCGCTGGCTTATAACGCCATCTTGGGAAGACCGGGGTTGAATCTGCTGGATGCCGTGATCTCCACTAAGAGATTATTGGTAAGGTTCCCCACCAATGAAGGATCGGAGAAATGAAGGGGGAGCAAAGCCCACTTCCGCCTTGCTACCATCTGTCTCCCAGCCCGCTGAACGCGGAGTCAGCGACAGCCTCTGAGTCACTCGATCCTAGGGAGTTGGGAAGAAGGGGAGAGCCGGCAGAGCACCTTCTAACCCTCCCCTTGGGTGATGACCCGGCAAGGACTGTTCAGCTGGGGGCATCGCTCCCAGAGGAGCACGCCATCAACTTCTTACTTTCCTGCGTGCCAACACTGACGTCTTCGCATGGTCATCCTCAGACATGCCGGGCGTCCCTGAAGAAGTAATCACCCATCAACTTAACCTCAAGCCAGGTGTCGGCCGGTCCGACAGAAAAAGAGAAACTTTGCTCCAGACAGACAGAAAGCTATCGACGAGGAGATCCGCAAGTTAATGGCTGCGGGCCATATTCGGGAGGTCCACTACCCCGAATGGTTGGCTAATGTGGTGCTAGTCCGCAAGGCCAATGGAAGCTGGAGAATGTGCGTAGATTTCACCGACCTCAACAAGGCATGCCCCAAAGACAGCTTTCCCCTGCCTCGAATCGATCAACTGGTGGACGCTACATCCGGCCATGAGGTCCTTAGCTTCATGGATGCTTTCTCTGGATACAACCAGATCCGGATGAACCCGGCGGATGAAGAAGCTACCTCCTTCATAACTGAAAAGGGGTTATATTGCTACAAGGTAATGCCTTTCGGGTTAAAGAATGCGGGAGCTACTTACCAGAGGCTGATGAACAAGGTCTTTGAAGGTCAGATAGGGCGTAACATGGAAGTGTACGTGGATGACATGCTGACAAAAAGCGTTCATGCCGGTGACCACATCGCGGACCTAGCAGAAACTTTTGACAGCCTTCGTCGGTACCAGATGAAGCTGAACCCTCGCAAGTGTGCATTTGGGGTGACAGCTGGGAAGTTTTTGGGTTTCATGGTGACCCGGAGGGGGATCGAAGCAAACCCGGACAAAGTCCAAGCCATCTTGGACATGAGGCCTCCTGCCAATAAGAAGGAAGTACAACGCCTGACAGGAAGAGTAGCCGCCCTAAGCCGCTTCCTATCCAAGTCCGCTGAAAGGTGTCTGCCTTTCTTCAAGGCGCTTCGCAGAATCAACGAGTTCGAATGGACGAAAGAATGCCAGGAGGCGTTCGAAGGGTTAAAGGAATTCTTATCTACCCCGCCACTGCTAGCCAAGCCGACGGGTGGAGAAGAACTCCTTCTATACCTTGCGGCCTCTCCTGAGGCTGTTAGCTCTGTGCTAGTCCGTGTGGACACTAATGGCACACAAAGGCCAGTATACTATACGAGTAAGGTGCTTCATGATGCAGAGACCCGATACTCAAACATGGAAAAAATCATCTTTGCATTGATCGTGTCTGCCCAGCGTCTGCGGCCGTACTTCCAAGCCCACCCGATCGCGGTGATCACAGACCAGCCTCTGAAGGACAGTTCTGGCTCGTCCAGATACTTCCGGCCGGCTGGCAAGGTGGGCCCTCAAGCTGGGGGAGTTCGATCTATCTTTCCGCCCCCGTTCGGCCATGAAGTCTCAAGTCTTGGCAGATTTTTTGGTCGAATGTACTTGGGGAATGGAGCCACCTAAAGAACCTCCTACGGACACTCAGCCCCTCGGAACCAGTGATGATGAGTGGGTCCTTCATGTGGATGGGGCATCGAACTCTCAAGGGAGCGGAGCAGGCCTCATCTTGGCCAACTCGGATGGGGTTGTGACCGAGTGTGCACTTCGCTTCCTCTTTCCAGCCACTAATAATCAGGCGGAATATGAAGCTTTGCTATCCGGCGTAAGATTGGCTCGAGAGCTTGGGGTGAAACGCCTTAGGGCATTCACCGACTCCCAACTGGTTGCCGGCCAGATTACAAAGGAATACGAGGCAAGGGATCCCATCATGGCCCGCTACTTAGAATGGTGCACTCGCTGGTTTCCCCCTTCACTCACTTCAGCGTCAGCTACATTCCTCGACAGGAGAATGCTAGAGCCGACGCCTTATCCCGTCTTGCCGCCTCAGCTGATGGGATGTTGGGAAAGGCTTATGTGGAGCACTTAGAAGCCCCGAGTATTGATGTACCAAGAGAAACTTTACCAGTGGAGCAGGAGCCCTCCTGGATGGACGCCTATGTCCGGTACTTTACTGAGGGCACCCTCCCAGAAGACCCTGCCGAAGCTAGGAAACTTAAAAGACGGGCCCCAAAGTTTTTCATTATGGAGGGAAAGCTCTACCGAAGGTCGTTCTCATACCCTATCCTCAGGTGTGTCGGTCCCACCGACGCCAATTATATTTGCGGGAGATACACGAAGGGATATGCGGAAGCCATCTGGGGGGCAGGGCTCTTGCATATAAAGCTCTACGTCAGGGGTATTATTGGCTGACAATGAAGGAGGATGCATCCGAACTCGTTAAAAGATGTGACAGCTGCCAGCGTCATGCCAACATCCAACATCAACCGGCGTCCCAGCTGACCCCTCTAGCTGCACCATGGCCCTTCGCACAGTGGGGCATGGACATCCTGGGACCGTTCCCTCCTGCCTCCGGACAACGCAAGTTCCTAGTGGTGGCCGTCGACCATTTTACTAAGTGGATCGAGGCGGAAGCTCTTGCTAAGATCACGGAAGCCAAAGTAAGGCTTTCTTCTGGAAATCCGTGGTGTGCCGGTTCGGGCTACCGCACACCCTCGTTACAGACAACGGCCGACAGTTTGATAACACGGCCTTCCGGGAATTCTGCGATGGCCTGGGCATCCATCATCGATTCACCTCAGTAGGGCATCCCCAAACCAACGGCGCAGCGAGGTGACCAATCGCATCATCCTCCAAGGACTCAGGGCTCGGCTAGATAGCTGCAAAGGGCGCTGGGTGGAAGAACTTTCCAGTGTGCTGTGGGCCTACCACACGACGCCGCGAGCACCTACAGGGGAAACCCCTTTCAGCTTGGTCTTTGGGACCGAGGCGGTCATCCCCGTGGAAATAGGAGCTCCTAGTCCCCGGACGGAATTATACCACGAAGAAAGCAACTCAAACCAGCTAAGGGCTGATCTGGATTTGGTGGAAGAATTGCGAGATCAAGCGCAGCTTCGCATGGCAGCATTCCGTCAGCGAGTGGCCAAGCACTACAACTCTCGGGTGCGACCCAAGACATTCCGGCCAGGAGACCTTGTCCTACGAAGAGCTGAAGTATCAAAGCCGACGGAGGGGGCAAGCTGGCACCAAAATGGGAAGGACCATACCGTGTCAAGGAGGTACTCCACCATGGGGCGTACAAAGTCGAAGAGCTAGACGGGAAACCGCTCCCTCGCACTTGGAATGCCGACAACTTACGCCGGTACTATCAATAGAACTCTATCGTATTAATTTGAATCTGTTTGATACATGAATAATCAACATGTTCTTGTTTTATGAGTATAAGACCAACTCCGCGTTGGAGACGGCAAAGACGGCAAAGAGCAAAGAGGGCAAGAGCAAGACGGCAAAGAGGGCAGACGGCAAGACCCTCCGCGTTGGCAAGACCGGCCGCGTCGGCAAAGACCAACTCCGCGTTGGCACCAAAGACCAACTCCGCGTTGGCACAAAGACCAACTCCGCGTTGGCACCAAAGACCAACTCCGCGTTGGCAAAAGACCAACTCCGCGTTGGCAAAGACCAACTCCGCGTTGGCACCAAAGACCAACTCCGCGTTGGCACCAAAGACCGGCCCGCGTCGGCAAAGACCAACTCCGCGTTGGCACCAAAGAGTCGGCAAAGACACTGGCGCCCGCCGGCACGTTGGCCCTGGGACAATGTGGCTCACGTCCATTTCGTAACCTACTATAGCCCTATTGGTTGGTGATTCATAACAGCTTGAAAAAGCTAATTATAACCAAAGGTGCAATAGGGAAAACATTCATTGATAGTAAAGGTTACAAATTGCCGACTCAGGTCAGGCACAGATCGATACAAAAAGAGAAAAACAAAAGCTGTTAATGGTCATCCGGAGCCGGGCATCATCCTCAGGGACGTCATCAGGCTTCAGTCCCTCAATATCCTCCAGGTCGTAGAGCTCCTGGATTTTATCTTTGCAGTCTTGGAAGCCGGCGTCATAAGCAAGCGCCGCTGACTCGGCCACCTCCTTGTCGAAGGCTTTGGATTTCTAAAATCTTCTACGGCCTCGGCCCCTTCTTTTCAGCCTCGATGGCCCTCTCTGGGCCTCGCCACTGCCGCCTCCAGATCTGCAATTTTGGTTACACTGGCGGGTGGCTTCTTTGGCCGCATTTGTCTCAGCGGAGGCAGAACTTAATTGGGTCTTTAAAACACACACCTCCAATTCTGCCACCTTCAGCTTCTCTTCGCTGCCCCAGCTTCTCCTCGGCTCTTTTGTTTTTCCTCTGCCACCTGAGCATTATCCAGCTCATTGGCTGCGCGGCGCTGAGCAACCTCCAGCGCATACTCAGCCTTTTCGGCTCTAAGCCGGGACATCGATTTCACCCTTCAGGGTGGCCCGAGTATCCTCCAGAGCCATTGCCGCCTTCTCCGCCTTGACTTGGAGGGACAACATCTCCTCCCGCGCTTGTTCGATGGCGGTATCGCTCAGGTCCAGAGGTTTTTAAGGGCGACTAGAGAATTCAAGGCCTGGAGGAAATGTCAAGATGAGAAAAAAAAAAAAAAAAGAGATGATAATGGGCAGAAGCTCACCCAGAGATGCGCCACCGATGCTTCACGGAAGAAGGTGACTCTCCCCTGACCCGGAGTATTCTTGCACCTCAACCACCGGCTTCCTCCATGGTCCGTGCAGCCCAGCGGCTGTGGTTTGCCAACAGCGACTGGAAGGAAGGATCGACGCCCCTCTCTTCCCTGGGTCGGGCCTACAGAGGCTGATTCCGCCTCTGAGCCTGCCGCCTCCGACTCCTTGCTGGCGGAGGCGCTTCAGCTGTCGCCCCCGGGGGGCAGGCAGCGCTGGAGTCGTCACTATTGCCGCAGGAATTTTGTCCGTCTCTCTTTGGGCAAGGGCGACGGCGCCTCCCCCTCGGGAGAAGGTCGAGCAGGATAACCGGAGGAGCTGAAGCTGGAGATCTTCCCTCGGTTGGCTCCGTTCACCTCCTTGCCGGTCTCGGCCCTTACCGCGTCTGCCATGACGGGTTCGTCGGCTTGGGCTTGGCCGCCTCCTATGCGAGGATTCCACAGTTTTGGCCCCCTTGGCCTCGGCCTCCCAGCGTCGGCCCTTTTAGGGCCGCCCTTCTTCAAAACCTTTGCACGAGGGGCTTCACGACTTTAGCCCCTCCAGCGTCGGGCCAACCCTCCCAGCGTCGGCCCTCCTTGGGAACTTTAGCAATGGCCCTTCTTTCGGCAGGGGGCAGTCCCCTGCAGCCTTCCTCTTCCTGGTGGCCGCCTGTTTAAGCTCATGAAGCGTCGGCGCCATCCCTACACAGGCAAAGGATAGTTAAAAAAAAAAAAAAAAGAAAAGAAGAGAAGCAAAGGGGGAAGAGAGGCGAGATCAAGTGCTCACCCCTCGCGGGAATTAAACCGGCAGTGAAGATTCTCCTCGGCTAAAGCATATTACACCGAGGGATGTCGGCAGTCAGAAGCTGCCCAAACGCCATCCGGTCTCGTGGAAGGATGGAGGGATCCCTATTGGCGTCGATGTTGGGTATCCCCCAGCTTCCACGAACCCCGCTGATGTCCGCAAAGAAAAACTTGTCCTTCCACCCTTTAACGGAAGTAGGAAGGCACAATTTGGAATCCTATTGGACCTAGGGGTGAAGGACCACCAACCCGACTGTTTGCGAAGGGTAAAAGCTGCGGAATAAAGAAATACTGGCCTCAATGCCTTGCAGGTGGCAGAGTACTAAAAAACCGATGGTTCGGATGGAGTTGGGAACTAGTTGGGAAGGGTCAAGGAGTACCGGTCTAGAAGATTAAGAATGAAAGGGTGGATCGGCAACCGGAGCCCGGCCTTAAAAAAGGCTCCGTACAAAGCAACCCTTCCGGAACGGGAAGAGGTTACCCTGTCATTGGGGTAGGGAAGAACAGATGAAGGTCCGAGGGAAGCTATACCTGGCCTTTAGGTTTACTATGTCTTGAGCAGACATAGAGGACGCAGTCCCTTCGGGGGACTCCTTGGCAACCCTAGAAGGACCGGCAGCCACCGACCGGCTCCGGACGGAAATCCGCCCGCCGGCCGGACGATCCCGGTTAGGGGACGATTGACTGGTCGCTGCTCCGGTGAAGAATGGTTAGAAGAAGGGGTGGACCATTGGCTTGGAGGAATCGGAAGTCTGAGAAGGTTGTGGGAACCCCCCCAGGAACCAGAGATGGAGCAAGAAGGAGAGGAAGCCATGGGAACTAACCTGGAAAACTCGAGCCAAAACAGAGCACGGGGAGAGAATGAACACGGGAGACAGAACGCTGGCGGACTCGAAAGGGGGCAGCAGCGGAAGAAATGGGGAAGATAGGAAGATAAGGGCTATTTGTCCTCATAACGCCATCTCGACACCCCACAATCGTCCGATCTGACCACGCGTCCATCTTCAGTTGGGAGGCGTTTCGACGACCTGCCAATGCGAAAAACTCGAAAAGACCACCAATGAAAAGGGAGGCATTAACCTTATCGCAATGATACCGCTCGCCTTTTCGTAACTGCCCGAGGGAAATCCTCCCTAATCCCAACAAAGGCGAAATAATGGCGCGAAAACCGGCCGCCTAGAGGATATTCACACCCCTTTCGCGGGTAAGTAAACGCTCACCCATCTCAGGGGCGGGGGGGCATCTGATACGGCTGGCCGTTTCCCTGGGTAGTATTATCTTTTGCACGGTTTTCGAAAGCAATGATGTGACAACAAAACCCCAGGCCTCCAGGCCTCCACCAGCCTCCAAGACCGGCCTCCAGCCTCCAGCGTCGGCCCCCAGCGTCGGCCCCAGCGCTGAGACTTTGGCTCCGGCCTCCAATCCCGGCCTCCAGCGGGACTCCCAGCGTCGGCCTTCAGTATCTTTCACATGCACAATGACCAGTCTCATACAACGGATCCCGTGATCTAAGGTCTACTGCCGCACCTCGCTCACCAAAATCACGGGCAAGTGTTAGCTGATCGGCAGTTACCGCTATAAGCGGCCCTTATCCAGCAACAGTCCAACGACTTGCCGTTCGATGAAACATCACAACAGGAAAGATTCGACGGTTCCAACAGAACGAGGTAAACGGGATCCCCAACAGGTATAAAAAGAGGACCCGAGCTCCATGCAAGGGGACTCTCTCTCTTCCTCTTTAAAATTCCACAGAATCATATCCCTGTTCGACGACTCACTGACTTGGGCGTCGGAGGGTCCCCCGGAACCACCGGTCCGGGACTTTTTGCAGGCTCTAGAAGGAAGACGGCGACCTTTCTACGCTCACAACGATCTTAGCCTATTCGACGTTCATCATAAGTGAGTTGGCGGCAACAATCTGCTATCTCTAACATATTTCAACACCAGAAATTATGGGATTTAGGTTCATTAAGTAAAAAAAAAATTATGAATTTTTTCATGCTATCTAAACTGTTAAATATTTATTCCACTTGATATATATATATATATATATATATATATATATATATATATATATATATATAGGTCAAGGGCCTCTAAATCAAGTGATTGTTAATATTTAGACATTTTAAATATAATAGATCTCAACCAATGGCTTAGATCATAATGTTGAATCCTCATAGTTTAATATAAAATATAAACTTAATTAGATTTTGAATAGATGGTTCGCTCAAGTATAACTAAGTCAAGTATAGCTATTTTTCAAATGATCAATTACTTGATTGAATTTAAAAGTTTGCAATGAAAACTCAAGTTTAAATTGCCTCTTTTTAGTTTTGTTTAAATTTTTTAATGAGTTTATATCTACTTATTAATTATTATATTTTAGCTATAAAAAATAGCTCTACATATGACTCCAATTGTAAATTCGATCTAACTAATCTTGAACTAAATTTCAATATTTTGGTTGTGTTTAGGTTATAGTTTACCTTGACCCAACGCAAGTGATATCTCGAGCTTAAAGTTTTTCATGAACCCAGCACAATTAGCTAATGGACTAGATTAGGTTCAAAAATCATCGAGATGTGAAATCAAATTAGGGAAGGGTCAAACATATTTTAATCTAGCTTGACCATGTTGCAAGTATAGTTGTCGGTTTAAGTATTGTCTCGGCCTAGAGCTTGGATCATTGGATCACCGATTCAGTCATTGGGTTACCGATTGAACCATTGGTTTAATTATTTTAATATAAAAATATATTTATATTAATAAAAATTAATTTTAATTAAAAATTAAGATCAACATAATAATAAATTTTAACAACTAATTAAAATTTATGGCTTCCAAAAATTTTGCTGCAATCAGAGGCTTGAAAGGCCTTTGCGGTTGCCTGAAGGTTTCTCTTCACTAAATAATCATAAATATACGCATCCAACATGTTTCGAGCAACCATAGAAGAATTCGGTATCAGTCAAAGAGGAACGAATTTGCTAAAAGATGGAGGGGGAGAGACGTAAGGACCGATCGAATGAGAGTAATCCGAGCCATCATCGATAACCCAGTAGCCTGCCACCCATCAATACGGTCCCGAACCCGACGCTCAATCACACTGAAATCCGAGCAACGAGGCCGCCTACCAGTGATAGGAACTCCCAGATACATAAGGCGATCAGCCTGGGTATAGATGCCAAAAGTCTGAAGAATAGCCTCTTTCTTTGATCTGGAGATCTTGGGGCTGAGACAAACCATAGATTTTTGAAGATTAACCTTCTGCCCAGATGCTCTGCAATACTCCTGGAGAATAGTAGCATAAGAACTGGCATTCCGTGCAGTAGCCTTCCCCAGAAAGATGCAATCATCGACGAAAAGGAGATGGGAGACCGCAGGCCCGTCCAGTCCCGCAAAAAAGGGGTAATCCGATTATCGAGCTGTGCCTGGCGGAGCGCACGCGATAAATTATCAACTGCCATAATGAACAGTAATGGAGAGAGCGAACATCCTTGCCGTAACCCCACAGTGGAATAGAAAAAGTCCGTCGGACAGTCATTTATAATAAGAGAGAAAGTAGGTCTAGAAATGCAAGCCATAATCCAGTCTATGAACTGCCCATCGAACCCAAACTCCACAAGGGTCCTATTCAGAAAATCCCAACTTAGTCTATCATAAGCTCGCTCCATATCGAGCTTAACAGCCATAAGACTGTGCGGACCAGTCGCTCGGTGAAGATCAGACATAAACTCCTGAGCAATAAGAACATTATCCGAAATACTTCGACCTCGAATAAACGCACCCTGCTCCACAGATATAATACGAGGAATAACAGTCCGCATCCGATTTGCCAAAAGACGAGAGCAGACTTTATATAAGGTGGAACATAGACTAATGGGCCTATAGTGAAGAGGCAAGGAGGCATCGGGACGCTTTGGCACTAAGGTAACAAAGGTCCTCTTCCACTCATCTGGAATAACTCTAGAATGGAAAACATTTATAATGGCTTGCTGAACATCCTGACCAACAATGCTCCAGTATGTCCGAAAGAACAGGGGCGGAAAACCATCTGGCCCAGGAGCCTTTTCCTGCCCCAGATCCCAAAGAGCCCTGCGGATCTCATCCCCAGTGATCGGTCTAGTAAGATGGATATTCTCCGAATCAGAGACCTTCTCAGAAAGCATGACCGGGTGAACAGGAGACCCCTCTCCAGTATGCTCAGTCCATCGGGACTGAAAGAAGTGAAAAAAATGATCTCTAATAGCAGCATAATCCTCCAGAGATTGGCCTTCATCATCCACAATCCGCCGAATCCTATTGGCAGCTCGTCTCCTCAGCGTACTCTGGTGAAAAAATCTAGTGTTACTATCACCAGCCCGTAACCACTGAATCCGAGATCTCTGTCTCCAATGAATCTCCTGTTGCAGCAGAAGAGAGTGGTGACTAGTGAGCAAACCCCGGAGGTCATAAGATCAGAACTAGAAAGACTACCATCTGAATCTTCCCTATTCTGAATGGAAGTAATCTCCTCCTCAATCAGCTCCACTTTCCTAACGAGGTCCCCAACCTCCATTTTGTTCCATCTGGATAGCCGGCGCTTCACTAACTCAAGCCTCCTGGAAAGTCTGTACTCAGCCCTACCTCTAACAGGTAGGCACCAAACCTCGGAGATAATATTTCGGGCCGAGGCGTAAGAAGTCCAAATCTGCTCAAAACGAAACTGCTTCCGATGAAGAATCCCCGACTCTGTAGAAATTAAAATGGGGCAGTGATCAGAAGCAATCCGAGACAGATGACTAACAGTGGAAGAAGGGAACTCGAGGCAAGATAGTCGAGGTATGCATCTATTGGCCTGTGACACTATCTGTAAGCCTATCTCTGAGGGAGGCCTGGGCATTCAGTCTTTAGTGGTCAGGAAGGAGGTTTTGTTGGCTAGACATGCCTCCCGTTTTCTCCTCGACCCGCATTGTTTTTGGAGTTCTGTGATGAGAGCGAGATATGGTGAGTGGCCTCAGGATATGCCTTCTTCTTTTCCAAGGACCTACTCTTTCTTTTGGAAGGAGGTCAGTGGGCGTCTGCCAGCTATCAGGAATAATATCTCATGGATGATTGGTAATGGAACTGGGGTGAATGTTGTTCATGACTTATGGCTTTCTGATCTTCCTTTTGAGAAGTGGCCTACTTTCATCAGTTCAGAGGTCACCAGTCAAATGAGAGTCTCTGATCTGATTTCCCAGGACCTTCGCTCTTGGTGCATTACTACGGTGATGCGGTTTTTTTGGTGTGGAACTTGCCCGCCAGATTTTATCTATCCCTCTAGTTGATAGTAGGATTGAGGATACCAGATTATGGAGGAGATCTTGTTTTGCGAGGGCTCCGTCCAGGGATCTTTTGCCTATCTTTAGGCCTCAGTCTCTTGGATCGCGAGGAACTGCTTGGATCTGGAAGCTTCCAATCCACCCTCGGCTGCAGCTCTTTCTCTGGAAGCTTGAGTGGAATTGTCTCCCTGCATGTTTCTTGCTTTCTGGTAGAGGTATGGATATTCAGCCTATATGCCCATTGTGTGGACAGGCGGACGAAACTATTGATCATGCCATCTTTCAGTGTTTTAGAGCTAGACATATTTGGAGGATTGTGGGTTATCAGATCTGTGAGGATGTTTCCAGTTCGCCGCGGTCCTCTTTCCTCAGTGATATCAGAAGAAATAACCAGCAGCGGGGTACAGTCTGGGCTGCTACAGCTTACCAGATTTGGTTATCTCGCAATCAGATGGTCTTCACAGATGACTTCGTTCCCCCTCAGCGGACTGCTCGGATAGCTATATCCTTCTACTCTGCCTTCTCTCGTGCTGCTCATGATTTTGATATATCTGGTCACTGGGGTTCCCCTGCTACTTCGATAGCGAACCGGCAGACGGTTTTTATTTCTTGGGAGCCCCCCCTCCAGGGTATATCAAAATCAACTTTGATGGGAGTGTTCGGGGAAGACTCGCTGGTTCTGCTTTTATTATTAGAGGTGCTGATGGTGGTATGTTGGCGGCTGGAGGTTTTGGTCTCCTTGATTCCTCTGTTCCTTTGATCGAGTTGTATGCGGCGTGGGCCGGGATTTCTTTTGCGGTTCGATCTCTTCACGCTCAGAGTCTCTTTATTGAGGGGGACTCTCTTACGGTCATTCGTTGGCTTCGACAGGAAGGTAGTGATCTCCCTCCGACTAATCCTCTTCTTCTGGATATCGTCTCTTTTGAGGGGGGTCACCTTCTATCAGATTCGGCATGTCTATCGCGAGGCCAACATGGTAGCTGATTGGATTGCTGGTGTTGCGGCCCTTTCTTCCGGTTTTTGGATATGGGAACAGGAGGACTCCTGTCCCATTGTACTTAAACAGCTTTTATTTTCTGATATATCTGGGTTGACTCACGCTAGACTGGTGTGATCGCCCGTTTTTCTCAAAAAAAAAAAAAAAAAAAAAGGAACGAATTTCTAATACAGGAAGAGAGACATGTCAAGTGTATTTAAAAGATAGAGAAGAATGGAGAACTTATTTCTTAAGCGAAAACCTACAGAAATGAAGTAAATGATTTTTTTTTTTAAAAAAAAAAAGTAAAGAAAGAAAAATAAAACGGACAAAAACATCCCCAAAAAGATGGGGCAGAAGCAAGAACTTTTTAATTCCCCTTTTCTTGATGCAAAAGCTGCAAAGAGACAATCAAAGAAGAATTTTGGAACTTGCATTCCGAGATGATGGACCATACAACAAACTGAATCTAAGCAGAGAGCCAAAAAAAAAAAATCACCAGGAACAGGGAAAAAGATCTCCATTGAATTTATTTTGTTAAAACAAACATCAAATGCCCTAATTCCTACCCCTGAGCAAGGAGATACATCGGAACTCTCAAAGGATCACGGTTCTTGAACTTTAACAAAAAAAACAAGCAAAAGGATCAATTCTTGAAATAAAAAATAATCAGCACCCAGCATCAGCAGCACAAACCCATCCAACCCTAGCAGGCAATCCTCTAATAATGGCCACCAAATATAACTACGATGAAAAAAATTTGAAAACTAGATAACAAACAATCTAAGTATCTAACATTAAATAAAATAAAATGATACCCAAATCCAAAGCTAATCGGACTGCTCGTTTCGCGTACCGTACATTGGAAGGGATCTCTCGTTCAAAACCTCTCCTTTCTTTTTGCATATCGCACATCGCGGATTCCTCTCTTTTATAGCTCAGCGATCTAGGGTTTTCACTAACGAGATGGCAAGCCCGCGGTCGAGGGCCTCGCTGCTGGCCTCCGACGCTGCCCAATTACTGGCTCCAAAGGTTGCTGGTGCTTCCCCGTTGGAGGACGAGGCGATCTGGAAGCGGCTCTGAGAGGCGGGGTTTGATGAAGAGTCGGTGAGGAAGAGGGACAAGGCCGCTCTCATTGCTTACATCTTGAAGCTTGAATCCGAGGTGGGTTCCGCGAAGGGGAGGAATTAAGAAAGTCGCAACTCAGAAAGTCAAAAGTCGAAACTCGAAAGAAGCGAAACCCGTGACTCGTCCGATTTAAACTGGGTTGAACGGTTCACGGGTGAACTGAACGGGTTAACCGGGTTTTTTCGGATGCCTTACACATCTGGTTTTATGTCAGAATCGGACCGGCTTAGCCTCTGAGTTCCGGTTTAACCGATTCAACCGATCGGTCCGGTCTAATTCTGATAACTATGATTGCAAGCTTTACCTAACACCTCACTTTCTCTCTCCCTCCCCTTCAACCTTCCTTTACCCCCTTGTCCCCCTCTTTATGTCCCCCTCTCCCACCATTCCCCTTGCCCCCCCTCTCTATCTAACCCTTATAGAATACTCCAGCAAGAATACCCAAACCACATTGTCTTGCTTCCTCTCTTGCAATCGTGGAAACGTGAAAGTAGCCAAATATTCAATTCAAAGATGGCTTTTCCATAAATATATTTTATGGCTATCTTGGCTCTTACAACTTTTAAACAAGCAATGAATCCTATCTAAAAGGTCTCTACTAATACCAAGGCACTTGGAACCTAACCCTTTTTCTTCATTTGTTGATTCCTCTCCAAAGAGTTGTTAAGTTGATCCCCCCTCACATTGAGTGTGCGAAAGTTATTTAGGAGCTAAGACCAACAATTGTTAGATATGCCGTAAGTTAATAGCAATAACAAAACCTTAATGCTAGGAGCTATTAAACTAGGAGTAGTTGAAATAGGTGATTGGGATTCATGTATCCTTAAAAAAAAGTCTAATTTACAATGAATATTCTTAGAGTTGGAAGATTCTATCTTGAAGAACATACACAATTAATGAATAATTCAGTAGATCTTGAATCAAGGCAGTTCATCCGTATTTAGAAAAAAAATATTTATTTCAAAGTAAAAATAGGTAGCTCTTTGGAGATTAGGTTAACTCTTTGGAGACTTGTTAGTACAGTTAACTCACTTCTTTACCATGGATGCATGTTACAAAGCCAATCATATTATGACTGGTTAGCTTATTGGGGAGTTTCCACAAAGACTTGGGATGGATATGAAAATTTTCAGGTATTATTGCTTTGTTAGCCCAAGTTGATGTAATGAAGGCTATCCATTAAAGGCTCTTGCGTTATGGGAGAGGGAGAGAACTTTTCCTCCTTTTTCCTTGAAAAAAAGAACAAATAAGAATTTGAAATAATAATAAAACTTCAATTTAATTAAAAATAAACATGCAAGTAATGTTAATGCAATCCATACACCAAAACAAAATGAACAGTTATCAACAACCCAAACAAATAATGTAAATATTCAATAACTCTAAATTGTGAGAATAACTCATGATTAAATCATCACTAATATTTTAACAAATTATAAAATTCTAAAATTATGTATGGGCACATGAATAATCCGGTTGGTCAAGAATGCTCTTTGGAACCACCTAGTTCAAGTAGAAAAGAAATAGGGATAATGAGAAGTTCAAAGTATAGGAATAATTTGGTCTTATGACAAACTTGAGAATTGGAGAAAAATCTAATTTTAATAAAAATTAGATATTATAAATAAAGGCTTGAAAAACAAACACTAGTTCTATTAATTTCTCATATGCATGAGTCTCTTGAATTATTTAGGAATAATTTGTAAAAAAAAGAAAACGAATGTTAGATGATGCTGATAGACTATTCCTGAGAAGAAAAACAATCTTGCCCAGCCAAACACTGTGAGAATAATTCCATGACTGGTTTGGCAGCAGACAAGATAAAACATCATTAGAAAAATTTTGAAAAAATTTATACAATATTATTACAATGCAGCAGAGGATAGTTGTAAACTTGTGAAAATGTCTGGCAATGCCATCAAAAACTTTAATTGCATATGAAAGAAAAAGGTAGCAACCACATCATGTTTAGTTTGACTGAAAGAATGAGAGCTTTTGGAAAACAGATTTGTGCTCACTTGCCAAATAAGAACCACTCAATGGACACAGCCTATTGACCAAAAAGCTTATGATTTTTTCCATGGACATGATGAGAACCCTAAGCTAATAGAAGATAACACCCTTTGGACCCTCCACTTTTCCACACCATTGAAGTTTAATTCAGAAGTCCCACTCATCATGATTTTTTTTGGTCAAAGGCTTCTTTCTTTTAGGGTTGCTTTGAAATCATGTACCATTTAGGCTAGGCTATTGAGTGGTTCATATGTGCTTTCTAGACCCAATTTTAACCCTAAACTAGGATTGGACCTATTCAATGCTTGATTCTTTTGACCAGGTTTGATATATGTCCAAACAAACCTAGCTAAATCATGAAAGAATATCATATACCTGAAAGTTTTAGATATTGGTTCAATAATTCATGTTTGAATCAATTGATGTCCACTCCTAAGTCCTAACATGATATATATTTGGAACAACTTCAACCCTTGCGTCAGTAGAGTTTTCATTCATGCATTAAGCATGTGATAAATTTGAGCTTGACCATAATTACATCAGATTTGCATCACCTAATTGAGCCAAAAGTTAGTTAGATCCGGCAATTGTAAAATATGGCTCATGATTCGACCATGAACATAGTTTGAATTGGCCACATGCATGCATTTGCTTTTGTCATTAAGTTTGTGTGATGATGCCTTATGCATGGGAATTTCTATTTGCATCGCTCCATATGCTCCGTACTCTCTTCGGATTTAAAAAAATCCTAAACTACCCTAAGCACCCCCGTGACCCATCTCCTCCTTCCCCCCTCCCTTTTTCAGCATCGGCACACCCCCCCTCTCCTCCCCTCTCTGGCACCGCCCCTCATCCCTTCCCTTCGGCCCCGTCTCCTTCCCTTTCTCCCCGGCAGCCCCCCTCCCTCTTCTTCCCCCTCCTTGGCACCGCCTTCCACCCCTCCCCTGGCTTCGGTCTCCTCCCCACTCTCCGGCTCCGGTGCTCCCTTTCGGCACCGTCGCCCTCCTTCTTGGCACGGTGCCAAGGAGGGAGAGAGACGGTGCCGAGAGAGGCGTCGGGGCTGAGGAGTGGGGAGGACCGAGGCCGAAAGGAGGGAGGTGGGTGGGGGGTGGTGCCGGGGACGGGAGAGGAGGGGAGGAGAGGGGGGGTGCGCCGGTGCCGGGAAAGGAAGGGGCAAGGAAAGGAGGAGATGGGTCACGGGGTGATAAGGGTAGTTTAGGATTTTTTTTTTTAAATCCGGAGGGTGTACTGAGCATATGGAGCGATGCAAATAGAAATTTTTATGTACGCTAGCAAATATAGAGAAGAAATAGGAAAGTACAGGATTAATGAAACGTTTACCATATAATTGTCATGGCCCATTGATATATTTGCGGACAAGTGGAGGAATGGGCCTTAAAAACCACATAAACAAATAAATCATCTATATTAGGAATCAAGTCCCATAAGAGCCAGGAAATGCCATCAATCATAATGGTGAAATTTTATTATACAACTAAACATGAGGTGTCATTCAATAAAATATATAAAACTAAAATATCATGATTTATAGTATAAATAAGTATGTGATTAATTAATTATTAAATTTTAAAAGAGAAATAAAATGAATATTTTGCAACAATGCAATTTTTTGTTTTTTTATACAATTAGTTGCTCACATGCTAATAAATGCAAGTTTAAATTAAAAAAGATCAGGTTTGACCTGCCAAGAAGTATTCCTAAAACAAATATAAAAATAACATACAATAAATGATCTCAATCCTAAAACCCTATCTTAGAACTTTGTATTATTACTATTGAAGGATTAGAGAATGATTCAACAATGGATCATGTAATAGAATAATATAAGAAATAGGAAAAGGGTTACTTTTTTCCCAATAGATCATCATTAAAGTATATGTTATATGATAAAAAGAGTAATATATAGTTGTTAGGAGATTGTAATCTTAAAAAAATCATGTAACTCTTTGAGAATTATTATATGAAATCAGTTCAATCTACTTGTCTATTCAAAGAATTGCTTAGCTCTCGATCTCCAATAAAGTCATGGAGATGACAAGGAGGAAGAAATCTTAGCCAATGCGTGCATCCTTATCTTTCTTACTCTTTATGGTATGTGGAGTGCAATATGAAAACACTAGCATATATTTTTTTTAAAGAGGAGGAAGGTGCATCTAAAACATCCTTTTAGAGTCCTAATCAAACTTATATATAGAGAGAAGGATAAATATGAGGGCTGATGGTTTTACCTGGAGTGTTAAAGATATTGACTTCTAAGGAGTCTAGCCTTTTCTTTTTATAGAAAGCAAGAGTGTTGATTACATACCACTAATCCACTAGATTAGCCAACCTCTACTTGGATCCCATCTAATTAACACTAGGATTGACCTAAGCCTAATATATATAACTTGATCTAACCCCATTTTCATATCCTTTCTATTTCTCTAACTTCATTTCTTCTCCAACCAATGTAAATCTTTTTCTAATCTAATCTTCAAGAAAACTATCATATGGAACCATATACTAATTAACTTGAAGATAGATGGGATATACTAGATGCATTAATGGAATGAGTTAACTTTAACTTTTGCTTACCAATAACCTATCTATTCAGATCCTCTCTAGTCACATGCAACATGATTCAGCATAAGAATATAAAACCCATAATACATTAATGAACCTTTGCTCAACAGGATAAGACTAGTTGATTTCTTTGTTCCTACATATAATATGTCATGTTATTCAATCTCTTGCCATTCCAATATTTTTTATGACTATTAAGTATTGCATTATCAAATTTTTAGTTATATAATTTTATGATTTATTAGAATCTTAAATCATGTCAAATATCCTTTTATAAAAAGTATTCACATGAAGCCTTTTTTTGAAAATAATTAGATATTAATTATAATAATTTTGTGACTATAATTATTTTCAAAACCTTTTAAAATTATATCTTAGATATTTAGTATACTATATTTGATTATGGTTTTTATGTTAAATAGTCGATTCTTATATCTAGACTAGTAAATTATCATGCTCCTTATCAAGGATATAGTTTAGCACATCATTATGGATACACAAATTTAGCAATAAATTTACTAACTTTTAGAATATAATAAGATATCTTATCCTTCAAGTTAAGGAGCCACTTATAAGCTTTTGCACTTAGTTTATACCACTTTTCCTTGGTAGTACCGAGGCGTAGTTTATTAGTATTGATCGTTCAATATGATGATGCACCTAGATATCAATATAAGGCATGATTTTGGTAAAAAAAAAAAACCCTGCCAAGCCTATGTTTACTTTAATGATTTTATAAGTGAGAATCAATTATTTTAAATAAAAAAAACCGAATTCTTAAGGTAAACTTTTGGAATACCAATAGACTCCTTCTTGGCCATAAAATTAACAATAAGAAGATAATTTTAATATTTGAATCATTTTTTATATTAAATATGTAAATAGTTATAGGGCATACTTTACTTTCTGCAATCTTTACTTATATTAAAAGTTTGTAACCTTTAAGATAATAAATAATATCTATTCAAGTTTTTTATTCAAGAGAAAATATTTGTCCAATTCAAAAGCCCATAATGCAAATGATTTTAGGAAGCATCTTTGTGCACTGCCTTCGATGCACGAAGGCGGGGTGCTCCCAGTGCGTGCCTTCGTGCATCGAAGGCGATGCACGAAGACTTTTTCGTGCATCGAAGGCGATGCACGAAGACTTTTCGTGATTCTAATGGTTGCCTAGCTTACCATTTACATGTCATCAGCAAAATATGTTACATATCTGTAAAAAGTTTATGGCAAACTCAGAAAGCCAGAAAATCTAATTAATTAGCATGGATGACAATTTTATGATTTTAGACAAAAAATGAAATTATCTTTTATGCACACTATGATCAGCAAACATTGGCATTAAAGAGATCTTATCATCAAAATTAAAGGTAAAATATTTCTCCACCAAATATTGGTGTCAAAATAGGCAGGTAAGCAAATAATTGACTGACTTATTCATAATTTATACTATACCTTTGTTCATTGAGCTTGAAGAGTATAATGCCAGGATCTTGATTCAAACTTTCTATTTATAGCAACAAATTTACTTAATCCGTTCGAGGACCTTGCAATAAGTGTAAAGGCTCGAAAATACTTGTTGCACCATCCTTTGATATAGCAAGCGCGCATCGATCGATGCAACGGTTCACACGGGCGGTTAATCTGCGTAGCTGATGCACTTTTGCTGCATCAGAAATCAGTGCAGCAAGATTTTTTCATAAAGGCTCATCTTTGATGAGCCAAGGTACCAAAGAAAGGCCCATAGTAACCTCTATGCTCTAAGCTACCGTTCATCAATGAACGGAGGGTGATCTGATGGTCAGAATCATCCAAACCCATCTATGGCCCTCTTGGTGGTTTCTAGGCCAGTTGATTTTGAAGAGAAAAAACACTTTTACTCCCACATCCATTCAAAATTCATTTTAGTCCTTTAGTTACTAATATTTTCAATATTTATTACATTAAGATTAATAAAATAGCTAATATGTCAATCAATCTATATATCCATATCAAAGTAAGATACCGACTATTTGATCAATTTTAATTGATCCGTATAGTAAGCTATCAAAAATGTAATAGTTTTGAAAGAAAAAAAAAAAAAAAAAAAAAAAAGATGAGAAACTAAACAGTAACAATTGAAGAAACCAGGATCAAAATAAATTTTGATGAAAGTTTAAGGCCAAAATATCTTTTAGCTTTTATTAGACTACTCTCACGTGCCATTTAAGGAAAAATATAAAAATAAAGGAAATTCTAGAAGATGGCGCAATAACGCAATGCCAACTATCATTTTTGTAGGGAATTCTATTCGCGCCCACCAAATACCTCTCAGCACCCGCATTTAAAAAAAAAAAAAATTTTACTAAGTACACCCACATTGTTACTCACTACACCCACCCATATTTTCTTAATCCCTAAACTACCCTCACACCCTTTCACCCCTCAAAATCACTCAGCACACCCACCCTCAACCCGCGCCGCCCCCCCCCTCCCGCCCTCCACCATTGATCCCGGCGAACCACATTGATCCCGGCGAATCTCCGGCGGAGCTCCTCCTCCACCCTCCTTCCCGGCGGATCTCCGGCGAGGTAAGTCTCTTTTTTTTTTTTTTTTACTTACCGGCATGGGAGCTCCCATGCGACGGCGGCCCGGCATGAGAAAGGAAGGGAGCCGGCGGGCCGCCGGCTCCCTTCCCGTTAAGCAATTTTTTTTTTTTTTTTTTTTTTTTTTTTGGGCCGCCGGCTCCCTTCTAGTTAAGAAAAAATTTTTTTTTTTTGTTTTTGTGAGTGCCGGCGGCATTCCCGCCGGGAGCTCCCTCTCCGGCGGGTTGTCCCGGCATGGGAGCTCCCATGCCGGCGGCGGCCCGGCATGAGAACGAGGAAGGGAGCCGGCGGGCCGCCGGCTCCCTTCCCGTTAAGCAATTTTTTTTTTTTTTTTTTTGTTTTTGGGCCGCCGGCTCCCTTCCCGTTAAGAAAAAAATTTTTTTTTTTTGTTCTTGTGAGTGCCGGCGGCATTCCCGCCGGGAGCTCCCTCTCCGGCGGGTTGTCCCGGCATAGGAGCTCCCATGCCGGCGGCGGCCCGGCATGAGAACGAGGAAGGGAGCCGGCGGCCCGCCGTCTCCCTTCCCCGTTAAGCAATTAATTTTTTTTTTTTTTTTGTGAGAGCCGGCGGCATTCCCGTCCGGTGCTCCCTCTCCGGCGGGTTATCCGGGGAGGCATGGGAGCTCCCAGATCGTTAACAGTAAATTTATTAACCCACTTGCACATAACACTACTGAATTTTGGTAATTGCACTTATTGGCTTGGCAATTGCACTTATTGGCTTCTCATTCTTGATCAATTTAGTCTTATAATTCATAAATGTAAATCTGAATATTTTGTTCAGTTTCATCATATAACTTGTCTACTTGAATTGCATTTTGATTGACGTATATGCTGATACTCAGTTTCAGATATGGATGCTGGTTCCTCGCGATTTAGACCCACGGCGTCAGCCAGAAGACGTCGTGCCGGTCATGCTGAGGCCGAGGTTCCTGCTGCACCATCGCCCCCTGCTGAGGCCGTTGACGAGGACATGCCCGCTATGGACGTTGAGGGTGAAGCTGTCGGGCCATGTCCAGGAGGTCCAGAGGATGAGTCTGTCCTGAGTAGTTTCAGGACACATATAGCAGCCTCGATCTGGAGGCAACAGGTATTATTTAATTGCTATTGCATTTTACTTTCTTTAATGTATCATTACGATGCTGTGATATAAATTATATTATTAATGGCATTTATATTACAGGAACGGGCTCCACTGAAGTGCATGAACCATGCTGCCAAGGTAGCTGAATGGCAGTGGTGGGAATCAAGGCAACCAAATAGGAAGTTCAGGGCAATCATAGAGCAGTCGGGCCTTATAGATCTAGTGCACTCCTCTTATCGGTTCACCGATAAGATTCTTGTCTCTGGCTTTGTAGAGAGATGGCAGCCCGAGACGAACACCTTCCATCTACCCTGTGGCGAGATGACTATTACATTGGACGATGTAGCCGCCATCTTAGGGATTTCTGTCACGGGTTCCTCAGTGTCATGTGAGAGGATGAGCGATCGGGAAGCTGAGGACATCCTTGTTGAGCTATTGGGTGTGTCAGATACAGATGCGCGTCAGGAGGTTTTATCTGTACGTGGTCAGTCTGTTAGGTTAGAGTGGCTGAAGAGTCATTTTCACACTGTATCTGATAGAGATAGTCATCACAGGATAGAGTGTGCAGCGCGGGGGTATTTGCTATTTTTGATAGGGTGCACACTCTTTGTGATAAAAGTGGAACGAGGGTGCCTATAGCTTATCTTGCTCTATTTAGGGATTTGGATAGAGTGAGATCATATTCCTGGGGTGCCGCTGCTTTGACTTTCTTGTACCGTCAGCTGGGGATTGCGTCTAGGGCATCAGTTAGACAGATCAGTGGATACATGACGCTGCTCCAGGCTTGGATTTATGAGCATTTTCCAGATCTCACTCCTCATCCATCCCTTGATTATACTGATGCGAGGCCCCGCGTGCAGCGTTGGCATCCTGGCACTCCATCACGTACCTCGATGGACCATTTAGTTGTTCTTCGTGAGTCATTGGACGTTTTGAGGGCCGATCAGGTATGTACCATGATGTGTCGCTTGTATATTTAAGTTATTTTAATTTGCTATATATGACCTAGCTGGGTATTGTTTATATGTTGCAGGTCATTTGGGATCCCCATCGTCATCAGCGAGCTGATCGTCCGTTCCTAGACATTGCATTCTTCAGTGGATGCCTAAAGTGTATGGATGTCGTAGAACCCTATCATCCTGAAAGGGTTCTACGACAGTTTGGTCGGATACAGACGATCCCTCGCGCGCCACTAGCCCCTGCGCGAGCCAGTAGAGGACCGACAGCAGGATCATACCGTATTGCATATGTCTTCTTGGATCAGTTATGGGAGGAGTGGGAGGATCACGTACTGAGCCAACGTCGTAGGAGCCATCCGGTTGTCCGACCATCGGACTGTGTTCCGGGATATATGGATTGGTATTCTCGTATCACGCACTTGGTTGTCCACCCCCAGAGAGCCGATCCAGCATATATGATCGTGCACGAACTGAAGATGTTGATGTTGATCTTGACGTTTACCGGCGGCGCTGTGAGGATGCCATCAGCATTTGTACCAACACTCTAAATATGGGTCGGGTGGAGATTGCATCATTTGGGACCGACTACATGTACGATGTTATGTCGCATATGGCTGATGTTCTGCAGGGTCAGCACATCTCGACTGTTGAGCCTGATGTGCCTGGACCTAGTCATGCGACACCTGATGTGCCTGGACCCAGTCATGCACGACCTGATGTTCCTGGATCTAGTCAGGCACCCACACAGCAGTATAGGCGTCGACGACGACGGGCTGGGGATTGATTGGGATGAGATTTGTATTACTTTTGCTTGTTACAAAGTCAATATTTTGTTATATGTAACATTCAAAGAAAATGAAATGAAATGAAAGTTTCAATTCCAAATTTTTTGTCTTATTTACAAACATTTCATCCCTTGCCATTCCGTTTCATCATCCGTGCCATCCCGTGCCGGTACATGCCGGGCCATCTGGTGCTAACACCGCACAATTATCGCGCAAATCACATTGATTATATCTAAAATATAATGACATTTGTTATTGAAAAATATCAAAGGCCAATCAAAGGCGTGCCGTGCCAATGAAACGCTTGCCGGGCCAATATTACGCCTGGGCCATCAATTGCTACCCCGTGTCATCTGCGCACCAGATGGCTCGGGACCCATATCCTCCTCGACATTCCACTCAACCACAAAGCCCCGTGCCGGGCCGTGCCGGCCCGTGCCGGTGGCGTGCCAAATTTTATTAAAGATTTTGAAATAACTCAATAAATCACTCATTTTAAAATTGGTTGAAAATATAATTTGAGTACCCTCTTGCCTGTGCACCCGACGGCCCGGGGACCATATCCTCGGACCCATTCCACACAACCAAATAGCCGCATGCCGAATTAACCTCCGTTCGGTCTGACAGAGCCGAACAGAGGCAAACTGTTCGGCCCTGTGTGGCCGAACAAATTGCCTCTGTTCGGCCCAGTGTGGCCGAACAGAGGCTTTGTTCGGCCACACAGGGCCGAACACGGTTATTCAGGGTAAAGGCCTGTGTTCGGCCCTGTGTGGCCGAACAAAGTGCCTCTGTTCGGCCACACTGGGCCGAACAGAGGCAATTTGTTCGGCCACACAGGGCCGAACAGTTTGCCTCTGTTCGGCTCTGTCAGACCGAACGGAGGTTAATTCGGCACGCGGCTATTTGGTTGTGTGGAATGGGTCCGAGGATATGGTCCCCGGGCCGTCGGGTGCGCAGACAAAAGGGAACTCAAATTATATTTTCATCCAATTTTAAAATGAGTGATTTATTGAGTTATTTCAAAATCTTTAATAAAATTTGGCACGCCACCGGCACGGCCGGCACGGGGCTTTGTGGTTGAGTGGAATGTCGAGGATATGGGTCCCGGGCCATCTGGTGCGCAGATGACAAGGGGCAGCAATTGATGGCCCAGGCGTAATATTGGTCCGGCAAGCGTTTCATTGGCACGGCCCGGCACGGGATGGCACGAATGGAACGGGATGGCACGGGATGGAATGTTTGACATTGATCGAATGTATACAAACAATTTACACACATAAGAAGATAAAAAAATGATATTCAAAACTTTCATTTCATTTCAATTGCATTGAATGTTACATAAACAAAATGTTGACTTTGTTACAACCAATGCACTCTACAACTCAACAGTCTCGCTAAGTATTACATCGGACGATATATTTTCTCTGAACTGTTGAATCCTAGATTCATAAGAATTGGCCCATCCGGAAGCACAAGGTAAATGGTATTTTAACCAGTTGGTTGCTATTGGCGGTACTGGATGACCCGGCAACAAGAAAACCTACACAGAGTAATCAAGTTTAAAAAATCGTCAAGAATAACAGCAATGTCTTAAATTTAATACCTCAACAAAGAGTAATATATTAATACCTCAACAAAATGGTTGCTATTAACGAAGGCCACTGCAATGTCTTTACGGGATACAAGAGGAAGAGGCACTGATCTGAGCGGTAAGAAAGTCAGACATTGTTGCAAGGGAGGTGGTACACGACAACATTGTAGCATGATGCTATAAGATGCCCCATATCTGGCATGGTCATCCACCGGTCATATGGCGGACAATCCTCAAAATATGATAATGCATGAGCGATCTCGTCAACCCTCCCTCGACAGCATACAATGCGCGATAGTGCTCTATATGACAGTTCAACTCATGTAATAAATCCCTCCTGACACGTGGCCAATCTTCCTCTCCGAAGCCAAGTAAGTCAGCAATTGCTCGAAATCCACAGTTGCCATCAGCTTTGACATCCTTGATGTGCTGGATGAATGCCCTCAACCCGTCTGGAAGTTGATTTATATGATCATTGGCTTATGTGACCGGATTCGTTGACGAATAACCTACAAATTGTAATGAATGATATATATAAAATATAACGATAAGCTATATTAAAGAAAAGCTTCATACCTTCTTCTTTGGCTGCCCCGGCATCTGCATCCTTGGGATCCCTAAAATATTTGCTGCGAACCAGGTGAATAACTATCCTGTCCAGATAGAACCAACTCAAATGCGGAAGGGTCACGGCGAGTAGAAGTATCAACCTCCAATGAAGCCCGCCCACGTATACCGATCTTCCTTTTCGCAGGTTCTTCAAGGGATGTACTCTCAGGACTTGCAATCTCTCTTAATTTCTTTAACAGTTGCAATTGAGATGCCCCATCTAACTGCTCGAATTTCTCGGCAATTATATTCAACTCTGGTTTACAGGTCAACTTCACACTTTGCACATTTTTAGCAGGCTGCATATCAAGTTTCGTCCAATGAGGATCTATGCAGTCGAGGGGAATAGGCTGACCTTTCATCCTATACCGCAAATCTCATGAGCACATGGTAAGCCATGTGTGCGTCGAATAGCACACCCACAAGCTGATTCATGAATCTCAGCTGAATTGGCCCGATTCGATTGGGCAAGGATATGATTTAATGCACATATAGATATGAATCCTCGCAGTTCTTTGAATTCAGCAGGCTTAAAGTTGTGTTGCACGACCGTCAAACTCTTCTCGAATGAGGCTTTAATGTCGCTGTGCTGTAGCTCAATCAAACTATTTATTTTTGTCCAAGAAGACTCGAAAGTACCTTGGCTTGAACCAAGCTGTCTTTTAAGCCTTGCATGTGCACTTCAGCCCTAGTAAAGTAAGAAAATTAGATCAAAGTTATATATCAAAGATAAAATATCATATGAATTGCTAAGGGAAATCTTTTCTTGAATACCTATTTGTTGTCACATTCCCGTAGTGCCTATAATTGTCCGTCCATGCTGAGACAAATCTTTCCCTGTATTTGCTCAACCAGGTATCTGATACATATCGCAAGGCATCTGGATACGAACTGAAATCTCTCTGAAGTGCACTCCAACGAACAATAGTCATCTTCTGTGGCTGACAGGACCAGTATATTCCAACTCATTATAAACATATCCCATTTCTCCTTTGTTTCAAATAATCTTTTGCATTGAGCCAGAACATTCCTACTAATATGCCATCTACATAACATATGTGAAGATGTAGGAAATACCCTCTTAATTGCATTCAATAGAGCCAAATCTCTATCTGTGATTATCACCTCAGGCAAAACATCAGCATCCATGACACTGCACAATCTATCTAATGCCCATGTATAGTTATTTTCCCGCTCAGAGTCCATGTATGCAAAAAGCAACAGAAAATGTGAGATTAGTTGATGTCACCCCCACAATCTCTAACAGAGGAAGACGATATCTATTCGTCTTGTATGTGCAATCCATAATCAATACACGAGGAAATCACGTAACAATTCTATACATCCAGGGTGTGCCCAAAACAAGTCGCGCACCACGTCAGTACTACTACCGCAACTCCTATGCCACTCAATATATTTAGCATCGGCTAATTGACCAAGAAGATGTTGCATCTGGGATCTCCCTGCTTTCTCTAAAACCTTACACCTCTGGCGTGCATTGTAGATCGTCTTCATTGTCGTAACATTGTGGGCATCTCTTTTCTTCAATGTGGACAATATATCCTTTGGCCGAACCAAAGTTTTCGACATATCCTCTAACAATGAAGTCTCCTCCCTAGATAATCTTCCAGCATATGAGTGTCCCTCGAAATGCTTCGCAGACGGATGATTGTGCACTCCACAAATAACCTCCAAAATCCAATCATCCCCAGTGTCCAATTTCCTTCCTCTTAATAAAAATGGGCATCCACACTTTTTGTACCAGTAGCCCTCTTCTTTGATCCCTTTTTCCTTTTCCTTTCCGCTTGTGCATTTGTGCTTACCGCTCCTTTCGCAACCTAACTTGATTCTTTGGTTTCCTAACATTGCTTCCCGTCAGATGTTTTAATTACAATAACTAATCCATTCCTCCTCCCAGCTTCCCGACACCAACTACACAATTCTTCTCTACTCTTGAATATCTACACAATAAAGTATAGTTTAGCAAGTATAGTATACAATTAAAACAAGTCAGCAACAATTGCAATCAAAATTATCTTACTTCGTAGTTGTAAATTCATTTGTGTAATCCATACACAATCTGAGCCAATTTTGCTTGATTCGGTTGACGCATCATCCTACAAGGATAAAATATTATGTTAATTTATATTTGGAACATAATGTTTCGTTCAGCTAAGAATGGCCGAACGGAATGATTTGTTCGGCCAGAGCTGGCCGAAGGAATAGATTTGTTCGGCCACAGCTGGCCGAACGGAATAGTTTTGTTCGGCCAGGGCTGGCCGAACACAAACAATATGTTCGGCATAACCTAGCCGAACAGAATGCATCTGTTCGGCCAGGTTAAGCCGAACATATTGTTTATGTTCGGCCAGCCCTGGCCGAACAAAATTGTTCCGTTCGGCCCTGGTAGGCCGAACGGAACGCGTTCCGGGAAAAAAAAAAACGATTCAAGTTTTAAAAACGTACCTTATCGTAACCGTAGCCTTCCCAGATTACTACTTGCTTGTCCATTGTTGAAATGAGAGCTTTAAACCTTGTCTAGACCCTGATTTCAGAGACAATCGTTGAGAGAGGGAGGAGGAAGGGAGATGGCTGGATTTCAAACTTCTCTCCCAGGGTTATCAGGGGTTTTATCATGTGGGTGTAGATAGAAATAAGCAAGGGTAATAGTAATTACATCTTAGGGTATTTTAGGTATTTTAATTTTTGTAAGTGTGGGTGTGGAGAGTAATCTTTGGGGTGCCAATAGAACGACTCCATTTTGTACAGCCACATCCTCCTGTACATGGTTTATATGATCTATAAAATTTTAATGGCCTTCAAAATGGTTTTATTAGATAAATTTTATGATACTTTTGACTATACATTAATGATGGTTACTTGAAAGTCAAGATGATGATTAAAAAAAAAAAAAAAAACCAAAGGGTGCACCATATCTAACTTCCACCCTTTCCAAAAAAATATAAAAAAATTCTCTAAATGGACCTATAATTATAGTAATTATTAAAATAATCATCCTGCAAGACTAGCTGTTCTATTGCCACAGTAGCAATTTATAAGGAAACAATGATCATATTCCCCATTTGAGTTGTTTATTCATTGGAATAATATATTTTCTATCCAAAATTTAAGCAATGGTCAAAATGATGATTTCTTTAAATAATAACATTATTTCTTAATTATCAACGATAACTCACAATCGATGACGATGAATAACGTTTAGTATTAAATTAATATTTAAAATTAGAAAAATAATATACTAACAGTTATAATATTCATAATAGTCAGTAATATGTGCTTATTAATCAGATTTTTTCTAATTAGAAGGGCATAATTGGTAATACATTAGTCTGAATTATTAAAAGAAAGGATGAGCAAGTAAATATGATCCAATAAATTAAATTTTCAACAGCAAAATTACAGCCTTTCTAAATTTCAGAATATTTCTATATATATTATATACATATATTCTATCACGCATTTAACTGATAAGATATGATTTATAATTGGGTAATAGTATGGACTATGCCACGGTGTCCATAAAGCGTGTTTGCTGTTCGGATGAGACGGGCGGTTCGGAAGATGAGGCGCGGGGTTCAGGCCGGTCCAGGTGGTTGGACCGAGCAGACGGTCCGATTCGCTCTCCCGGCTCATCCTCGCTCGGTCTCCCGCTGCAGTCCGCCTCGGACTCCCCGATGTTCTATTTTAGTTCCTCCTCGCCTACCGAACTCTCGTCGACCCGGAGAAAACCTTTGTTAAATAAAGTAATGAAAACGCCGAGAGCGAGAGCGTCCGTTATCGATCCGTTCTCGTCCCATTTTCCTCCTCTCTGGCTCTTCGATCTTCTTAGGGTTTCAATTTCCCTTCGTTTTCTTCTTCTTTACTTCGATCTTCTTATTCTTCTTCCCCTTTTGCTCTTGCTCTCCAGGAATTGAGACTGCGATTGGATTTGGATTTGGTGTTGGGGATTTGTAGTTGGGTGGGGAGAGATGAAGTCGTCGCTGAGGAAGCTGCGGGGGTTCGCTTTCCACAGGCGCGACCCAAAGGAGAAGAGGGAGCACCACTCCCCGGCGCAACAGGACCAGCTCTGCAGGCCTCCAGGTTCTCTCTTCCTGCCGTCCATTCCCTCCCTTCTCTCTCTTCTCCCCCTGCTTGCGTTTTTCCCTCTCTCTAGAGTTCTGGCTTCAGTTTTGAAACGACCTCTCTGTTCTGGGCGAAAAGGAGGGGTCTTGGACGGAATTCCTCGCTTTTAGATTGGGAAGGATATCTTACATTTCACAATGGACTCGATTATGCTGTGGAATTTCGTCGTTTTTCCGTTCTTTTAACCTTTTTTTATTTATTTTTCTTCCCCCCGGCCCTGTACTCTCGTTGGTTTACTGATAACTAGAGCTGCAGTTGAATGGCGATCTTTCCCTTGAAGCCTCCTCTGACCTGGGGAAGATGGATTGGAAAATCTAAGCTCCGGGAATGTAGTTTTGCGGCCATTTGGTTTCTTCTTATGGTCTCAGTCCAGAAAACCGGCGTTTGCCTCTGAAGGGGTTAAAGTATTTAGTGTAAATTGCACGATTTTTTATGCTTGTGATGTATCCTCATGACGGCACAATTTTATGACTTTTTATCTTAAAAATGTCAACTTGCCAACGATAGCAATGAAAGGGTTATATGCATATTGTCTCAATAGTGCTTAAATTACCTGTTGGATTACAAATGACGCTACTTGAAACAAGTCTGAGAGTAGAAGTTCATAGACCCTTTCAGCCACTGTTGGTTTGAGAGCATAGTTTTAGCATATGAAAAGTTTATGCTAGATCTTATTTGAGGATGTGGTTGAGTGCCTTCATTTTTCACTTTGACTTACACTCTTAAATCTTGGAAGAAAAAGAGCGACAACTTCATTGAGAGTAATCATGCTGCATCTATATATGCCCAAATATCAAGTGTTGACATGCAAGGTGAAATTCAGAGTGCACATTGGTTTCTAGATAAATTGAGATGGGTTCTAGTGAAAAGTTTTTGTGCAAAATGTAGGGTACATATGATGCTGGATTTTAGATATTGATAGCAAAATCTGATGCAGAAGCTTAGACTTTGATATCAAAATCTGATGCAGAATCTTAGACTTTGATATCAAAATCTGATGTAGGATCTTAGATTTTGATGTCGAAATTTAACGCAGAATCTTGGACCTTGGTAGGGAAATCTGATGCAAGATCTTGAAATCTAATATTTAGTCTGACGTAGGTGGGTATGTATGAATGAGATAACTATTGGCCTCACACCAACTCCTTGGAGGTTTTCAATCATGCCACTGTTAACTACTTTAGAGAAGGTTTCCTGGGCTATATCTAACCTTTAACCTCTTAACTCTAGACCACTATCGAATCCTAGGCTATATCAAACCACTTGCAAGGGGCTCTCCAATGGGGCTTGGCTAGGCTAGTTTGGAGTTCAAAAGGTTTAAGGCCCTGTTTAGCGTAGTTGTTGGTAATAGAGCTTTTGATAATAAAGTTTTTGATGGTAGAGTTTTTGAAAATAGAGCTTTTATAAAAGTCTATTTGTTGTTTGTTAATTACAATTCAAAAATGTTGTGAGACTTTGATTTCTATTTGGTAATTTAATTATGAAAGTGCTTTTAAAATGATAAATGATAAAAGGGACATGATATAGTATTTTCGATTACTAAACCATTTGTATTATCAAAAATAATTATTATAGATAATTTTTAATTTAAAATATTAATAATATAATATCATACTATAATATATTAAAATATATCATATTATAAAAAATATAACAATGATTATAATAAAATATTATTAATATAATATTTTATTATTGCTTAATAATTGTGCTATAATTTATTCTTATAGTAGTATTCCAAAATTATAACATAACATAATATAATATAATAACGTTATATGATAATATTGTGATAATGATATCATAATATTGCAATATATGATATTATTATAGTAGTATTACGAAATTATAACATATATATAATAACATTATATGATTATACTATACTATAGTATTATGTAATTATGATATTATTATACTATCTTATTTTGTACTACATAATTATAATAATATTTTCACACAATATTTATTAAAGCATAATATAATTATTGTGTTATATAGTAATATAATCATAATATATAATATTATAATTATATTATTATATTACTCTATAATCATATATATTATAATATGATATTTATTTATTACTATATTGTTAGTATAATATTAAATTTGACTATTCTTGTGGTTCAAACTTGGGACCTTAAAATCAAATAAATTAGCTTTCCAATGTTCTGAAGTAGAAATTTTTGGGAAAGCTCTAGTTATAAAAACAACTTTCTGATGTTCCTACGTAGAAATTTTCAGAAAAGCTCTGAATACAACTTTTACATTATCTTAAAAGCACTTTTAAATTTTTTATCAAATATCTTAAAGACACTGAAAAGTGCTTTTATCTCAAAAGCACTTTTGAGCTATCCAAAAATTGTACCAAATGGGGCCTAAAAGGTGCTCAAAATCACTTTAGTAGACTAGTTTGTTGTTGCAATAGTTGCTATAAGCACTTCTTTTGGGACATGATAATCATTTTCTAGATATTAACCAAGAACAATTTAGTGAAACCTAGCTTCCCTATACGTTGAAATCAAATTTCTCCCGTGACTTTATGCATTTGTCTTGTTGGCTTCTAGTGACAGTTATTTGAATAACTCAAAAAAGAAAAGGGCGTGAATGTATGCATCTTACCTTCTTGGAAGGCTTTTGAGGGTTCCAAATTTCATTCAATATATCACGAAGGCTCTCGAGGGTTCCAAATATAACATGTTATAATCAGTTAATAAAGCATAACATAATGGGATATTGCAAAGTACATTGGGTGGATGGTCAAAATGAATTTCTATATTGAATGAAATTTGATGAAATTTCCACATGCAAAGGGACCACCATATTGGTTGACTTCATAATGGGAAATTGAGAGACAAACATTGCTGTGGTTGCAGTTGTTGAAAGACTCTTTTTCATTTCCTAAATGGGTGTTTTTTTCTTTTTATTGCAGGACATGTTGGACATGAGGAATTGTTATGATAGTTTACTTTCTGCTTCAGCTGCCGCTGCAAATAGTGCATATGGTATGTTGCTTTACGTTGTATTTTGTTTATCTTGTCATTTTAGGTGTCATGTATTGTACTATATATTAGAGAGAAACTTATGTAACTGGTTGTGGTTATTTTTTCTTTCCATGCCATGTTGTTTTGAAGGATCTGTTGTGTTATGCTTTGATTATATCATACCATCTTATATTGTGGTTAATTGTATTTGGCTACTTTGATCACCCATACAAAGTTTGGTGCCTTTATATAGAGGTCTTTCAGGGGTAGAAGGCTGAAGCTTCCATTTTTCTTTCTTTAACTTGTTTTCTGATCATATCCTGTCAATTCTGAGTACCTTCTTGCTATAGTGTGAGCCCTTCTGTTTCAATGTATCAATATTATACATTGGCAAAATTCAAAACGCTAGCTCACCCAACACGGGACAGTTATTACCAAATGTTATATTTGAATTCAACATCATGTTCGTGTGGATGCAATCATTAATTGTAAAACCTTCACCTACCTCCTAAAAAGGCAATAATAGTTGTTTATTATTGTAATACACACACTCGCACATATGCATACTTACACACACACACACACATAGAGAGAGAGATGCTTGGTTACATTTGGGAGGATTTTCGCTTAGCTCTAGTCAGGTCTAGATTTGGATGATGAGGACTCCCACATCAATGATTCAAGTGGTTGGATATGATATATTATGTCTAAAATGCTTACACATAAAAGTCATATAATTTTGAGACCTCTAGCTTATGCATTATGTGGTAAAAGATATGTTATTTTGCATTATTCAACTTTACTCAACTCAACTCATCTAATCCTTTTCCCAATTACATGGGGTCAGCTCCATGAATCTGCTTCCTCCACTCTATTTTGCATTATTCAGACTGTCTAAATTTTTAACCATTTGATGCATGTGTTAGAAATCTTCAAATCATATGATTTTTGGTGTATAAACACATTTTAGAGGCAGTAGACCACCTCCAATGTTTTTAATCATTGATGTGTGACATACATCATTCAAATTTAATTCTGACCTAATCTTAGTTGACTCGTGTGTAGCCAAGTGAAGCGTTCTCTCTCTCTATCTCTCTCTCTCTCTTTCTATATATATATAATTAGACTTGGCTACATTTGAATGTAGTCAAGCCTAAATCTGATTACCTCCTTCATCCTTGGATTTACACAGTTTACGAATCCTAAAGATGGAAAAAATGAAAAAGAAGGGATGGCTTTGGGATCCGTGTGGATCCAAGTGTGGGGAAGATGATTGGATTCTGGATTTGACTACATTCGAATATAGCCAAGTCTATCTATATATATATATATATATATATATTATATCTGACTTGGTGGTGGTGGTAGAAATTATTGACTATGGAGTGCTAGCAGAATTGTGGGCAAGCCAAACCTAATTTTAGCCATACCTAATTTTAGCCATTTTGCCAAGTTTGAGTCAAATACCTTTTAGCTTTGTTCATGTTTGGGTAATCTCCTCATCTTGAAGTATAATTGGGACATCATTTTATGTTTTTAATCTGAATTTGTTAGTTAAGGTTGGATTGAGTTTTGAAATTAGTTTGAAGTCCAGTTGTGCACCACACTACTATTAGGCTCATCACATGTCACAAGCATATATACATTGGTATCCTGCACAAAACCTAAGTTCTTCCCATGCACTCCTCACTTATTTGCCTCCATCCACTTTGAGCTAAAGATCATTGATTTCAAGGACTTGATACCTGGGACTCCAGTCCTTCCCTTCTAATCTGACACATTCTATTATTCTTGGAGAATTGTCCAACTCACATTTGCAAACCTCAGCCTTAGCTTACTAATCTTGGAGTTAGTGGGAGTTCAAGAAGGTGGATCTCTAAAAAGAAAATATAACAAGTGCTTAGTAGGAGGCTGTTTTTGAACAGATTTCAAAGTGCATAGGCACCCTGAGAAGAAAATTGTGGTTGTAGTTCACACAGTGATAGATCATTTTTTAACAAGATCAAGATGATCCTCCATGATATCTTATGATTTCAAGTAGATTTTAATTTTTCTATGTTGCAATATACTCTTTGCATAGCTGATCCTAAATAAATGGGACAAACCTTGATGGTTATGGTAATGAATTCTCTCTCCTTTTGTTGATTTGACCTTTTCCTTCTCTCCCATAATGTCTTAGATATAGCTTTTGAATTTTTAGTGCTTTTTGCTTAGTAATTTTATTGGTCAAATCCAAGGTTCGCCATACCAAAAACCAGTGTCATTTCAGTACTGGACTAGTACGGTTCGGTACAGGGCATATTGTATCGAATTGGTGGCATACTGGCTTAATATGTCGTTACGGAGTCAGTTTGGGATTGGTTCCCCCTTCATATCAAACCGAGAAACAGAACCGTTCTAGTTTTGGGCTTTGCCCCAGTGCTGTTTGCTCCAAACCACTCGGTTCGGTTCAGTTCAGTTCGGCATACAATGGTTAAATCTTATCTGTTGAGGTACTCTTGTCATGGGGTTCATGGGATGATGCACATGCTAGTTGGGCTGTGATTTGGTCAATCCCATGTCATATACCTGTTGATTGAGGAACTTAACCAGAATTTGGTCACCCATTGCCTCACTTTTAAATGTTTTTATTCCGTGGTAACATGCTTTTTCTAATGTCATTTTGGGTTTTGACTTCTCTCTCCATCAATATATTAACTCAAGTTGATATATATGTCAATGTCCTAAAATTATAGGTTTGATATTCAATTCTTATCATTGTTATTCCAGGGTGACATGCTTTTGTAATGTTCATTAAAATAGATGGAAAATAAAATGTTATTAAGCAGAAATTCAATATATCTGTGATGTATAGGGAAAGGGAAAGATTTAAGGTAATGAGGTCTTACCATTGATGATTGGAAATTCCTTTTTATATCTGAATTTTCAATGAAGGTGAACAACATGAGAAGTTTCTTTATTGGAATCATGTAAGGAATGACTATGGTTGAACCTATGATTTTTGGATCTAGGGCTAGATTAGAAATATAAGTGATAAGCATTGAAAATTATGAATAGAATAGTCGGAGAGATTTTAAGAGAGGTGATCTACTCACTTTGGGATGGTCTTGCACCACGATCTAGCATCATACTTAGGAGAATTGATGAAGAACATGTACAGTAAAGTTCACTTTGGAGAGCATTGCACTTGACCTTGCATCACATAAGGGACTTGTGATGTAAAAGTGAGTTGTGACCAAAATTGCCCCCCCAACTTATGATCTAATTTCAAGTCAGCCATTACTTCATCCCCATGTAACTTGTTGACCAGGTAAAATAAAACTAGATAGCTATTCCTTTAAGCTCAAGTAAGTAATTTAATGTCTAAGCAAAAAGTATAGGAAATCATGGAAGGTTATTGTCGCAAGCACTTAACTATTGAAACAAGCATTCTTTAAAAAACCGGTGCTGGAATATGGGTGATTAGGGGGCCTACCCATGGTTAGGTGTTCGGCAGGCATCTAGAATTTAGCAGTAGCATCCAGTGAACCATCGATATTAACAACCACCATTAATGGTGGTAGCACATTGCTGCGCTCCCACCCCAAAATAAAACCCACAATGCTGCTTGTTGCAAGTAGTGTCCCCACTTCTAGCAGCATGGTAGTGAAAGAAAGGAAATGGAAAAGAGAAGAAAAAGAAGGGGAAAAACTTACCCTTAAGTTACTACCACTATACCGAAGTTGCCACCCTTGGCCATTATTAATAACTATGACTATTGCTATATGATTGCTAGAATCACTTGTCATTGTGCCTCTTCTCCCTTTATTATTCTCCATCTCCTTTCAGTGGTGTTGGGACATATCTTGTGGATTTGGAGTTGCATGGGGTGAAGGGTTTTTAATATGTGAATGGGTTGCAGATAAGATTAACAGATACATAAATGAATAAAAGCAATTTGCTTGTTAAAACTTCCACCTTTGGTACCTATGCTCTCTTAAGCACCCACCATGTACTCTGCTCGCATACATGGGCCATTCAAGCATGTAGGACACTTGAGGGCCCCTTCCCTTTATGTGGGTGCCTAGCCCAATTTTTAAAACACTATAAAAAATAGAACTAAGACCGATAAAACTTAAATAACTCAAACAACTAATTCAATTGACTTGAATAAAGCACTCATTTAGCACTTAAATCTTTTGGTTCCTGAGTCATCCACAAGCTTGATTTAATGGTTTCATTAAGGTTCACCATCTCGGTACTAGACCTCGTATAAGGTACAATATTCGTACAATGTTTGTATGCCCAGTATGTTGGTTGGTTCAGTGTACCGAGACTCAGTACAGAGGAATACTTTGGTATACATACCATAGATTTTTTCAATGCCCTACACCTCAGTGATATGAAGATAAAGTGCACTGTGCTTTATTAGCCATAATCATAACTTTCAGGCCTTGTCAAGACTATTTAGGGTTGGCACATTGGGACCTATTCCAAAATATATCTCAAATTTATACTATGTTTTCATAGGCTGAACTTTGCATATATGTCCAGTGAAATCGTCATGTTGATTGTTTTCCCTATAAAATTACTGTTCTCATCATAGGGCCCAGATTTGATTTCTCCCCAATTTCTTTGGACGTTAAGCTACTTGGTTTTTTAGTTATTTTGTCTTAGTTATTGAATTTAAAGAGGGGCTGAGTGAAGCATGCGTAAAAGGGCTTGGGCCAAGTGGAAAGAACATCGCAAATGCCTGGTTAGCGTTTCATGGAAAAGAAATGACGTGAAGAAGGCCAGCTTTGGCCTGTCTTCCTTTCTCTTTCATGTCTTTATCCTTCCCTTCAACAATGTCTTTGTCACTCCTTGTTCTTTCTTATTTTATGTTCTTTCCTTCATTATTTATCTCTATAGTTTTCTCTGGTGATATGCACTACAGATAACATTTGGGCTAAGTCTGACATGATTTTTGATGTAATCTGCTTTGTTCCTTTCCCTAGTGGGGTACTAAACTACCTAGAACCCTAACAGCTAATGTCAAAGCCTTGGTAGTCGACCTACGTTGCTCTTTATGCTTTCAAATGCACTCACTATTCAATAACAGTGCACATTTGCTACACTTTGTGTGCGGTCACCGAAAAAACGACCGCAAACCCTTCTAAAGCCAAAATACCTTTATTGTCTCCCAATCTGAGATTATGGAGCTAACTATCATGCCTCTTTCCTAGAAACACAAGGAGAGCCTGCCATTCCCTAGCTTTCCTATAAAATTTGAAATACATCTAGATCCATCATGTGCTTCAGCAGTAGGACAACAAACTGTTAAAATTCATTTGAACACCTAGCCTCTTCACTCCTTGGTTCATCATCACTTACATGATCATTCCCAATTTGTTTCGTAAAAAGCACAAGGTACCCTTAAGACACCAAGACCTATTGCTTGAGGTGCTTGCTTGAGGAAAGTGAGGTGCTACTTTTAGACAAATATATATTTTATACAAAAAAATCAAAATTCCAATTACTAAAATTCATTGTCAATATAACTTCCATAACATTATATATCACCATAATTCATAACAACACAAAACTAAAGAAATTTGTTCCTATTAGTAACATTATGCCATATCAAGTAATCAAACAAACAGAGAGATGTTTCTTGAAAAAAAAAAGCCAGCAGAGCCTAATCATAACAATATATTAGAGCCTATTAAGCAAAAAAATCAAGGAAAAGTAGTAGGGAAATGAAATGCGGTAGGAGCCAGCCCAACTAAAAAAAAGAGACAGAATTACTGAAACTTTTTGTTTTTCAGGAACTAAGAGAGAGAGAGAGAGAGAGAGAGAGAGAGAGAGAGACTTTAAGAAAAAATGCAGCCAGTAGCAGCTATTAGCCTTAAAAAAAAAGAGTGGTCAATTTTTTTAGCTGCCAACAAAAAGAGTAGCAGACTCCAAACACAGAAAAAAATGCAGCAACAACTGTCTCAACCATCGAACGAAAGAGCAGCAGATTGCAATTCCCCAAAAAAAGGGCAGCAACAAATTTTTTCACGACTGACAGAGGAGGTAAAAGATAAGAGAGAGAGAGAGAGAGAGAGAGAGAGAGAGAGAGAGAATAAATAAAAAAAAGAAAAAGGTGGTCAGCAGAGATGCAGGGGGAGAGAGACCAAAAGAGAGACAAAATGAGAAAAGCAGAGAATCAAACATAAAAAAATTACATATCTGGGCTGACAACCAATGCAGAGAGATTTTTCATGATTTTTTTTCTATTTTTCTTGTAGAATCTAAGTTGTTCTTCTTCTTGTCTTTCTTTTGTTTGCTCCAACCAATAGCTGAAAAGTGGGAGGAGAGCAGCTTTTTCCCCCCTTTTCTCCATATTTTACATTTTGATCAAACTAGTTCTCATGCTCATTCATTACATTTGTTTTTAAGGAGGTTAAACAAAGTAAAATGAAAAAAATGAAAACCAGGCAAGCGCCTCTGGTGCATGGTGCCTTACATTTATTTTTAAGGAGGATAAAGCAGTAAAATAAAAACAAAAAATGAAAATTAGGTGAGCACTTCCAGTGCCAATCGCCTCGCTTGAGGTGCTCTCATAGGCAACGCTAAGGCAATACTGCCTTGCATGGGGCCAGACGAGGTGCTAGGCCAGTGCCTTGCCTCAATTGGGCGCTTAGATTGCCTTTGACAGCACTACGCAGCATTGAGTTTCTTTGGAGAGTGGAACCCAAAGTTTTATGGATTCGCTATAGCTAAGGTTTGCAATCTTATTGGATCTTGTACTGGTACTATGCTAGTACAATATGGTATGCTCTCTATATGGGACTGTTTTGGTGTATCGAGACTTGGTATTTCTCCCATATTGAGTATTAGTTTGGCACTAGTTTGCCTGATATGGGTGATATGCGCTGATACTACAAATCTTGGTTATAATTTCCTCCATTTTGACATCAACAAAGGAAATAAGTTCAGAAAAGCAAGCTCCAAATGTATGGTGATGCTGCTGTAACTTCCAAACTTTAGGTTGCATTTGGTTTTCGAGAATATTTTCATTTTCATTTTTTGTTTTCATTATTCTAAAAGAAGTTTTTCATTTTTTTTTGGTCTCTAAAAAAATGTGCTTTGTAAGTGAAAATAAAAATTATTATTTTTTTATTTTTTATTTTCATTATAAATGATATCTTTTAAAAGGATAAGTAAAAAAAAAAAGAAGGATACTGTCAACTTTTAAGTTCTCTGGCATTTGTTTTTTTTACTTTCTTCTTTCTTTTGATGGAAAACAGTGAACATCTTTAAGCTGTTTTCAGTTTTCTGCCATTTTAGAGCTATATTTTTAAAAAACTGTTTTCATTTTCATTCATCAAATGCTTCTTCATAAGTGTTTTCTATTTTTTATAAACATAAAAATAGAAAATGGAACTGTTCTCAAAAACAAAAAGCACCCTTAATCTTTCTAATTATGAAACTGATGGAGACCTTAAAACACCTAACACAAGATATAATCTATCTGCCTGCCTGCATTGTTAGAGAAGTTCAATTATCCCTGTCTTGGTAGATTTTATAATTTCTGTCAGTGGTAACATCTTATAATATCCAGTTTGGACACCTTAAAACACCCTCACATGGTTTTGCCTTGCTGCTTATATCGTTAAAGAATTCTAATTTCTGCTGTCATGGTACATCTTATAATATTTGTTGGTAGTAACATCTCTTTGCAAAACCCTAACCTTTCTAACAAGGTCATTCAAATTTTCCTGAAACCTTCCACACCAGCCGACTCTCTTCTTTTTACTAATAGGTCCAATGGACATGGTCATAGGCTCAAATACTAACATTGGACCAAATAAGGGATGGGCTGCTCAGAGGAATAAAAAGGAAAGGAAATCCTAGAGTTCAGGTTGACTTCCATACATGCTGTCCAGTTTTGAAAAGCAGGACTTTGAAGTTGAAAAACAAGAGATGCTGAGTAGAAGATCAGTGATTTAAACCGGCCTTAGTTATTTGAAGATTCTGATAGATGTTAGGAATCCTAAAATAAAAGTTTCATGTTAATCTGGAACAGTTTTATGTTAGCCTAAAATAAAATTCCAGAGAGCAGTGAAAGGGTATGCAGATTTAATAGGTTGGAGCACATGTTTGGGAATGATTCTAGTTGCATATACAGAAAAGAGTAACGGCAGAAAATTGAAAGAAAGTGGCAACTGAAAGTCAGATATTAGTCTTCCATGAATGGCTATGCACAGATTTTGCGAATGGCATCCTGACTGTAGATCTTCAGAGAGAGAATGGGAAAGAAATTTCTTTAATATTTTAGATTGATATTGATCTCCAAATGTGACAGATTACCAGTTGAAGCAGTTTAACTAATAAAAAATTATTTAGAGAAAAGAATTGTATATGAAGTAAATGCAACAGTAAGAAAGAAATATAAACAGTCTATTTATTTGTTATATAAATAAGAAGATGAGTAAAGGGAGGAGAGGGGGAAAAAAAGAGAGAGTTTCCGGGGGGGGGGTGCGCTGGGTTACCTCAGCCTGAAGGTTTCTTTTAGATGTAACTAAGATAAATTTTTGACTGGCCTTTCAGGATTCTGGTACTCTTAATCAGACCTCTAGAAGTTTACTACTTTTACTCTTTTAGGACTGTCTCTCACAGATGTAGAAATATATTCTATCAAAATCCTGGTTGTTGACCACTTAATCTGACAGTTAACAGGCAATGATTATGCAGCATGCACTGTTCATGTTACATAATGTGAAGAGTAGGAGCCCCTTATTACTCCTAAAAATCAAAACTGCTTTAGAACAACAATAACAACAACAACAACAAGAAAGCCTTACTCCCAAGGCTACATGAATCCCTTTTTTTCTCTCTATTCTATTCGATTAAGTGCCATATTTTCTGAAAGATGCAAAGATCAAGGTTCACTGTACCAAAATTCTATGTTTCGATTAACAGCAATTTTGGTATGGAGGATGAGAGAAACTTCCATTCTATATGAGAAAAAAGGAACCGGAGAGAAACTATATGTAAACATATTACTGAGAAGTGAGGTTAGTGCAAATTTGAGCAAGCCAATTTTACTAACTTATTGAAGCATCCGATATGAGATCTGTTGTTCAATTTGCTTGGCTACATTAGACCATGAAATATGTTATGCTGACTCTCTCTTCTCTCTCACTCTCTCTCTCACACACACCCCCCCCACATGTGAGCGTCTTCTCATATTCTTGTCATATAATTTATGCATCACTGTTCTATAGAAAAGCATCACAGATTTCTGGTTGATAATGCACTTTAAAGAAATATATTGATGTGGCCTTTCTCTTCATTTATCAATTCTTATTTTCTAAAATCAGTTTCAGGCACAATAATCTTGGTACTAATTTTCATCTAAGAATTACTATGCACCCATATGTTATTTTTGCAGAGTTTTCAGTGGCCTTGCAGGAAATGGGTACCTGTCTGCTTGAAAAAACTGCATTAAATGATGATGGAGAAAGTGGTGAGTACACCAGTATTTCTTTCCTTCTCACTCTTGTAGTGCATCATTAATTTGAGTAAATCGCTGAGTCATCACCAATAAGCCATTCTGAAATTGCTTTTCTCCTGGAAAAATGAACATCTTCCTGTAGGTATATAGTGTTACTGACCTAATTCTATTTGTTTGAACTCAGTCAATTTGATGGTTTAATAGAGACATATGTCTTTACACTTTACAATTTTGTCTATAGTTTTTTCTACCATATATACTATTAAATAAAGTTAATGCTTTGGGACCAACCTTCACTTTCTATTGTGAACATTCATCTCTCTCATGTGTAATCACACGAGAGGAATCTTGCTAGGAGAGGGAGGGTGTTGTTCTTGGGAAAAACCCAACAACTTCCAACAAATTTTATTCCATACGTCAATGGAATGTTTTGAGGGAAGACTAGTGCAATGGTAAGGTTTCTCTATCAGATACGGGTGCAAAACATGGAAACAACCTCTTTGCACGGGAGCACAAGATTGCATATATCTGACCTTTCTTAGATCTTGCAGTTGCAGGGGCCTTATGCACAGCTTCGCCGTTTTGTTCTTAAGAGGTCTCCTCTTCATGTAGGAAGAGAAAAATATGCCCATCTACTAAAGAATCACCATCACAGAGACCATCTCCTCTGTGATTCTTTTTCTTTAATCATGGCCTTTCATTTTGTTTTTCATGTTTGTTGCACATGCTGAATGTTGGTAACCATAACATTGACAATCCGGCATTGTCTCATCAATTCGTTGTCAGGTTTATTGGCTCCTACTTACCAAACATCTCTATATTTATTGCCAACTCTTTTTTTCTTTTAAAGAAATAGGGCCACCTCTGTTTTTTTCTTTTATCTTTAAATTTTGCTGTATGTTTCTCAGATCTATGAGCCTCCATCCATGTAACCTTAGGTCCTTTTTTTCCCGTACATCCTTTAATAAATTATAGTACTCCTCTTTATTGGAGCCTTCTTATCTCTTTGTTCTTGTACCATGTCAATCAGTTCTCTATCACTTGGTTCTTACTTTGTGCAACTTCTATAGCTCCTGTAATATATTTATTTGTCAACTTATTTGTTTCTACTTTCATCATTCATTTGTGTTGACATCCTTATTATTGCTACACGCAATCTGTGTTCTTAGACTCTATTTATTGATGGACATTTTGAGTTGTACAACATTGCTGGTCTTATTTTTGTTCTATAAAATGCCCCTTTAAATTTATTGAGATATATGTTGATCATGTACCACCCCAGAGCACCACTCTAATTCATCCATCATCTATCTCCTTATCTGTGAATCTTGATCCTTTCTCATCAATCAATACTTTGTCGTTTGCAAATAATAATACCATGTTTCACCTTCCTTGATATTAGTGGTGAGATCATTTATACTCAACTCAACTCAACTCAACTCATCTCAGCCTTTTCCCAACTAGTGAGATCATTTATGATTAGTGTAAAATGATATGGTTAATAGCATCAAATCCCAAACTTTAGACCTTTCATGAGGCTTTAAGAGGCCTTTTTCTATTGTAATAAGAAGCTATGTAATTTGTACATTAGAATGCTTGAAAAGTATAGTGCCATTAATTATTCTTGTTATATCATTTGTTAAAAATCCTTATGGAGTGATCATTAGCATTTTGTTAATGCATGCAGGTCATATTTTAGTACTGCTGGGGAAAGTGCAGTTTGAACTTCAGAAACTTATAGATAGCTATGTGAGTTTCATTGCTGTGCTCAGAACCATAACATTCTTAGTCCTCCCAACAAGGCTTTCACCTCAGCAGTGCGATAATTTTTATCTGTTTCATTTTCAGCGTGTGCATATTATCAAGACCATTACAACCCCATCTGAGTCTCTTCTAAAGGAACTTCAAACCGTAGAGGTTGCTATATTTTACTTTTCTTTTTATTGCATTGCATAAATATCTGATTGTGTTATTAGATTTTGAAATGTTTTATGCAAGTAGATTAGTAGCTTAATTGTTTCTTTAGAATATTGTAGTTAAACTGCTCAAGATATGCCTTATGATGATTGTGTTAATAAGATATTGAGCTGATGTTAGGAAAATGCTTAACAAATACTTGGGTTGTATATAATGAATGCCCTGGGAAGTTTGTGGCATAATCATAAATATTAAAGATTTCCTGTTGCCGTCACGGGTACTTAATACTAATATGATAATCTTTCAACAATCATTTTTAGAAAACTTCTAGCATGCATAGAATGTAACGTGACATTGGTAGAGGTGTCCATATTTTTTTTTGCAAGATTAACTTTTGCGATTGCATCTTAATACTAGGGAATGTGTGTAGTGTCAAATTTGGAGCAATAATGAAGCAATAATCACAAAAATTAAAAATAAGAAGGTGTGTGTACAAAGAATTCTATGCAACATATATAATACAAGTCAACACCACTATTTTGGTGGTTTTCTTTTTTGAAATATGTGAAATTTGGAAATAAAAATATTTAAAGAATATGTAGTAACCAAGGTTTGCCGTACTAAGAATCAGTATTGTATTGGTACTACACCAACATGGTTCAGTATTGGGTGCCTTATGCTGAATTGATGTTGTACTAGTCACCTTATACCAAATCAATGATGTACTAGTACCAAATGGTTCGGTACAGTACGAGATCAGTATAAGATTGATACAGAACGTTTGTGGACTGTATAGGACAGTTTGGGATAGTACTATTCCTGTGCTATTTTGAAATGGTGAACCATATCAGTTCTGTACCGATATGATTTGTAATAGGCGGTTTGGTATGGTTCGGCATACCTTAATTGGTAACCCATTGAGCTTAAACTTAGTAGAAATCTGGCCTTAAAATTAGATGCTCAACAAATAAACTTAAAATTTAGGAACAAAGGTCCCTCGTGGAAGAAAAGGAGAGAGAAAAGCACACTCATGGAGGAGCAGGGTGGAAGATAGCATGAGGGGGATCATATGATGTCCGAGCATACTCTAATGGTGGTGTTTCCATTGACAAGTGACGAGGGGGCCTTTAGTGGTACCTGGGAGGAAGGGGGATGGTGCTATGACAAAGATTGGAAGTCAGAATTAAAGGAAATTGAAAGCAAAGGGAGTAGGAACCTGGTCCTGGGCAGAAGTAGCCAGAGTTTCTGTAGGGACATCTTCGTCGAATAAAGTCTGTATGGAGGAGGTCAAAACCTTGCACAAGCCTTTCAACAGGAAGATTAAGTTTTCGAACTCTAAATTGGTGGAGGTAAGTGGCCAGTGGAAACTTGCCTTGATTGTCAAGTAGTAAGCCTTTCCTAAGTTTATATAGATAAATCTTCTTGGTAGAGAACCTATTCTTAAATAATCATGTTCAATGAGTTCCTTTTGATCTCACATTTTCCAACTATGGTACATAAAGAAGCTTTAAGTCATCACGTAAACCTGGATCTTTACCATCAAATTCCTACAACCAACCAGATTTAGTAAAAAATTAACAACTCTTAGAAGAAGAGCACATAAAATTTGCCCTATGTTATTGACATCCTGTTACCCTACAAGTTCTTATTAAAACTTCAATATTTTTTTTTCTCCTCTACTTGTCATGTATAATCATTAGTTGCTGTTATTAAAGTGTCTTTCTCTATCCGTATAGATCTTCAAAGATTTCCTAGTTTAAATGCACTAAAATTTTCTTTTGATATATCTATTTTGTTTCTATATGGCTATTATTATTCAAAGTCCCTCGTGTGATTAGTTCTGATATGTTTAAATATCTGCTATACTTTTATAGTCATGTGCTGTTTGTATTTGTTCTTAAATAGCATGCTTGCTTCTGTTCAAGAAGGGCTTCTAATGAGATATTTGCCAGTGCAGGAGATGAAACGGCAGTGTGATGATAAAAGGTATGAAATTGATACAATTCACCAATTGTGTTTCTCTTACAATAGAAAGGATACAAAAGTTTGGCATATCTTTTGTAGAGATTTGTATAAGTTCATGCTAGCAGCACAAAGAGAAAAGGGAAGGTCAAAAAATGCCAAAAGTGAAAGTTTTTCTCCTCAGCAGTTGCAAGCGGCTCAAGAAGATTATCAAGAGGAGGCAACCCTTTTTGTGTTTCGCTTAAGATCACTAAAGCAAGGGCAGTCCCGTAGTCTTTTGACCCAGGCTGTTCGGCACCATGCTGCACAGGTGGTTTCGACTTTCAAATGATAAAAATATCTTTTGACTGGTAGGGAACTGATGTAGCACTTTTCCTGCTTTTTCTGTTTTGAATCAGTTAAATTTCTTTAGGAAGGGGGTTAAGTCTCTTGAGGCAGTTGAGCCACATGTCAAAGAAGTAGCCGAACAACAGCATATTGACTACCAGTTCAGTGGAATTGAGGATGGCACAGATGGTGATGATAATGATGACGAGGATGAAAATACTATTGATGGCAATGATGATGGGGTGTTGAGTTTTGACTATGGAACAAATGGCCATGGTCAAGATCATGTTTCCGTATCTAGAAATTCAATGGAGGTGAGAAGATACCTGGTTAATCTGAGGTCTTGTCTTGTTATCATTGCCAAAAATATTTATTTGTTTTAGTTCAAACCTTTCATGACTGACTTGAGATAGCATGGCTAGTCCTTGCTTGGATATATGTGTATTTGTGTTTCTGTACAGAGTATGTTTTCTTTTTGGATTGAGGGCATGATTAGAGAGAGTCCAGAGTCCAGGTTGTGTTGATACAAGATAGATGATAAGTTATGTACATTTATAACCCACACCTTAAATCATGATTGCAACATGTAATTTGCCTCAAAACCAAAAATCAAATGTTCAGGAGAATTACTACTAAAAATTTATGTGGATTCATAATGGATTATACCAATATAATTAATATGTCAAGATTAGAGCTGATTAAATGTTGGGCTGGGCTACACACTAGTAGCTAGGTTTGGTGCTCATGTCTAGGCCTGGCCCGACCCGGCCATTGGGCTTATATTTTAGAATAGGTCATACCCTATCTCGAAGAACGAATGGCCTGCCCATCATTACTAAATTCCCTTTTCCCTTTCATTTAGGCTCAAATTTAAGTATAAAATCTATATTATGCCTTAACCAATACTGATTTAATTTCCTTGCACACTAACAATGTAATTTAGTTATGAAAAAAAATGAAAATAAAAATCTTAAGATTCAAGGATTGTCACATGTATTGGGTCTCAAGAAATGGAAAATAAAGTGGATGTCTAACGTGCGTGCCTTGCCCGTTCACTTGCAAACACCCTCAGGCTAGGCTGGGCTGTTATTTAATTTTTCAAGGCTTTTTAGTGTCTAAGCGTGCAAAACTTCAAGCTGGGCTGGGTGGGTCGCCTGGCCCATGACCAGCTTTAGTTAAAATGCATGATAAGCCATATAAATGAAGAACTCGTATGATTAGTTATGATCTACACATCTTAAAAGACATGGACCATGGTCTAATGAATTTGTTTGCTTCTAAGTAATAAATTAAATCATAATTTCTACTGTTAATTGTACAACTCAAGATATTTATATTTTTATTGTTTCACATTTGAAATTGGCTAGGTCATGATTAGCAAAGTAGATTATCAATTTAGATGGCCTTTAATGGTATTTTGCATTTATGGAATTTAGGGTTAATCTTACCTGCTAGGCTTGTTCAACTTATTGTGTATTTCCTCGAAGTAAACAAGAAATAGCAGTCATTACTTGAATCATGCACCATGAAAAAAATAGCTCTAACTTGGTTTAATTCTTAATGTACCAAGGCAGCATGTCATACAACACCACTAAAATATTCAGTATGACATGATGTACTGTTTGAGCTAATACCATAAGGAGACATCCAAATTAACGTTTTCTTCTTTTTTTGCTAGTTCTTTATTTTAGGAGCTTTTTCTTTGAACAAGGAATTGTTTGGTTTGATCTATCTGTCCTTCATTGCCTATGTTCTATATTCTTATCATGTTGTGTTCCACAATGGTAGCGAATGCAAAATAAGAATGAATGGCATACGATTGCTGTTGACAATTTGTTATCGTGCCTAATGAAGAAGCATTTTAAAGAATGAGTACATCATCTGATGTACTGATCAAATTATTAATGGCTCGGCAGTAAAGGGGGAACATCTGCATAAGACTGGCATAACTGAGATTATTATAATGAATTACTTGAGGTAAAACTAGGTCGTGTTAAATTGTAAATAAGTTAGACAAGCTTTTTAGTAGCAACAATAGTTTGTAAAACAAAGGAAACAATTTGAGATTTGTTTTATGTTAGCGTAGGCTGGAATTGGTTCCCTGTTGGAAAGTGTACCTTTGGTTTAACAGGATTTTGGAGGGAAAGCAGAAGACAAGCATAATGAGATTATTATAATATGTTACTTGAGGTAAGCCTGGGTGGTGTTGAGTTGCATATGAGTTAGATAAGCTTGTTAATAGCAATTATAGCTAATAAAGTGAGGGCAAGAGTTAATGGCTGAATTTGTAGCTCTGCTGTAGAGTGGGCCTTTAGTCTAACAGGTTTTTGAAGGAGGTGGGAAAGACCGCACAGGTCTTATATGGAAGTAGAGAAAACTCTTGTTTCATGTGGCTTTGGCCTTGGTTATACGATCTGAATTAACTGAGCATGACTAATGTTACAAATCTTAGACTTATTTTGATAGATGAGGATAATTAATGCCTTACTGTATTTTAATAAAATGGAGGAAGGAGTAGATAAATTTTATATAACTTGCGTCGGAGTTTTTTAACTGAAGCTATTGAATGCTGGTTTGCTCTTAAGCAATCGGAACTTTATTTTGGCAAGAGCATAAATTTAGTCATTTACATGAGGATCTAAATTTACTAGCAAGGACAAACTAGACTCATGCTCTTATCTATTTGGTTACAGGTATTACTAGTAGGCTAACATGCGTACTTCAACAAACTTTCATTTCTTGGTTTTAAAGTGGAAAGTTAACCAACTTAGGCCTATAGGACCCAGGAACAACATTGCTGTGCATACTTAATGTTGCTTTCATTTCTTGGTTTTAAAGTGGAAAGTTAACTAACTTAGGCCTATAGGACCCAGGAACAACATTGCTGTGCATACTTAGTGTTGAAAGTTAACTGAAAAGTTCTGCCTATATCACTTGATGTGCAAAGATGGTGACACGTGAGAAGAGAAAGGGAAAAAGAGAGTAATCAATCTACTAAATAGGAGATTCCTGTGCTAGCTTTGTTTCCTTATTATTCTTCTATGACATGTCCTTAAAAACTGGCTATGAAATTTATATGAAGTGTGAATAAATAGTTGTATGTTAGACCTTTGACCCTTTAAGCAGGACATGTCACTGCCAACTTAAATTTAGTTACTTGTACTTTATCCCATCTTCTATTCCTTGTAGGGTGAAAGAACAAAAACCTACAATGGGGTACAATGATGTCCAGGTCATAGCATCATAGACTTAGTCCTTGATTGGCTCCCAAACTCTCACTTTAAGCTTTTAATAAGTTCTGGTTATTTCTTGAAAATGTGCTTTTAATTAGCTATTTTCATGTGGTTTTTACTGTCCATGTTATTTTTTCCCTATTTCTTCACTTTTGAATGTTTTAAATGTTATAAGTACCAAAAACTCCTTTCTTGTTATGGATTGGTGATTGATTAATTGATACATTTGTTCACACTTATTCACTGTTATTTCATAGAACCTAATGCTATTGTTTCATTCACTTCAATTAGAGCAACTGAACCAAATGAATGTCCCAACATCAACTACTGAAACTGCACAGGCAACACTTTGTAGGTCCTTTAGTTGCAAAGTTGATTGGTTCTAATGATTCTAATCAACACTGATTGACATAACTCTATACCCTAAAATTTGGCTAGTGTTACCTTCTTTAATACACCATTACCTTATCTCTATAAGAGGTTCTGGCAGTCTCCTTGGTACAAAACAGCTGTCATTAAATTTTGTTTTAGGAAAATATTTTTTTTTTTTTGATCTTTTCCCCTAAATCTAGTTGGTATAGTCTATCCAAACACATTGCTGCAGTTTAATTGTAAGAGCCTTCTTATCTATTAGTACAAGTAAAATGCCATCTGCACGTAAAAAGAAACCTAAGTTCATTGTCATTTAATGTTATGTTTACTCAAAAGTAATAGTCTCAAACTTAGTAAGTTCATTGCCATCTAATGTTATGTTTACTCAAAAGTAATAGTCTCGAACTTAGAGTTGAATAGTGAAGTTGTGATGCATAGTTTTGACACCTAAATATGTAATTTGGCTTTCTGGACAGGACAAGTTGAGTTTGGTTTAGGTCAAATTTTGGTTGTGTTAGATAAAACTTTGACAAACTCAGGTTTGACAAGATTAAGGAGATTCAGGCAAATACCTCTATGTTTTTAGCACCTATCTATACTGGCCAGAATAGGACATAACGTATGTGCTAGGTACGGTATCAGTCCTGTACAGGGGCTCAATGTGCCCTCTTATAGACACATGGTATAGATGGCATGCCAACTTCAATAGCATACCATATGTCAATTCAGGGGAATATCTTGAACCCTACCGAGCTGTACTGTTATGCTACAAGTGCAGGATCCAGTACAAAGACTTCTGACATTGCCAGACCCAACTTGCATAGTTTTTTTTTAAAATTTCTCAGACAGTTTATTTTTTGTTGTTTTAATTTTTTAGAAGTATAGGCAGGTTTGATAATTTCATTGTTCTGCAAATGCACAGACTCAGCCAAACAGTAAACCCATTTAACCCCCAATCCTAGGTTGATCCCCTGATTCTTGTTGAATATCCTCTCTGTCACTTAAATCCAAAATACCACTCCAATGCTCAGGTACCCTATACCACCTCTCTCTTTTCTACGTGCAGCTTTGGGGCAGCACAAGACAGCCAAAATACCCCTTTGTCAGGCTCTTGTTAGAGAAGAAATAGGCCAGCCATCTAGTCTTTTTCATCTTCTTGGGCTCTGAGTTGGCCAAAATTTAGACCCTTTATGTCTAGCTTGCAGTCTGATATGAGGGGAGCCTTTAGAGATCTTTTTAGGGAGTAGTGGATACCCATATAGGTTGGTAATAGGTGCTTGACAAGCCTTTATTTTATTTCAATTTAATTTTTGATTGGCCTCAAGTTAGTTTATTGTATAGCAGCTGGCTGACCCTATTAGTAGGCATAATATGCAGCAGCTGTTTGTCTCCTTCAAGGATTCCTAATTTGTCCCAACTTGGGGGAACCTAAAGATGGTTGATTAGTCTCCTTGCCGCAATGATTAGTCTACTGTTTTAAGGTCCTGAAAGGTTATGTCCTTCCAGCAGGAAAAAGAATCAGAAGCTGTCATGTCATTAGGATTTTACTCGCTGTTTGAGTCTTAGTTTATTTTCTAATTGAGATAAGTCAGGAAAACTAGTGGGTCAATTCCCTTCAAATGGAATTACCACCTGGCCACTTTGGGTTTTAATAACTTGTATGCCAAGAACATTATCAAGTGAAATATATTGGCCACAGGCATCTCTCCTCTTCCCTTTTATCACCCTTTTATATTCTTCATTTTTTTTCTTCTTTTTGCTACTTATTCTTCCTCCAGTTCTTATTCTTCTTATTATTCGCTACTCTTCAATCTCTCCTTATTTCTATTTCAGATATTTGCCCCAATAGAACTCCACAATTTACTGTATATAGTTGTTGTCTGTCAGATTTGCAGTCTGATGAGTACAGCTGCACTGCTTCACTTTAGCATCATACTGCAGTTCAGTTTAAGGCTGTTGTGCTATATTTGCTGTCAGGAAAGGTCAGTCATTAGATACTTCAGATGAATATGGATCTGAACTGAAAAGTCATCTAATTGCTTGTAGTTGCCAAACTTCTGTTGTATCACTTCTCTACCTGACTTTACTCTGCATCCCTTTCTTCCTTCCCTTCCAACCCACACCATAATTATTCCCTTGGTCCCCTCCTTCCCAAGGACCCCTTGGTGCTTGCTTATCCCACTCCTTTCCAAACTTTCAATCCTCCTTTTGATGAGGAGAGAGTACTTCTTGTGAAGGTTGATTTTGTTATGATGGGGTTTGGTGGACAGTGATATGGGCAGAGGGGGAGGGGACAAGGGTTGTGGTGATGTGTGATAGAGAGATGGATGTCTACTGAGCTTCCAAGGGTAGAGGCAGCATCTCTCTCTCTCTTTTGTCTGTGTGTGTGTGTGTGAGTGTGTGTACGTGTCTATCTTCCATTCCCTCTAATTCGGCTGGGTCCAAAATCTCAACCTTAGTTACTTCGGTGTTGGTGCAGGAGTGGCGGGATGGGGAGTGGTTCTCTCTCTTTCTTTATTTTGTGTGTGTGTGAGAGAGAGAGAGAGAGAGGAAAAGTGGCTCCCATTTAAAAAGATCTGAGTGAATCGAAAGGAAAAAACAAAAGGGAACGCTTTCACTTTAAAGTGATATGCCATAAAGATAGCCCAGACCCAGTTTACAAAGATTCTTATCTTGATAGGTATCAAGATAATTAGGAATTGGGAAGACTCAAAGAGAGAAATGAAAAGACTTCTTTTTGGTTTGAAATATAGCTTTTCTTTTTGATTATAAACAATGGAATTGTCCATTGTGATATGTAAAACATGATCAGTTTGAAAATGCTATATGAAATAAAGTGTCACAGTATTTTTTATTAATAGATGCCTAAGTATTGGGAAGCCAAAAATATCTTTTACATATCCACCTAGTTTATCAACTTAAAAGAAATGACTAGGAATTAGGTGCGGGGATGAGTTTCCAAAGAGATTCCTAAGCAACTGCACCTCACTAAGTGGAAGATTTCTGCTACTCAGAGCCTAACTCAATGCCAGCTGGCTTTTAACTAGGTCAAGTTTGTTATTGTTGAATCAAATATCTTGATTTCACCTGTATGGTTGGGTAAGTTTACAGTTCAGAGCTAAAAAATACGAGTCTTGAGTAACTACAGATGTCTGATATCATCTGATTGACATTAAATACATATGTATTGTATTGTAGATGGATGATTTATATTTTGTCATTTCCTATATACGTTGACTCTCATACTCATGATTACTCCACTCAACATTAGACTTTTAGGAGCCTCAAAAATCAAGTATATGGAATATGGATGATTGAGATCAGCAGTGCCGAGAAAGTATCATTGCACAATCTTCATTTCTTTTGTGTTCATGAAAATAATCATATGTATTTTCATGAGAGATGCTGGTGCTTTTGGCTCTGGGCATGTGCATTTTGTATGGGTACCAAATGTTCGGTGCCTGTGCAGGTAGTGTTCTTTCTCATTCTTAGGCAACTTTAGTGATCCTTTTTATGTAACTGGTTTTCATTTACTACCTATGAATGTTCACTGACACATTTAAGAAGTAATTTCTAAGTGCTGCTTGAGCACTTTATGCTATTATAGGCATTTCTTAGCTCTTTTTGTACCTCACAGCAGACTATTTTGAGCCAATACATGGGTCCCCTAGTACATCGAAGAAAATGTCAGGCAAATTATTCCCTTTAACAGTTAGGGAAACAATTCCAGTTGAATGTGCTCTAATTAGCATCCCATTCCAACATCTAATGTTTATTATTCTGCAACACTGTCATACCTTTTGTCATGATCGCAACACAAATATCTCTTAATAGCTTTGATCCTGAGAAGTTTGCTTCAAATAGAAAACTATAAAATATGTACATGATTTGCCTAAGGCATTATGATGTTCTAGCAAGCCAGGGTGATCTAGAAATAGAGTCATTTACCCCTAATGTTTTCCAACAAGATTCCTTTAAGAGCTGCAACTGTCTCTTGCCTGTTGTGAGAAAAAAAATATGAGAAAACTCTATATGTGCCTCGTCATGGTAGATTGCAGAAATTTTCAGGTCCGAAATTTTTAAAATGTTTCTGAGTTCTTTTATTTCCTGTCTCAATGTCTATATATGATCATCAGCTTGGTTTACAAGAACTTGGCTGCTTTGTCCTTCGATTATCCATCTCTCACATTCTCTATCTAGAATCACTCAGTGTGGTAATTAATTTGTGTTACTAGTTGCCTGGTTGGATGATTTCCACAGGCCTTCTAAAGAGGGCATTTGTTGTCAAAAGGTTAAATCCTTGAGCTGAAGTCTGGTCGATCCTACCAGTCAGTCTTTGCGAAGCACAACACTGAGCAGCGAGAAAGCATGCTTCACAGAAAATATGGTAGTTGGAAGGTTCGCTCGATGAATGCCATCAGCTTTATTTAATGTTCGTGCATGGCAGCAGAGGAAAGAGAATCGTTGATGCTAGTTCATATGAATCTTGAACCAATTGTACTTGACTGTGGACAAACACTGCCAACAGATTTGACCCTTCATCATTTATTAGCTTTCAATAGAAGACGATCAACCATCATGAGATTATAGTTTATCTGACTGGCAAACATTACTTCTATTGAGAAATATAAAATGCCTCCAAGTAACATGTTGACTGGTAAGAATTTCTAGTTCTAGAATTTTCTGGGTTGCCTTATTTTGTTATAATGTTGTCAAAGATCTTCACCACACTGACCCTGCAAGTCTCACTTTTCTTCTGGTTTAGGGAATTTTTTTGAAAGGTGTATAATTGTTAATTAAAATACTACATTATTGTCATTCTCTTGTAAGAATTGAAATTCTTGAATAATAATAAAATAAATAATTTAGAGACTCCATTCTATTATGCTTAGCTCCTTGCTGTAATTTAGGTCTGTTATTCCTTATTATTACTTTAAAAAAAAAACTCAGTATGTATTGTTTTATGAATTTGGGAAACTAAGCAATCAATCCAGCATTTTTTTTCTCCTTTGAGAATTGTGCCCTATTTTTCTTTTGCAGGAAATTCTTGACCGAAGCCAAGCAGAAACTTCAGTCAGAAGGGGGCCCAAGGCTGATAGCTTATCAGCTCCACTTTTAGCTGATAAGAAGTTTGAATCATCTGAGAGGATAAAACAAATGCAGCCTTCATCAAGAAAGAAGTTTAACACTTATGTTCTACCTACACCAATTGACGTGAAAACCTCAGTTTCAGGCTCAAGTACTTCAGTTTCTGCACCTCAGTTGGAAAGAAAGGGTGGCTGGCCCACACAGTTGTGGCATTCATCACCATTGGAGTCAAACATGCTTGCGCAAGAATTCAGAGATGATGAGCATTCAAGCCCCGCAAGATTGCCTCAAGCAGAGTCAGTACTTAAAGAAAGCAACACTAGTAGTGACTCTAAAAATAGAAAGAGACAAACTTACTCTGGTCCATTGACAAGTAAACCATGGCCAGACATGCCTACATTTTCTGCAACTGATTCCACATCTCCAGTGGTCATCATCCTGCAGCTTCTGCAAAGCCAATTCCTATTCCCACATCTCAGCCATCTACACATCAAAAAATGTCTAGTTCCTCACCTCCTATATCATCACCAAAAATTAATGAACTTCATCAGCTTCCAAGGCCTCCAAACAGCTTGGTGAAACCTACAAGACCGTCGTCTGGTTTGATCGGACATTCCAGTCCTTTGGTATCTAGAGGTCAGGAGCTTTATACGACAAACAAATTGCCATTGCATGCATCACCACTACCAACACCATCTGGGTTTATGACTCGCAGTTATTCTATACCCTCTACTGGTCCAAGAACAGCAACACTAACAGTTGCTGAGATTGTGGAGGCTTCTCAAAATCAGAGCAGAACTACATATGTATTTTCACCTCCTCTGATGCCAATATCTTTGATAAATGTGCGGCGCGCATCAAGCCTTCGCAATCAGTAGCTCAGGCCACAAAAACAGAAGGTAACTCAGGTATCTTAAATAACAGATGTAATATTAATTTTTGGGATATTTAGTCTGTTTGCTGATTATTTTGTTTAGCAGTCGTTAAACTAAAGTGACTGCTTGCTAAGTGCTCTTTTATGATGTTTTAAGTTATCTTACTATAAGCCCTGTCAGTGGTTGGAATAATATTTCTCCACTTGATGTATCAATCTTTTGTGGGCTTAGTTTATTTTATCTTCTCTTGAAGTAGTTGGTTTTGAAGTTAATTGTTGAATGTGGTTAACAATACAATAATGCCAAAAATGACATGAGGCAGCATTCATAGATAGGAACTCAAATTTAAAGCTTAGTGGTAGTCTTCCCTATTTCTTTTTTTCCTCCTTAGGTCATGTAAATACATTGTCAATTATGTATTTTCCAATGAGTAATGCCAACAAGATCTGCAAGTGCTTTTAGTAGGGCATTATCCCTTCATTAAGGAACATAAGATTGAACAAGGACTTTGAATAGGTTTCCATAGAGAGCCACTTAATTACAAAAGTTTCTTTTCCAAATGAAAAGGAAATTTTAAATGCTTATGTATAATTGCCAGAATTTCTTGTTATGCCATATTGGATATTCAAGTTCTATAATAAGATGTTTCTTCTTTTGAAATCATGATTGTCATCTGTCCAAAAATATGCTTTCCTTTATTTGCCTATTTATTGCCATGGTTTAACTCATGGTTCGCAATGCTAGTGTCAGACCCCATACTAGTACTATGTCAGTAGAGCCCTAGTATAGGTTTGGTGCACCGATGTTTGGTACCCTCTCTGTATTATTGGTTCAGTATCAGTCTGGTCACCTGGTAAGGGCCAGTTACGAACATTGGTTTAAATAATGGATTTAAAATGTTGTTAGATAATGGTGGTGACAGTAACACTGTAAATGTCCACAAAATTTAATATCATTTCATACTAATTATTTTAAATGTAAAATATTTTTTATTTTAACTGTATTCAAAGTACTGTTACCTTAACCTAGAAAACACTATCTAATTTTACCATAACATTTTACGCTACCATTAATCTTGCTTTACAATATTTGAATTTCCTGTCCTAAAATCAAGTGTTTTAGATCTTAACTAGCTATGGTTCGAGTGGCTATCAACGGATGGCTGATTAAGCTGGGTCCAAAAAAACAGTCATGGCAAGCTGTGTAAATCAAGAATCTGCTGCATTGATTTTGATGTACACTTTCAGAAGTGCATATAGGTATTAACCAGTCTAAAATTGATGTGTCATAATTTAAAATCTGAAATAAATTTCTAGACATGAATTCCATTAGCAAAAATTATTACTTCAGTTGCAGAAAATCTGCACGAGTGGGATCCTTCTGTTTGGAGGTGATTCCTTGAGCATTAGGTTGAATTTAATTAACAAGAAGTAGGAGAGGAGGATAAATATATGGAAAGGTGGAGAACACTGAAGTTTAGTTATGTTCTTTAACAATTTATGACACTCTTTTTTCACCTATCTAACGAATGGACCTAAACCATGGTCTAACAACTTCCAAAGGAAAATTAGATAGGTGGAAGATTGGAATAAGTTTTAGCTAGCAGATACAATTGTTTCATTTTTCTTTGTATTTTTCCTTTCCTTTTCTTCTTTTCCATGTTTCTTTTTCCTTTTCTTTGTCACTTTTCCTTTCTTTCTTTTTCTTTTCCTTATCCCCATTTTTTGGTCCCCTTTTCCTGGTCACAATATCTATCTGCAAGCCCTTTAGCTGCAAGATATGCCTTATAATAAAGGTTAGTAGGCCCATAATAGACTTCTTGTTTTTAGTACTGCTTTATATAATTGGCAGTTACAACTATCAAACAAATGATCTGTTCATGCTTGACATGCTTTTGGTTTAACTTCAGTTTGATTTTCGCTCATTCAACTAATGAACAAGCTAAGTTTGAGACAGGGTTTCAAGCCTAAAATATAGACAAGCCAAACACAAGCTTGGCTCAGCTCACTTGTGTTTGGCTTCTTTAAGCTCAATTACATATATAAATAAGCAGACAAACAGAAAATATATTTATCAATAATTATTTTATTTATATGCTTAAAGAAAAAGTAAATATGCGGGGGATTTTATCATGACTGTTGGATCTTGACCTAAAAGATGAAACACTTCTTAACTTAAAACCATTAGATGGAGATCTCATGGCTGGAATTAAAGTCCAAAGGTCATGTAAAGACCCAGCCCTAACCATCACCACCTCAAAATTCAACTAGGCCAACTCACCATGTCAACTCTCAGGGTCTCCTTTCCTTCACTTGAGGAGTTTGCACTCCACGAAAACTATTAGCTGCCAAATATTGTGCTCATGTTTTCAACTTTTCATACTTGTTTGATGGGCACTGCAATCATGATAGTTAACAGAAGCCCCTTGGCAACCACACTGAGCCATCATTCCCTCTTTACTCTAGTCTGACCCAAATCCCAAGGTCTGGCGCTCACTGCCATTTCTAGCCGTGAACCCTAAATTCTTTTCTCCCTAGCTCTTCCAAACCAGAGTTCCATCTCTGCCCATCATCTGTCCACTCTTTTCTCAACCCTTTCAACCCAATCCTAGCCTTAAACTTGCAATATTGAGCTCAATTTCAATCTGAACTTAATTTAGCTCAAGATTGAGCTTGGTTTTTTTTTGTCTCATCTTGACCTCAAGCATAGCATGTGACTTCCTAGAAAAACTCAAATGGGCCTTAGATTGCTCGAGTTTGGCTAATTTACATCTCTAGTTGTGGTTGCCTGGCAAGTCAAAATTGGAGATAGTTCACAATTGATCATCGATCTCAATCTTTCAATCAGGGAGGCTCAAAACTGACAAACATTCTTCCAAGCAAATGTTTTAAGGAGTCCTAAAACCAAAACCAAACATTTGAACTTTTCTCAGAATTAATATGGTATTAGATCTCCTTATGGAGTTATGGTGAAAACTGACTTATGGAACCATGTGCACTGTCAATATGAGTTAGCTATGCTGATTTTTAGTCATTTTTTCATTTACGCATGTTTTAAAGCATTTTTCTAGTATAAACATAGGTTCTGCAAGTAATTCAAGAAGATTAAAAGGCATTGCATCATTACACTACAAAGAAATGAGAAAATTGTGCCATGTTTGGTTTGGTGGAATTGACACTGGAATGAAATGGCGGTTCTAGTCTATTCCATTTCATTGTTTCACTACTTCAAATAAAACCAAAATTGCTATTCCTTTGAAATGAGAATTCCTTTATTTGAAGGAATGGGTATTCTATCATCTCTACTCAAGAATCACAATTCCATTGCACAGCCTCACCACCATATTTGTTGTTATTCCAACTATCTTTATGACATGCATAGAGGAGCATGTTGGTCCTAATATTAAATTTAATATAACTTGTGTTCTATTATCACCAAAAAAATTTAATATAACAACTTTCGTGTATATAACATAATATATAATTGATATAATATTAAGTTTAATGTCATAATATTATAAAAAATTATAGAACAACTTTCGTTATAATATTATAATAGTCATAATAATATTAAAATTGCTATCATATTATAATTGTCATATTAACTATTATAATAATAAATATTATAATATGAAAATTGTTATAGTTTAATGTTATAATATTAAATTTAATTTTATATCCATCATATCCAAAAAATTATTATAACAATTTTTTTATATATAGTATTGAATTATAATATAATATTATAATATAATGATATGATTGTGACAAGTTATATTAATATTTATATAAATTTATAATTCATTGATTCTAGGACTTTATGTTATAAAATTTGAAAATAGAGTTTATTAACTCTTTTAAATCACTTTCTTTACATAAGGATGGAACAATAAATTTATGATAAATCTGATTCCATTCTCTCAGTTTTACTATACATAATAAATACATGAATGCTATTAGCATTCCATTCTATGCCCAATTCCTTGCTACAAACAAACACTAGAATTGGTATGCTCGTTCTGTTCCATTCCTGCCTTGATTCCACCTCTGCCTTGATTCATTCTTCCAACCAAATGAGGCATTAGAGTTTTGGACACAAGTGTATTCAACTCAACTCAACTAAGCCTTTTCCCAACTTTTGGACACAAGTATGGTTATCCTAAAACTCACATCTTACAAATTCTAGTTTGTGTTATTATCATATTTCCATCAAAGTTATGCCATATTTCTTTAACATCATTTTTTAATATATGTTTTTCTGACTCTCATTGGACCAGTGAAATGATACTTCTAATGGTTTGAAAAATAATATTCTTTAAAATGATTCCTATTTTAACTTTGCAACTTGTTTTTATTTTTTTCATAATTTTTATTCTTTACTGATTTTTAATTGATAAGTTTATTCAAGCAAAACTCAACTCAACTAGTAGATTCATGTTTTAGGAGATCTGACGGAGTTTATTCAAGCAAAACTGTCAAAACTAAATTCAAACTTCAAACCATCACGACTATCAAAATGATAACTTCAAACCTAGACAAAACTTTCAAACTCTGCTCATTCTACCTACTAGTTTTCCTTCATGTATGATTTGTGCATCTCTCATGAGTAGGACCTCCTTTAGCTGTTATTATGGATCATATGTCATGTTTCATTTTGCTTTGTAGGTGGTCTCCATTGTAATGTTAGCCCTACCATATCTTTATGGGTAAAATTTTCTGCTTTGGGAGCCATAACCACTCTAGCAGTCTTGTTACCATTCTTACATCATCTCTAGATGCTTCACATGCCCTCTCATTTTGACTATCACTTGTTAATACAGTATTCTTTGAAGACAACCTATGTTCATTTGGACTGTGCCATCTATGGCCTTGTGTCCCATTGATTTAATTAGTAATCACTCTCTTTTTACTAACAAAGTTAATTAAAGTGTTGGTGGAGGTTATATGCAGATGGTTTAGGATTGGACCAATTTTGTTTTAATTCCCTTTGTAATTTATAAGACACTGTTGCTTATCGAAGTATGGTTTTGATAGAATATGAGTAAAAATGATGAAGAGTCATTTTTGGACCATTAAAGTTCATCTGGATAATGGTGTGTTGATGGGCCTAAGTATGGATAGGATGAGAAATATCCAGTGGTCTTGTGTTTGGCTTATTCAAAGGCTTTTCTTGTAAATCAGATCTAGGCTAGAGATTGGTTCAGTTTCAACATCGAGCTGACTAGTTAAGATGCACCTTGAGGATGGCCAAGAAAAAATTATTGCATCTATGGAGTAAAACTCCACAAACTGTTTGCATCAAACAGGATAAATTCAATTTTGAAGGGATCAACATGTAGATTCCTGTCTCTTATTTTGTCTTGTTCAAGATACCTGTATCCACATGCCTATCCATCAGTATATGGCTAGGAGACCGACATATTAACAAATGTCTTAGCTGCACAAGGTAGGAAACCTATTATTCTGTTGCTCCTGATCATTCGATTATGCTATATAATTAAAGGTTGTTGTGTCTTGAGGATTGGACCATTTGCTTTAGAATGTTGCTCTAATACATGACCACAATGTATACTTCTTTCCAAGGTTCTGAAAAATGGCAACATTACGCAGCTATTTTAGGTACCACATAGCATTTAGGTGATGGACATCTTTTCAAATGGGTGCTTAGGTGGAAAAGGAGGTGGAAGGTGGAAAGGAGAAAAAAGTTGGAGGAGATGTGGAAGACTAGTGTGACACTGTAGGCAGATACTGGCTAAGGCATAGCACCTGACGCCCATATCTTTGCCCAGGCTGCATAAGTGGGCTGCCAAGAGCGACTCTCATATGTCACATCCACTGGGACATTGTGCATGGCTGTGTTACCACATCCACTGCCTTCTTGGACAGTTTATTTCATTTTTTTTTTGGTCAAAATCAAAGATGTTAGTTCTTTGATTCATCTTGTAGGTTTAATAGAATAATAATTTTTAGGGTAAACTATAGTTTTAACCCTTGAACTTAGGAGGGTGTGTCACTTTGGTCCCTGAACTTCAAAAAGTTACAAAAGTGATCCTAAACTTCTCGTTTATTTCTCTTTGGTTCCTATCATTAAACAGAGGAGACATTGTTTGCTTATGTGGCAGCATACATGGCATTCATAGTGGAAAAAATAAATTTAAACTCATTATCAATCGTTAATCCAATATCCAAAATCTAATTTAAAAAAAAAAATTTCCTTTTGTGCGCCCCTCTTTCGCCCGCCACCCTCACCTCTTGTCCCTAGTTCCTCCTGCTCTCTCCCCCACTCGGCATCGTTGGTCCCCCCTTCCCTTCACCCCCCAGTTCCTTCGCTCAAAGCCGCTGCTCCCTCCCCCTGCTCGGTGCCGCCACTCTCCCCCTTCTCCCACCTGATTTCTTCTCTCGGCGATGCCGCTCCCTCCCCTCACTCGGTGCCGCCAGCCCCCCTTCCCCTCCCCCCTTTCCCTTGGTTTCTTCACTCGACGGCCCTCCTGCTTGGCACCACCGCTTCCCCCTTCCCTCCGCCCCCCCTCTCAATTTATCCGCTCAACGCTGCCACTTCCTCCCAACCCATGCGTGGCGTCGAGTGAAAACCAGAGAGGGGGAGGCGGTGCCGCACGGGTTGGGAAGGGGTGCATGGATAAGGAAAGAAAAGGAGAAGAGGAAGAATTTTTTAATTGGATTTTGGATATTGGGTTAACGGATAACGAGTTTAAATTTATTTTTGCCACCGTGAAGCAATCGGCGTCTCTCCTGTTTAATGGTAGGGATTAAAGAGAAACAGAACGAGAAGTTCAAGGTTACTTTTGTAACTTATTGAAGTTCAAGACTAAAATGACACACCCTTAAGTTCAAACGCTAAAACTATAGTTTACACTAATTTTTAAAGTTCAATATTTTCACTTGATATGTAGCTTAAGTTTGTTGATAGGATATTGTCCAATTTATAGGTGGCCAAAACCTGAAACCAGTTCTCTAGTTAATCTGTGGTTCTGAAATCTAGACCTAATTCTCAAGCTACCATAGGTAAGAGTCTTGCAAAACTATGACTGATCCATGCAGATTCAGCTGAAATGTAGTTAGATGCTGGATGTGATTTATAATTCTGAACTGTCTGTTGGATACAATTAATAATTCAGAACTGTCTCAGATCCAGCTGTAATTCGTGAAATATGCTAAGTCTAGGTCCAATATTCAAACACCTTCCTCTTTCACTCAAGTGAACAAAATTGGTTAAGTTCCAGCTCTTAAAACATAGGTCTGGTGCAAGCCAAGCTTGAAATTTTTGAGATCGGTTGCATTGGGTCTGGATCCCAATATCAGTACTATTATGTCTAGTGGATCATCTCAGACATTCACGTACTTTATTGAAGCTTTGGTTCTCTCTCCCAGTTCACTACCATCTTGAACTTCCAAAAGATTCAATAGGATGAGACTGTTTTGAGCCTATATTGTATATGTTGCTAACTTATATGCCCATGTTTCAGATACCTGCTGGATTCTTCAAGGAAGACTAGAGTAAAAATTTCTGTATATTTGGAAATGTATATATCTTATGTGCATATATAACAATATGGAGAGATGAATAACTAAAGAAAAAAATAGACATGCCTCGCTTTTCAAGGTAAAACTACCAATGTTTTAACTAATTTGCAACCATTAACTATTAGTGACTATTTATGGAATATCAGTTATTATTGGGCTCACTGTGCTCAGATTGCCTCCTAGGCATCCTATGTGTACTGATGATGAGGGGGATTTCTTAAAATGTGCCAATTGCTGCTTTTTTGTTTTCAGGGCTTTTGTAATCAGAATGCACTTCAGATGTTCAAAGACTATGATAATGGACAGCAGCAGCCTCATGCGGTTTGTGTATATCATAATCTGTGTATTCTTAGTTTCCCCCTAGTAGTCCTAGGTTTCATCAGCTATTGAATATAATTGTGATGAGAACAAGCGTCAGCGCATCAAATAAGGAATCTAATTGGGGCACTGTGATTCGTTAATGAAGAATTTTGTTTTGTGACAATCATTAGAGGTTCTATTGATTCCCCATTTCCACTTGTTCTCTTCCTTCAGTAATCAGAAAATGAATGGCTTTACTGTGAATGTGGAACAATCACTATCCCTCAAATCTTTTTTTTTTTTTTTAATTTCTGTGAAAAAAGGGAGGGGAGCTCATCGGATCTTCATTTGATGTTCATTGCCTTGCTCATAAATTATCTTCAAATTCAATGGTCTTTGTTAAAGTTGGAAATTTCGGTTGTCATTGGAACTTCCTTTTTCACAACCTTTTATTTCTGTTAAATGATGTGACCAGGGGTGGAATGAAGCTGGATCCTCGGTCCATGCAAAGTTGATCGATTTTGATTTCTCAAGTGAAACGGTCGAAAGGCGTGGATGTTGCAAAGAGTCGGTCTGTTACGATATAAAGGACTCCTGACTGAAAAAAATAAGACAAGAAAAGTGATTATAAAAAATCTATCTTTGCAAAATTTGTTCCTTATTTCCCTTGATCTATTCCAACGTGATCCTTCTCGTCGCAACGCTGAGAGCCATAAAACTTCCAACAAAATTCCATCTATGTGATGATTGAATCCCTATTAAAGATCTCAAACTTCTCTCTTTAAAGCCAGGCATAGGAACCGAGCAACCATGTAACCCATCGTCCAAATGAAAAGTTTCTCAAGATCCAATTAATTCGAAAAAGAACATCTTCTAAATGTAAAATTCTTTTTCTCCCATCTTTAGACTTAAATATCAACAAATGAGGGTGCGACACCACGATCCGAAATCCTGAATCTGGAGCGCGACAAATTTGAGACATTACCTCAAAATGTGCAAGAAAAAAAATCAACTAAGCAATAGAATATGAGTAACTAAAATTTTATTTTGATGATTATTAACATATCAAAAAAATCTTCCAAATCTTGTCCACAAAACTGAGGCCAACCGATCTTTAACATTAAATAAAAGGAAAATATAATCAGATATAAATGTCAATATATAACAAGGGTTTAGTTTTCGAGAAAAATCATTCTCCTATCATTGCCTTGCCAGCATGTAAAAGAAATGGAATAATAAACTTGGTAGCCCAGTAAATAATAAAATTTTAATATATTTTCTTAATATTATCAAGCATATAAGTAAGCCAGCCCTATTTTTTATTTCTCAAATCTTCCATTCATATGCATAAGAATAATTAAATTTATTATCAATAGATACTTTTATTACATCCTTAATCATGAGCATAGAATTTATGGAATGCTAACCTCTAACTCCCAATTGGTGTGGTATCCAGCCAATGTATAATTGTTATTGGTATGGTATCAATCAATGGATAACTGTTATTAACAACTTATTAACTAATATATAATCTCTATTGGTAAGCTATAATCTCTATTGGTAAACTCCTATTGGCATAATGTTGAACGTATAACTTTCAATTAGTAAGGTACCAATGTATAACCCCTAATTATCAATATATCTAACATAGTTGAGCAGAAAGTTCAAATCCAAAACATACCGCATCTATTTATAATTTATATATAAAAAATACAAACAAATAGACATCAAAAATACAATATTTCTTAACATAATAGAAAATATTTGACAACAAAAATAACATATCAAGTCGTAGTATTGCTTTCCCTTAATTAGAAAAACATGAGCTCATAAAATCTACAATCATATGTTAATCAATTATAAATCATTTGATACCGGTATTTATTAAAAAATAAATTAATTAAAAATATAGAAAAGGTAAATCATTACTTACCTTGTGGGTATGATTATTAGACAAGTCTAATTTTGGAGGTCCTTTTAAGAAAATATTCTTAGAATTTATAGGCTCTCTTACGAGGGATAATGACATCGGATTCCTTAAGAGAGAGACAAGGAATGATGCAAGTAAGTCTGTACAAAAATATATAACTATGAGCCTTTCACCATCATATCTCCCAAGATCTCTCCTAACTAAATTTTTAAAAAAATCTTCAAAAAATTTATTGATAAATATATCATATCAAAATATTACAACTAGGGCTTATTTATATATAAATTTTCTAAAGCTAATATACTTTAGAGTTTATGTAAGATATAAATCTCCTAAAAATATGAAAAGATAAATATCAAATAAATATTTATAAATAGATCCCTAACTCCAACTTACTTCTAACTCATTTACTATAAATTTCTAGAACAATGAAAATAAAATATGAGTCAAAAATAAAAATTTCTTAAATTATAGGTTTTGAAATGATATTTTTATATTTTGTATACATTCATTAGTATTAAAATATCTTACATTAAATTACTTATAACTTTCTGTTGGCCCAAATGGCAACCCAAGAGAGGGGGGTGAATTGGGTTCTTAAAAAATTGGCGCTTAAAAATAATTTCACAAAGTAAAAGTGCACAAGGCTAAATGCATGAGTGTGATGCAAGAATGTAAAATAGAGTATGCAAGTTATAGTAGAGAGAAAGAGAGACTAGCACGACAAACACAGATTTATAGTGGTTCGGTGTTAGCTACACCTACATCCACTCCCAAGTAACTCTTGGACCCACACTATAATCAACCTGATTACAGCCGAGTTGTTTTACAAGCTCACAACTCAAACTTGTTGTTTTAACAATGGGATCATAATGAACCCAGCCAGTTTTCATAGGTTCATCAGCACAAAACCTACCATAAGCTACCTAGCTTGCACAAGGCTAATCTGTCTTCCCTTGATTCAATCACCTGATTGAATCAGTAACCAATAGTAATAATAGTAAAGTTACAACAGATATTCAATTCCTCAAATGAGCAAATAAGCAATATAAACAAGCTAGAAGTAGAAGAGCCTGATTTATAAGATTTCTGAAGTTGGGTTTTTCTTCTTTTCTTCTTTTTCTCTTTTTTTTTTGGATGATCTTCCTCAAGATAGGATTGAAGCTTTGGAAGAAACGTTGATGTTGAAGCTTTTGAATAACTAGGGATTTCTTCTTCTTCTTCTTTCTATTTGATAGAAATCCTTAAAGATTGGCTTTTGAATGCTTTGGATTTCCCTAAACTCTTTTTCGAACACTTAAGATTTTAAATATGAACTTTTTCTTTTTGATTTTTCTTCCTTTCTTCCATCTTTTTTCTCGTTACTTCAAAATGGTCAGATATCTCCTTTTATAATTTCCTCTTAATCCATCCTTAGATAAAAACTAGCCATTAAATATACTTATAGAAGTGTTTAGCACAAAAAGGAAAGAGCCATTGAGGTTTGTTGGAGAAAAGACAAGTTCTGGAGTTGTCTCTAATACGTCTGAAATTTGCCTCTAACAGATTAGAGTTGGCTCTAATCTTTTCAGGTGTCCTCTAAGTCGGAATGCTCGAAACGGTAACATTTACTCATCGTAGAGTCGACTCTGGCTTTCCATGGGTCGACATCTTCTCGTGCTGGAGTCAACTCTAACAAATGCGGGAGTCGGCCCTAATTGTGCTTCGAAAAATTAGTCTCTGTTTTAATATTAGAGTCAGCTCTAATCTCTGAGTCGACTCTAATTTGACACAAAATGAGAACTTACTGTCTTTCAATTAGAGTCAGTTCTAATTTCTATAGGAGTCAGCTCTAATCCATGCCAAAAGTGTCAAACTGTTCCGATACACTCTTGAGTTGGCTTTAATCCTTCTAGAGTCGGCTCTAATGTCTGAAACTTAATACTTGACACTAGACATTGATTTAAACTCAATTTTTCTTGAATTTTGATTAATTAAACCTTTTAAATTCTTAAAATACTTAATCAAAATCATTAGTAACATAAGAGATATACTCATATGATTTTTGTTATGCATCAAAATCAATAATTGGATCAACACTTTCTCATTTGATCTTTATTTTAGATAATCTAAGATGTATTATAAAGGTAACCCAAATTATTTACTTAAAATTCTGCTATATATGAATTTTTTACATAGCTAGTCCCAAACTTAAATAAAGAAGGAGGCTTATGGTAGGTTGATGGCCAGTGTGAAATTATAGTCATACCCTATGAATATGAATCTAATAGAGAAAGACTCAGAGTAGAGCTGAATGAAGAAAAAAGGATTCATATAACTGATCCCAACTAGTTTGTCATTAAGGCTCTATTGTTTTTCTTGTTGGATTTACTTATAATTCAATTATGTTAGTTTTAGTGAAATTTTGTTCTATTTTAAGTGATATGCATTGTATTGGATATTATGTAATTTTTTTTTAAAAAAATGATATTTTCCTATCACTTCCCTTCATTTATAAAGAGAAAGGAGCAGTGGCAAAACTTGGATCTCGAAGAATTGAACACTAGGGAGTGGTGGTGAGGTTGTGGTCTAGGTACTACAAGATAAGGTAGGATAGAGAGTCAACAATCCAGAAGGTAGCATTGCCCTTGAGTTGCTGATGTGGAGAGTGGTTAGAGCATCGAAGCAGCATGATCTCTTTTGCCATAATCTTATCGTCTCCTTTACATCCTTCTCCTTTATTTACACTAATTTTGTTTCCACCTCGTACCTTATCTCCAATTTTCTTGCCTTAGACATGTTTCTTTACATCTCTGATATGATTTAAATCTATAAAGATTGGTTTTTTTTTTTTGCTTGCGCCTTGCATTGCCAATCCAAGGTCTCAATTTTAATCGAATTAAGGAAAAATTGAGGGATTGGGATATAAAGAGGAGATTTGGGGCTCGCCTTCTCAATCATTTAGAAGGTGGCACAACAAGTGACTATTGCCAATGGTATTAGAAAGCCATAGCAACCACATAGTATTGATGGGATGGAGAGGATCAGGCCATACTAGAGTTAAGGGAATGCCAAAGGAAGTTGAAGGCTATTTTTGTGGTTGGCTAAGGCAGCAGTAGAGAGAACTCTATTGAGGGTGATGTTATTTTAGGTGGTGAGCTTATCAAAGAGGCATATTATGTAGCTTAAAAGTAGTTAGTGATGGCTAGATTATCGATAGTAGTAAGAGAAAAGGAAAGAAAGAAGAAAAAGCAAAATGGGAGAAGAGAGTGAATAGTATTTGTTTATTATAATGGACTTGTGAGGTTGGCTATATCCTCAACCTATGTGGCACCTGATGACGCCTGATCACCGGCCCTGAACGTTGGGAGAAGAGAGCTTCTTAATTGCCATCCTTCGCCGATCGGATGGCCTACAAAAAGTCCCAAGACCGGAGGGAAGCTCCGGTGGGGACCCTCCGACGTTCAAGTCAGTAACAGGGGTCACAGCTGAGGAAGAGCTCATATGAGCTCTGGGAGAAATATGAGTCCTCAGAAAGATAGGAATTTCTTTCTGGATATTAGGGTAGCAAGTGTATGAGTTTGCGTTACCTTATTCTTGAGTGGACCTTCCCTTTTGTAGGAGGTTGACCCCTGGGCGACCACATGGAATTCCGTGAGAAAGGAATGTCCATGGGGTTCGTGAGGGCTACGTGAATCTTGGCTGGTTGGTGGGTCCTATCCCATCAGTCAGGAGAAAAACGGCGATTGGTGAGCAACGTCCTATCAGTCAGGAGAAAAATAGCGGTTGGTGAGCCATGTCCCATCAGTTAGCGGGGCTGACAGGTAGTTAGGTCCAGTCCCATTAGCGGCATGGCCAGCGGGTAGTTGGGCCTGAGGATACCAAGCGGCGTGGGTCAGAAGGACGACGGCGCAAATAGCCAGGACTGTTCTGGGGCTGTCCTGAAGATGCCGGGATGGGGCCGATCAGAGATGGTCGGGGCTGACACGGCTGGCCCGGAGAAGCTGGGACCAGAGGGACTGACCTGGGAAGGCCGGGGCCGACTTGGAGATGCCGGGGCCGAGCAGGGCCGACTTGACCGACTTGGAGGTGCCGGGGCCGAGCAGGGCCGACCTGAGAAGGTCGGGGCCGACTTGGCGACTTGGAGGTGCCAGGGCCGAGCGGGGCCGAGCGGGGCCAACCTGAGAAGGTCGGGACCGACTTGGCCGACTTGGAGGTGCCGGGGCCGAGCGGGGCCAATCTGAGAAGGCTGGGGCCGACTTGGCCGACTTGGAGATGCCGCGGCCGAGCGGGGCTGACCTGGGAAGGTCGTTGCCTACTTGGCCGACTTGGAGGTGCCAGGGCCGAACAGGGACGACCTGAGAAGGCCGGGGCTGACTTGGCCGACTTGGACGACTTGGAGATGCCGGGGCCGAGCGGGGCCGACCTGAGAAGGTCGGGGCCGACTTGGCCGACTTGGAGGTGCCGGGGCCCAAGCGGGGCTGACCTGGGAAGGCCGGGGCCGACTAGGAGATGCCGGGGCCAAGCGGGGCCGACCTGGGAAGGCCGGGGCTGACTTGGCCGATTTGGAGGTGACGGGGCCGAACAAGGCCGACCTGGGAAGGCCGGGGCCGACTTGGCCGACTTGGAGATGCCGTGGCCGAGCGGGGCCAACTGGGAAGGTCGGGGCCGACTTGGCCAACTTGGAGGTGCCAGGGCCGAGTGGGGCCGACCTGAGAAGGTCGGGGCCGACTTGGCCGACTTGGATGACTTGGAGATGCCGCGGTCGAGCGGGGCCGACCTTGGAAGGTCGAGGCCGACTTGGCCGACTTGGAGGTGCCGGGGCCGAGCGGGGCCGACCTGAGAAGGCCGGGGCCGACTTGGCCGACTTGGAGATGCCGGGGCCGAGCGGGGCCGACCTGAGAAGGTCGGGGCCGACTTGGCCGACTTGGAGGTGCCGGGGCTGAGCGTGGCTGACCTGGGAAGGCCGGGGCCGACTTGGAGGTGCCGAGGCTATCTTAAGGTTTTGATTTTGCCATAATTATTCTTGTGACTATGTTAGCCACATCAGATGCCCCCCCGCCCCTGAGCGCGAAGGGCCACGCGCCCGCTGCCCTTTGGGCGAGAGGGGCGCGAAAATTCAAAGAATGATTGCTCTTTAGTGCACTTTTAATAGCTTGGTAAGCTGGCGCGTCATCCCGAGGCAGTGTCGCTTCGAAGATCTTCTATAATCATGCGGTGGTGGGAGATGACGTTAACGCCGTACGCCTCGAAGAGGAAGCCTATCGGGGAATGGGAAAAGGTGAGGGCCATCATCGCTTCTCCGTCTTCTATGCCCTGTGATTGGCCGGGGATCATGCTCCTTGGGGTGAATCGAGGTGGCACGTCTCGGGCGCAGGCGAGATTTCCGGCGGACAGCCCATGGCGCAATAGGAGAGTGCCGCGTGGTGGGCCCTTGATTATCGCCGTTTGGAAATGGGGGTATAAAAGCACCCCAAGGGCTTGGGGAAAGCTTTTACATTGCCATTGCTTTCTTCCAGCCTTCCTTCTCTTAAATTTTTCTACGACCTGAGCCTTTTCGCCTTCGAGTTCTTTCGATTCCCAGGTTAGTTTCATCCTTCATCTTCACCCATGGATCGCCGTGCTGTTAGGGAGGGTAAGAGGCCTTTAGTAGAAACTTCCCATTCCAACAGTGAAGACCAAACCCCTTCAGCTCGTCAGGTGTCTCGGCCGGTGGGCGGAATTACCATCCGCGGCCAACCATCGTCGACTGAACCTCTGTCCACCTCAACCTCTCCCATTAGGGCAGTTCCTGTGTCTTTCTGTCACCCGGCTCCACCCTCAGCGGTGAGCCTTGATCCTACGGGTTTGGTGGGAGTTGCCTCAACTATGACCCCAGAGGACGTAGAGACCATTAGGGCTAAGTACCAGGTTCCCAGCTTCATTCATCTATCCACGCTAGGGCCTGAGGATAGGGTAACCTCCACCTACTTCGATCGGATCGCTCTGTATGAGGAGTTCTTCGGTACGGGTTGCGCCTTCCACTCCACCCCTTTTTTCTAAACCTTTTAGATAGATATAAGCTGGTGCCAGCGCAGTTGACTCCGAACTCGATTTGGATCATCTATGCCTTTGTAATTCTTTGCTATTTCAAGGGGGCTCGGCCAGGGTTATCGTTGTTTCGGGCGTTTTATAAACTTCGCCGCCAAGGTGAGGGGGCCTGGTGGGCTTTCACCGCCAGGCAGAGTAGGGCCTTTCCCCTAGGTCTCTCGTCTAAGATTAGGGGATGGAAATCCCACTTCCTTTTTGCCCATGTTGAGGGGGTTAGGCCCGATTGGATGGAGTCAGACACAAGCTCCAATGATAATGCCACCGTGGGGGAGAGAGATAGGGAACTCTTCACCCAGCTATCCAATTGCCAGATCCTTGGCTACAAGGAACTCCTGTCTGAGGAGAACCTGATAGAAGCTGAGTTGGCCCCGGCAGTTGGTGAGCACGACGTATGATTCCTTCTGTCTCGGCTGAGGGGGTTACTATGTACTGCTGCTGACACTTTTCATTTTTGGATGCAGTGATGAGGTTCTCTGCCGGGGAGTTTGAAGCCGCCTTGAAGCAGAAGAGGCCGGCAGCCGGGGAAACATCAAGGCCGGCGAAGAAACTTTGGAGGAGGGAGCGGGCCGAGCCGGCCCAAGCCGCGGAAGCCCCTAAGGCTCCAGCACCTGCAGAAGAGCCAGCTAGGGAAGCGCCAGCTGGGGAAGTGGTCCTGAGGCCGGCCGGGACCGAAGTGGAGGAGGGAGAGATCCAGGTCACCACCCAAACCGCCGTGGTGATCGTGGATCTCGATGAGGAGGCTCCTACCACCGCCGACGTGCCCGAGGTGGGGTAGGTAACTATCGCTGTTAGCCCTCCGGCTGCCGCCGAGCCGGAGATGAAGAGGGCTCCCCCCTACCGGAGAGAGGGAGCCAGTCGCCAAGGAACCCCAAACCGGGGCGGAGGTGACCAGAGAGAAGAGGGATGGGCCGAAGAGCTCATCCCAATAGTTGGTGCGCCGCTCGTCTCGCCCTCGAGTTGAGGGTCCGCAGGAGGGGACGACGCGGCCAGTCCCCAGGTTCAACTCAATGGCGGACGCTGCGCAAGCCTCCATCCTTCTGTCAGGTGTCCAGACTGCCGAGTCCGAGGAGAGATGCGGGGAATGAGCTACTCCGCACTCCTGAATATAGTGATGGTCGCCATTGTCCAGGTAATCTTCTAAGCTTTCTCTATTTCCGGACGTGTTTTCAATGCACTGATCTTTTAGGGCTAATCATGTTTCCATTGCTGCAGATGGCCAACGGCGTGATCGGCCTTCGTGAGGCGGTGGTCCACTCTTCGGACGCGCTTACAAGGGCGTTGGCACAGGCCGAGAAGTACATGAAGGAGAGTGCAGTGTAGTCCCAGAGCCTTGCTCAACTTCACCAGGAGGCCAAGGCCCGGGAGGAGAATCTAGGCGGCCAATTGAAGGAGGCGGAGAGCTGGGCCGGGGCCGAGGGTGGCCGGGCTGTCACGGCCGAGGCCAAGCTGGAGCTGGTCTTGGAGAGGTTGAAGGCCGCCACGGCGCAGAAGGAGGAGCTGAATCGCCAGCTTCAATGCGCCACGGAGGAGGTCAGAGCGGCGCGAGGGGAAGCCCAGGCCGCCGCGGAGAGAGCAGTCACCGCGGAGAAAGCGGCGGTTGAGGCGGGCCACGAAAAGGCCGGGGCCGTGGCCTATGCGGACGAGGCCAACACACGGGTCAAGGAAGCCGAAGTTAGAGCCAGAGAGGCTGTGACCAGGGCTGAGCGAGCCAAGGCCGAGGCAGGGCAGGCCGTATCCAGCTACAAGGCCTCCCGGAATTTAGGAAAAAAGTCCTCAAGGCCAGCCTTGACGCCTACGTCAAGGGCTTTGAGATGTGCAAGACCAAGGTGTCCACGGCTCTCAAAATTGACATTGCCGAGCTCGAGGGGATCTGACCTGGAGAAGCTGATGAGGAGCCGACAGAGGAAGAAGACGACAAAGGAGAGCCGGGCCCGATGAGCCCTGAGAAGTTGTTGTTTCATTTCCTTTTCCTTTTTGTAACCGGCCTTAGGCCAGATTTTGTACTCCTATTTCATTATCAATGAAGAGAAGTTTTCTGTAAGAATATCTCGGTGTTCTTGCCTTGCCTGTTTCTTCTTTCCTCTGAGCCGAACCATTTTGCTGTGCGATTAACAATAAGACGGATCTTGTGCCTGTTAATGAGAAAGGGGGGAACCTTTCTTTTGAGATGCTCTTTGACTCTGAGCGTTGTGCATGTGATGATGCCGTGGCCGAACCACTGCATCAGGTTGGCCTATGTTGAAATGTGTCTTCGAAGTATAAGCCGGCCGCGTAGGAGGCTACTTATGATGCCTTGAGTTGTCGCAGGCCATTTGATCAAAGAATATTCTAAGGACTTAGAACGATTCGAGGGAAACTTAACTTCGAGATTGGCTTGAGAGCACCGGGGATCGAGTAGTGTCCCGTGGGCTACGATGCCGGCGAGTTCCTTTAGAACCACCTCGGGGGTTTGTGTGCCACCCGGAGGGCAACTCGGTGGGTACAGAGCCTTTAGGATCTTAACTGCCTCGGGGGCACCTTCGTGCCGGGGCCGAGTGGTGTCCCGTGGGCCGCGATGCCGGCGAGCTCCTTTAGAACCACTTCGGGGGTTTGTGTGCCACTCGAGGGCAACTCGGCGGGTACGGAGCCTTTAGGGTCTTAACCGCCTCGGGGGCACCTTCGTGCTAGGGCCAAGTGGTGTTCCGTGGGCCGCGATGCCGGCGAGCTCCTTTAGAATCACTTCGGAGGTTTGTGTGTCACCCGAAGGGTGACTCAGCGGGTACGGAGCCTTTAGGGTCTTAACCTCTTGGGGGTACCTCCGTGCCGGGGCCGAGTGGTGTCCCATGGGCCGCGATGTCGGCAAGCTCCTTTAGAACCACTTCGAGGGTTTGTGTGCCATTCGGAGGGTGACTCGGTAGGTACAGAGCTTTTAGGGTCTTAACCGCCTCGGGGGCACCTCCGTGCCAGGGCCGAGTGGTGTTCCGTGGGCCGCGATGCCGGCGAGCTCCTTTAGAACCACCTCGGAGGTTTGTGTGCCACCCGGAGGACAACTCGGCGGGTACAGAGCCTTTAGGGTTTTAACCGCCTTGGGGGCACCTCCGTGCCAGGGCCGAGTGGTATCCCGTGGGCCGCGATGCCGGCGAGCTCCTTTAGAACCACTTCGGGGGTTTGTGTGCCACCCGAAGGGCGACTCAGCGGGTATGGAGCCTTTAGGGTCTTAACCGCCTCGGGGGCACTTCCGTGCCGGGGCCGAGTGGTGTCTTGTGGGCCGCGATGCCGACGAGCTCCTTTAGAACCACTTCAGGGATTTGTGTGCTACCCAGAGGGCGACTCGGCGGGTACGAAGCCTTTAGGGTCTTAACCACCTCGGGGGCACCTCCGTGCCGGGACCGAGTGGTGTTCCGTGGGCCGCGATGCCGGTGAGCTCCTTTAGAACCACTTCAGGGGTTTGTGTGCCATCCGAAGGGTGACTCGGCGGGTACAGAGCCTTTACGGTCTTAACCACCTCGGGGGCACCTCCGTACCGGAGCCGAGTGGTGTCCCGTGGGTCACGATGCCGGCGAGCTCCTTTTATGAGAATTGGTCCTCGGATGCAAGGGAGAGCAGGCTGTGACGCTGGAAGGGACCTCTTTTATTGCTTGCATTCTAGGGGATACATCATTGATAATATCGGCAGAGGTTATCTGCATTCTAGGTACGTGGAATGGATTATCTGTTGAGCTCTTTCAGCCTGTATGCCCCCGGTGGAGTGTCTCGGCGATGCGGTAAGGACCCTCCCAGTTGGGGGACAGTTTGCCCCCCTCTGTAGGCTTAGATACCTCAGCCTTTCTTAAAACCAGATCTCCCTGGCGGAAGACTTTAGGACGAACTCGGGCGTTGTAGTATTTGGCTGCCTGTTGACGGAAGGCCGCCATACGCATCCTTGCCTGGTCGTGTGCCTCGTCGATAAAGTCCAGGCTGGCTCGTATCAATGTGGAGTTGTCTTCTTCGTTGAAGGACTCCACGCGTGGACTGGGCAGTCCGATCTCAACAGGGATGATGGCCTTGGATCCAAAAACGAGATTGAAGGGAGTCTCGCCCGTCGGGGCTCTGGGAGTCGTGTGGTAAGCCCATATCACACTGGGGAGCTCCTTCACCCATTGACCCTTGGATCCATCCAGCTTGGTCCTGAGCCCCTGAGAATGGTGCGGTTCATGACCTCGGTCTCTCCGTTGGTCTGGAGGTGGCCGACAGAGGTGAATCGATGGCGGATACCCAGCTCGCCACAAAAAGCCTTGAATGCTTCATTGTTGAATTGGCGACCGTTGTCCATGACGAGGGTGTGAGGTAGGCCAAAACGGCATATGATCGACTTCCAGAAGAAGGCTTTGACTTTACTCTCAGTGATCTTAGCCAGCGCCTCGACCTCGACCCACTTGGAAAAGTAGTCGATGGCTACTAGTAAGAATCTTCACTGTCCCACTGAGCGAAAGGCCAAGGGGCTGAGAGTGGGTTGAGCGGGGTGGACGGCTGATGCTGAATGTGTGCGTGGCGCTGGCAACCATCGCACTTCTGAACTAACTTGGAAGCATCCTCTCTCATGATGAGCCAAAAATATCCCTGATGGAGGGCCTTCTGGGCTAGGGACCTGCCCCCAGATGATTTCCTCAGATGCCTTCATGGATTTCTCTAACGATGTAATCGGCGTCGGTGGGTCCTACACATTTGAGCAAAGGGTAGGAGAATAACCTTCTGTACAGGCGTCCGTCTAGGAGAGCGAACTTGGAGGCCCTCCACTTGAGCAGCTTGGCTTCATTGCGGTCATCAGGGAGGGTGCCATCAGTGAGATAGCAGATGTGGGCATCCATCCATGTAGGCTCGTGGGTGAGCGGGAGGACTTCCTCGCCATCTTCTATGCTGGGCCTTTCTAAGTATTCAATGTAGGCGTCCCTTACGATGCCGTCGGTGGAGGTAGCCAGGCGAGAAAGGATGTCGGCCTTGGCGTTCTCCTCCGGGGGATGTAACTAATGCTGAAATAAGCTAACGGGGAGACCAAGAGCCGAACCTTGCCCAGGTACTGAGTCATAGCAGGGTCACGCGCCTCGTACTCTCCATTGATTTGCCTGGAGACGAGTTGCGAGTCGATGAAAGCTTTGAGGTACCTTATTCTTAACTCCTGGGCTAGCCTTAACCCTGCTAGCAAAGCTTCATATTCGGCCTGGTTGTTGGTGGCTTCGAATAGAAACCGCAAGGTACATTTCGCTCTCTCTCCAGCTGGCCCGACAAGAATGAGGTCGGCACCGCTTCCCTGAGAGTTTGATGCGCCATCTACATGAAGGATCCAGGATTCTCCATCGTGCTCGGCTCGGGCTCGTGCTGCTCCACGGAAACCTTCCTGATCTCTTCATCCACCCAAGTGCATTCGATCAGGAAGTCAGCAAGGACTTGGGACTTTAAGGCCGGCCGCGCTTGAAAGGAGAGGTCGAATTCTCCTAGCTTGATGGCCCACTTGGCGAGTCGGCCTGAGGTGTTTGGACGGGCCAGGATGGCCCGGAGGGGCTGGTCTGTGAGCACCATAATAGGATGGGCTTGAAAATATGGGTGGAGACGTCGGGCGGAGACGACCAGGGCGAAGATAATTTTCTCGGTCTTGGAGTATCTGACCTCTGCATTGTGGAGCACCTTGCTCACGTAATAGACTGGCCTCTGGGTTCCGTCAGCATCGAGACAAACCAAGACTGAGCTAACGGCCTCCAAAGAAGCAGCTAGGTAGAGGAAGAGACTCTCCCCGTCTCTTGGCTTGGACAAGAGCGGCAAAGAAGACAGAAACACCTTCAGGCCATCGAGGGCTTTCTGGCAGCCATCCGTCCACTCGAAGTTGTTCACCTTCTGCAAGGCCTTGAAGAAGGGCAAGCACCTCTCAGCCGATTTGGAGAGGAAACGACTTAGAGCCGCCACCCTTCCCGTTAGCCGTTGTACTTCCTTCTTGCTGGATGGTGGCTTCATGTCGAGGATAGCATTGATTTTCTCTGGGTTTGCCTCGATCCCTCGCTGAGTCACCATAAAACCCAGAAACTTGCCTGCCGTGACCCCGAAGGCACATTTCTTGGGGTTCAGCTTGACTTGGAAGCGACGGAGATTGTTGAAGGTTTCCTCTAGATCGGAAACATGATTGGAAGCGCGGATGCTCTTGGTCAACATGTCATCCACGTAGACTTCCATGTTTCGGCCCAACTGATCCTGAAATACCCTGTTCATCAACCTTTGATAGGTCGCCCCCGTGTTCTTGAGATCGAAGGACATCACTTTGTAGCAATAAATTCCTTTTCTGTCACAAAGGATGTATGCTCTTTGTCGCTAGGGTCCATTCTTATTTGATTATATCCAGAGAAGGCGTCCATGAAGCTGAGGAGCTCGTGGCTGGAGGTGGAATCTACCAATTGGTCTATCCTTAGTAGGGGAAAACTGTCTTTCGGACATGCCTTGTTAAGGTCAGTGAAGTCGATGCAGATTCTTCAGCTCCCATTTGCCTTTCGTACCATGACCACATTGGCCAACCAGCTAGGGTAATGCGCTTCTCGGATGTGGCCGGCATTGAGCAGTTTGTTGACCTCCTCATCAATGGCTTTTTGCCACTTGGGAGCGAAGCTCCTCTTCCTCTGGCGGATTGGACGATGTTTCGGATCAATGTTGAGCTTGTGGGTAATTACTTCTGGAGGGATGCCGGGCATGTCAGACGCTGACCAAGCGAAAACATTTGAGTTGGCTCGCAGAAAGGTTAGGAGGTGATCATGGTCCTCCTAGGGGAGGAGTCCGCCAATGCGCACGGTCCTCGCCGGATCGTCCCCGAGTGGAAAAGTCAGGAGGTGTTTGGCCGGTTCCCCTCTCCTATCGGATTCCCTGGGGTCAATTGCTTTTGGAACCAGCTCGACCTCCAAGGGGCTTGACGCCGTGTGATAGCAGGGCAGAACTGAGCTGATCTCGCCCTTCATCTCCCCTACTCCTTTACTAGTGGGAAACTGCACCAGCAGGCGCCGAGTGGAGATAACCGCATCCAATAGATTTAGGCCTGGGCGCCCAAGAATGGCATTGTATGCCAAGGGGACCCTCATGACCAGGAACTTCATGATCACTGTGCTTTGGCATGGCGGTGTTCCGACTGCCACAGGCAAAGATATCTCGCCTTCAACCCTTAGGTCCCTTACCGAATCTCTGATGAATCCGACCAAAGGGGTTGCCACAGGCTGAAGAGAGTCTAGAGACAATCCCATCCAAACAAAAGCATCGTAAGTAAGGATGTCAGCCGAGCTGCCACTATCAACTAATATCCTTTTTACAGGGTGCTTGACGATCGTCATAGAGACGATAATGCCTTCATTGTTTACATTCTCAATATTTGCCGATGCCCCCCCAAGACTACATTACCCGGCGCCACCTCCCCTCTCGGTCGCTTAGATGCGGAGGCCGCTCCCCAGGATACCATTCCAACCGTCCACTTCGTAGGAGTATTGTCGACCGTGGCCTGAGCAGGCGGGGTCCCATAAGTGCCGGTAGTGGCTACGGTGCCTTTTGGACATACTTACCGAGGTAGCCTCGCTGGATGAGCTCCTCAATGGCCCGCTTCAGACTGTAGCAGGTGTCGGTATCATGGCCATAATCCCGGTGGAATCAGCAGTAATAGCTCTTGTCGCGGGGAAGACCTTTCTTCATGGGAGGAGGGCGCTAGAGATAAGGCTCGCCCTCGATTTCCATCAGGATGTGGGATTGAGGGACGAGAAGATGTGTGAGCTTGCTCTCATCGGGGATGCGGCTTCGACGCCTGTTGTCAGACCGGTGAGACAGGTCGGACCGCCAGCGATGAGAGGGTCCGCTAGGCTCGGGGTGGGCAAGCTTGTGGCTGAGCTTCTTGATGATTCCCAGCGGGTGAGGTCGGCATCATCCGCACGGATGTACTTCTAGGCTCGGAGGAGGTCGGAGTAGGAACTTGGAGGCTTCTTGTATAGAGAAAAGGTGAAGTGGGACGGGAGGAGTCCCCGCTTCAGCGCCAGCTTTGCCACCGCATCGTCGAGGTGATAAACTTTGAGGGTGGCGGTCTTGAACCGGGACACAAAGTCCCGCAGCGGCTCTCCCTCCTTCTGGCACACTGAGAAGGGGCTGTCAGCAACTCTTGGGATGCACCGATAGGCATCGAAATGCACCAGAAAAGCCCTTTCTAGCTCTCAAAAAGAGTCGATGCTATGAGGGGACAGGCACGAGTGCCATGTGCGAGCGGCTTTCCACAGAGTGGCGGGGAAATGCTTGCAAAGAAGGGCGTCTGAGGCACCCTGGACTTGCATCATGGATTTGTAGCTCTCGAGGTGGTCAAGAGGATCTATCGTACCATCGTACAGATCTATCTGGGGGAATCAGAATCTAGAGGGAACAGGCTCCTCTAGTATTCGGCGAGTGTAAGGAGGACGGGTGTCATATTCCTCCTCTGGTTGATTGTTGATCTTCCTGGCGAGCTTGTCTAGTCGCCGGTTGTACTCGTCCAGGCACTCCTCTGCCTGGCGGCTGATTGTCAGGGCTCTCCGAGACGGCTCGAAGGATGAAGAAGAGGAAGAAGAAGAAGAAGGAGAAGGACGCGGAAAGTGGGATTTTCTCTTTGGCTCCTCCTGTCGGTGTGGCTCTGGAGGGAACTTGCTCGGGTTGCAATCAGGGGATCGCGGACGTTTGGGGTCTCACGGCGGAGCTTCCTTGGAGAAGCCCGGCGACGACCGGTCTCTCGCTGAGGAGAGCCTCCCCTTGCATATTGTTGACTAGCAGGGGAAGCAGTCTGATGTTGGGTGGCCATGGACTGCTGCTGCTGAAGTTCGTGGACCATAGTGGTGAGTGTCTGAACTTGTCGAGTGAGGGTTGCCAGCTGCTCCACAGCCGGGGCAACCGCTTCCGATTGAGGGGAAACGACGGGAGGATCAGCGGTAGGGAGGTTGGTCTCCTACTGCTTAGACGGGGGAAGATGCCCCCCAGGGTGACTGACTGAGGCATCCTGGGCTCGTGTCATCACCATTGTTGGGAGGGGGAGAGAAATAAAATGTAGGATTTGGACCTCCTTTGTCTGCCTTAGTTCCCCCCTACCTGGCACGCCAATCTGATGATGCCTGATCACTAGCCCTGAACATCGGGAGAAGAGAGCTGCTTAATTTGCCATCCTTCACCTAATCGGATGGCCTGCAAAAAGTCCCAAGACCGGAGGGAAGCTCCGGTGGGGACCCTTCGATGCTCAAGTCAGTAACAGGTGTCACAGCTGAGGAAGAGCTCAGATGAGCTCTGGGAGAAAAGATGAGTCCTCAGAAAGATAGGAATTTCTTTCTGGGTATCAGGGTAGCAAGTGTATGAGTTTGCGTTACCTTATTCTTGAGTGGACCTTCCCTTTTGTAGGGGGTTGACACCTGTGCGACCACATGGAGTTCCGTAAGAAAGGAATGTCCATGGGGTTCATGAGGGCTGCGTGAATCTTGGCTGGTTGGTGGGTCCTGTCCCATCAGTCAGGAGAAAAATAGCGGTTGGTGAGCCACGTCCCATCAGTCAGGAGAAAAACGGTGGTTGGTGAGCCATGGCCCATCAGTCAGCGGGGCGATAGGTAGTTAGTCCAGTCCCATCAACGGCATGGCCAGCGGGTAGTTGGGCCTGAGGATGCCAGGCGGCGTGGGTCAGAAGGACGGCGGCGCAAATAGCCAGGACTATTCTGGGGCCGTCGTGAAGATGCCTGGGCGGGGCCGACCAGGGATGGTCGGGGCCGACACGACTGGCCCATAGAAATTGGGACCAGAGGGACCGACCTGGGAAGCCGGGGCTGACTTGGATGACTTGGAGATGCCGGGGCCGAGCGGGGCCGACTTGAGAAGGTCGGGGCCGACTTGGCCGACTTGGAGGTGCCGGGGCTGAGCGGGGTCGACTTGAGAAGGTCGGGGCCGACTTGGCCGACTTGGAGGTGTCGGGGCCGAGTGGGGCCGAGCTGAGAAGGTCGGGGCCGACTTGGCCGACTTGGAGGTTCCGGGGCCGAGCGGGGCCGACCTAAGAAGGCCGGGCCGACTTGGCCGACTTGGAGATGCTGCGGCCGAGCGGGGCCGACCTAGGAAGGTCGGGGCCAACTTGGCCGACTTGGAGGTGCGAGGGCCGAGCGGGGCCGACCTGAGAAGGCCGGGGCCGACTTGGCCGACTTGGATGACTTGGAGATGCCGGGGCCGAGCGGGGCCGACCTGAGAAGGTCGAGGCCGACTTGGCCGACTTGGAGGTGCCGGGGCCGAGCAGGGCCGACCTGGGAAGGCCGGGGCCGACTTGGAGATGCCAGAGCCGAGCGGGGCCTATCTGGGAAGGCCGGGGCCGACTTGGCCGACTTGGAGGTGCCGGGGCCGAGTGAGGCCGACCTGGGAAGGTCGGGGCCGATTTGGCCGATTTGGAGATGCCGCGGCCGAGCGGGGCCGACCTGGGAAGGTTGGGGCCGACTTGGCCGACTTGGACGTGCCGGGGCTGAGTGGGGCCGACCTGAGAAGGCCGGGGCCGACTTGGCCGACTTGGAGATGCCGGGGCCGAGCGGGGTTGACCTGAGGTCGGGGCTGACTTGGCCGACTTGGAGGTACCGGGGCCGAGCAGGGCCGACCTGGGAAGGCCGGGGCCGACTTGGCCGACTTGGCTACTTGGAAGTGCCGGGGCCGTCTTAAGGTTTCGATTTTGCCATAATTATCCTTGTGACTGCATCAGCCACATCAGCACCCAATTACTTTTGTACAACGAAATAAGCATTTTCATACATGCTTAACCACCTTTGCGTAGTCAATCCTTTTCATACTTATCAACAAGGCATTGGAAGAGGGTGGTTGATAAGTCTATTTATTATCCCAATTTAACTATTAAAATAAATATTAATTATTTTAAATTTATTAAGAATTAATATTTTTTTATGGATGGCTGCAGAAAAGGAGCCTATAGATGGAAAGAGCTCAATTTTTAGAGTTCAACAATGCAGACAGCACTCAAACTAGGACTTTGTTTGCCTGAAAAAAAAAAAAATGATTTCGCATGATTCTCGATGCAAATTAAGGTAGGTGATGTAGAACGAATTCTCACAAAATCTAAACGATCTTGAGCCCAATTGACTTCAACTTTGACTAAGAGAAAGCCCTAGACAAGTTCTATAAAAGAAGGGCCTCAGGCAATAGTTAGTGGGGAGAGTTTTCTCCAAAGTTTTTATTTTTATTTTTTTAGATCATTGTATGTAGGCCTGTGAGAGAAAAATTATGGAGGGAATGCTAGAAGCAGTAATGCGCGGCTAGATTTCTTCAACTTGGAATGATGATGAAGCATGTAATCAAGTTTTATTTTTTTATTTTTAATTTTTATGCAATAAAAATATGCTCTTTTTTCATATATCTTTCAAGTTATTTTTCTGATTGAGGTTTTGATTTGGCATGCACGGCCTGTACCCTCTATTGATGTATCGTAATCTCAGGATATGGTACGTGCCTAAGAGAGACAGATCATAGTATAATAGTTTAGACCTCTAACTTTGTAAATAATTAGATAGTTTATACTATAAGAGGATATACCGTGATCTCCTGATACGGTACGTGCTTGATAAGAGATAAATTATTCTAACCTTGAATTTGGAAAAATTATTGCTAGTGCAACATAAAGAAAAGAAGATAAACCTGTTTGCATGGTGGATTCAGATTCCTGGGTTACTTTTCCTGCTATTTTAATTTTTTTAATTAATTTGTTGTTATCTTTTAATAAACTCTATTCTTAATATAATCTTCTACAGATAAATTTTTTTTCCTTTTCATGAAATAATTACTCTTGATCTTCGAGGATACGATCCTGATTCATCACTAGCTATAGTAGTGAGTAGGTTTTATTTTTGACTGCCAACGATAGTGATCAGTGGTCAAGTTTAGAAGAATATAGCTTTTTATTAGAGTAGAGGAAGATTACAAATCTTTTGAGAGGCTTTTAACTCTCTCTCTTTCTCTACAAGAGTTTTCTTTGCTCCTTTCTTGCTTACTTTCTAAAATGGGACCCATCATTCTTATATAAAAAGTAGTAAAGGACCAAGGTGGATAGATCTTCACCACTTATCACGATTCTATAATAGAAGACTTTGAAATTAAGGACTTGATATCTCATAAAAGCTCTTAAATAGGATAGAGTAGAGTAATACCCTCTCCAAAATTTTGAAAGATTTTGGATTAAGATGGAACCCTTTTGAAGTTTGAGTGGCTCTATTTAATTAAGGTCTGACACTCTCCCTCCCATGGTGTAGATATCCCTATTGTGCTATGAACTTGTTGGTCATGTCTTCATATTTTCATGGTACCTCAGTCAACTCTCCCTTATGGAAGTCCTTTCTATTTGACTAGGTATATTACATAGGGTTAGATATTTCACCTTTGGATGGTGCACCTGTCAAGCATAGCTTCAATCTATCATTCAAAGGGTGTGTCATTATGGCCTGTGATTTACATAAAGCTCCAAACTAGATCCTTTTGATCCTCATGATATGGCTTCGGTTAGCTGACATGAAAGTCCAAATGGATCTTTAGGTTAGAAGGGAGTTGTACCTTATAAGCAGCTTTCTGTACTTATGATAGATAAAGATCCCTCATATTTTTAGATTAACCCTTAAGCACTTTATAGAATGCTTTAAATTATTAGTGTATAAGCTTCACCATTGCTTACTATACTTTCTAGAATCCTTTAGTATTTCACTACATTAAATATGAATAATCTTCCAACCTCTTTTGCCATACAATTGATGGGTGCGGCTATATAAGTAGCATATTTAGAGAAACTATCCACCACCACCAAAATGAACCTGAATCCTCACAACCTTGGTAAAGTAAAGATGGAGTTCGTTGAAACACTTTTCCATGAACAACTAAACACTAGAAGTGGCTCAAGAAGATCTGTTGGTTTCTTATAATCTACTTTGTTTTGCTAATAAACTAAATGAAATAATCCTCCACATCTTTGCTTATCTTTGGCCAACAGTAGACTACTTTTAACATTGATAGAACCTTCTTTGCCTAGGTGTCCCACCTACTTAGTATCATGATGTTCTTGAATATTTCCTTCCTTAGGTTATCCTACATTGATACAAATATCCTATCTCCTCTAGTGTAGAGAATCCCTTCTTGAACCTAGAACCTGTAGGTTTTATCTTCATTAGACAACCTTAATCATTTTTTATCCATAGGTATTATATGATGCTAATTCCAATCCAATCTAGAAGATGTCCCTTGACTTGGTTGACTACATCTAACTCTTCTTTCCTATGGAGGGTATCTATTATACAATTCTCCTTGTCAGGCCAATTCCATTTATAAGTCAAATTAGCTAAGAAATCTTATCAATAAGCCTAATTTGGAAAAGCTATTTTTAGGATAGAAAATAGTTGGTAGCCACATTTTTAATCTAAATTAATGCCTTTGACTTCATTTTTCTTTTGAGTAGCATAGCACCACTCAGTGTCATTCAACTTTTTGGATTTAAAAAGCAATAGGACACCACACTAATGGAATAGTCTAAGGCATTCGTATCGACTTCAAATGGCTTAGAGAAGTTTAGCTCCTTTATCACAACCTTTTTAGCACTACGAATGCTTTCTCACTTGTGGGTGTCTACTCCTATGGCTAATCCTTTTTCAATAGATTAGTAAGTGATACAATAATAGTTGAATAGCTCCTAATGAATCACCAATAGTAGCTCCTAATGAATCTTCAGCTTTCTCACCTCCTTCCTATCCACAGGGAGTGCTCCATCTCTGAGGTAGGCCAGGATGGGGTCGATCCACGATGGTTCGGCCTCGACTTGCATCATACAGTCGGTGTTCACTATGCTGGACCTTTTCATGACCTCTAAATGGAATTTCTGCTCTAGGTCCATGGAGTCGGTGGTGGCCAATTTGGAGAGAAGGTCAGCGCATGCATTCTCGATCGTCGAAACCTGAACAATCTTAAGTTTGGAAAAGCTGGATAGTAGGTCGTGTACTTTCTGTAGGTACCAGATTATATTTAGCTCTCGAGCTTTAAATTCTTCTCGTACATGACTGGCAACTAGCTGGGAGTCAGTACAGACATCCAGCCATTTAATCTTCGGGTCTCGGATGATTCGGAGTCCAACGAGTAGAGCCTCATACTCGGCTTCATTGTTGGAGTTTGGAAAGGCAAAATGGATATCGTACTTGATCATGACTCTTCTGGGCTTATGAGAACCAAACTGGCACCAGAGCCAATCTCATCGTACCTTGATCGCCTCTTGCTCAAGAATTTTCAGTGTCAACCCATCCTCTGGGATTGTGCACTCAAGGAGGAAATCAGTCAAGACTTGCACCTTGATGGCAGGGTGAGGCTGATATTGAATATCGTATTCACTAAACTCAATTGCCCATTTTGACATTCTTTTTGGTACTTCAAGGCGGTGGAGAATCGTTTTAATCGGCTGATCGATGAGGACTACAACAGAGTGCGCTTAAAAATAGGGTCGCAACTTCCACATAGATGTCACCAAAGCTAGCACCATCCTTCAATCTGAGTATACTTGATCTTGACGTCCTAGAGCAACTTGCTGATGTAATAATCGGGCTTTTGTATCTTGTTTTCTTCCTGAACCAACACGGAGCTAACGACATTCTCCGAAATAGCCAAGTACAATACAGAGGTTCTTCGAGTCTTGGGCTGCTGAGAAGTGGCGGCGAGCTGAGGTATCTCTTAAGATCTTCAAAGGATCTATGATAATCGGGGATCAACTGAAAATTTTTTGCCGAACGAAGTGCTTGGAAGGAAGGCAAGCACTTCTCGGTAGATCAGACGACAAAGCAGTTAAGGGCTGCTATTCTTTCCATGAGGCGTTGTGCCTCCTTGATCATCCTTGGGGGCATCATCTCTTGAAGAGCCTAAATCTTATGTGGGTTTGCCTCGATGCCTTGCTGGGAAACCATGAAGCCCAAGAACTTTCCAGAGTTTACTCTGAAAGCATACTTGGTCAGATTCAGCTTCATCTGATATCTTCTGAGAGTAGCAAAGCTTTCTGTCAGATCAGAGATGTGCTGGGATGCTTCCTTGCTTTTTACCAGCATATCGTCGACGTAGACCTCCATGTTTTGGCCTATCTAATCTTTGAAAACCTTGTTAACCAGCTTCTAATAGGTTGCTCTGGCATTCTTCAATCTGAATGGCATGACTCAGTAGCAGTAAGTACCTCTATCAGAGATAAAGGTTGTCTTCTTCTCATCCTCAGGTGCCATCTGTATCTGATTGTAGCCTGAATAGGCATCCATGAAGGTCATCATCTGATAGCCTGAGATGGCATCCACCAGCTGGTCAATCCTCGACAAGGAAAAACTATCCTTTGAATAGGCCCTGTTGAGGTCCATGAAGTCAATGCAGATTCTCCACTTGCCATTTGCCTTCTTTACCATGACGACATTCGCCAACCAACTAGGGTAGTTCACCTTCCGAATGAAGTTCACTTTGAGGAGTTTATCACTTCCTCTTAGATGGCCTTTTGATGCTCGGGAGCGAAACTTCTCTTCTTCAGCTTGACCGATTAAATGCCTTGTCGACATTAAGATGGTGGACAAGAATATATGGATTGATCCCTGGCATGTCAAAGGTGGACTAGGCAAAAATGTCAGCATTCTTTCACAAGAAGTCTATCAGGTCCTATCGAGGCTATCCCTTCAATTCTGACCCAACTCGGATGGTTCGGTCGGGCCGAGCTTCATTGAGCGGCACTTCTTCGAGATCCTCGATAGGTTCTCCCCTTTGCTCGACAAGGTCTTTTTGAGCATCGAGTCTGTTAACCTCAGGCCTTTAGGATTGAAAGTCGGTGACGAAGTAGTAACGAGCGACAGCTTGGCTTCCTCGGATAATCCCCACCCCCCACTCAGTAGAAATTTTCATGGCGAGGTGTGGGATAGATATCACTACACCGAGGAACATTTGCCCGGATCTACCAAGGATAGCATTGTACGGTGATTGGTGCTTGGTTACTAAGAAGTCCATGCAGACAGTTATCGTGTAAGGCCAAGTGTCTACCTGAACCGCCATAGTGATTACTCCTTCGGGCATGACAGTGTCGCCGTCCATGACTCAGAGATCTTTCATTCTCAGATTCATTCTCACGAAAGGATCAAAATACAAAACATTAACTGAACTTCCACTATCAACCAAAACTCGATGTACATCAAAGTTATTCATGTTCAGAGATACAACAAGAGCATCATCATGGGGATACTGTATCCCTTAAAAGTCTTCATCTGAGAATACAAGCCCCTCACAGCGGATCCTCTTAGGTGAGTTCTCTCCTTCATTCAGCTGACCCTAGGACGAGCCGACCATGGCAATCATGTTAATGTTACTAGCAACCGGTGGGTTCAGCAAAGGTTATTTTCGAAGCTATGGCAAATATTCTGCTCTGTTTTCTACCTCCGAGGCTCCCCTATATCGCTCCAGTCTTCCTCGGTGGATGAGCTGCTCGATCTCCTATCGGAGCTGCCAACACTCCTCGGTATCATGGCCATAATCCCAACGATACTAGCAGTAGTTTGTCATGTCCCTCTAAGCCATGTTTCCTAGGAGGGGCCTCGGTCGAGAGAGTTGATGCTCGATCTCCATCAATATTTGAGCTCGTGGAGCGGTGAGTGGGGAGAACTGGTTGAACCTCCGTGTAGAGCTTTTGATGCACTGCCTTGGTGGTGGAGCCCTTTGGCGGTGAGGCGAGCTAGTTGATTTTTGTTAGAGCTTTTCTTTTTCTTCTTCTTTGATTGCTCAACCCGAGCCAACCTTTTGGATTCTTTGATCCTAGCGTATTTATCTGCCAAGGTCATCATGTCGGGGAGGCTTTTGGGATAGTTCACTTTCATGGCTAGATAAAAGTCTTCCTCCTTCGATACTTTGCCTGCCATGGCGAACATGGCCACCTCATGATTGAGATGGTTGACCTTCAGTATGACCGCATTGAAACGGCCTAAGAAACTTTTTAAAGACTCCCCCTCTCGCTATTTTATTTCAGAGAGAGAGAGTTGGACCTCCATCCGTAGCAATGGCTGCTGACGAACTAGCTGGTGAATGAGCGGCCCAGTTTATCGAAGGAGTTGATGGAGTTTGGTTTCAGGGTACCAAACCATATTCTGGCGGGCCTCCAAAGAGTCAAGGGGAAGGCCCGGCACAATATCGCATCTGAGGCTCCATGGAACAACATGATGGATCAGAAGCTACTCAAATGGTCATCTGGATCGATGGTCCCATTGTATGGTTCGATGGTAGGGAGCTTGATGTGCAATAGGATTGCCTCCTTTATAATCTTACCAGTAAAGGGTGGGCCCTGCTCCACCCATGGTTCTGGATAGGATGCATGCTTGACAACATCTAACTCTAGGCGCACCTCTTGAATTTTCCACTCCATCACCTCGTACGGAACAGTCGGGAAGGTTGGGCGGGGAGAGTGTGGTCATAGCATCGAGTCGTGATGAGAAAAGATCGGTGATAGGGAGCGGGCCTGGTAGGGCCGAGGTATGCCCCTATCTTCGACCTTCTATTAAACAGACTCTGCTTCCTCCTCGCAGCCAGGTTGTTGTAGAAGATTTGTGTCCTCAAACTAGTTAGGTGAAGGAGCTGTCGGTTAAACCGGTGCAGCTACTCCACCAGGATGTTGCTTAAACTTGTTGGACTAGTGTGCCAAATTGGTTCTGCGTGATAGGGGCCGCAAGCGATGGTGAAGCTTCGGGCTGTGGCGGTTGTGAAGACATCGTATTGTGTGTGGGGTCAGGCTTTGAGAGGCGGCCTGATCCGAAGCATTAGTGGTTGCTCTCTTGTAGTTCACCATTGAGAGTATGTCCTCGTTTTGAACCTTGTCTCCTGGTTTTCAAGTTTTGAGGGACTTGGTGCCCTTCCTCTGCGCCAATTTGTTGCCGTAGATTTCTATTCTCCAACTTGGGGGCAGTGCACTTTGAGATCTGGGTAGCGTTCTTCCATCTTGGCAGACCTGCAAAACAGTCTTCGCATAGGGACGGTGGTTGGTGGTCTCTGCGGAAGACCCTCCGATACCCAAGTCAGTGAAAACTCTTGGCAACTGATAGAATGAAGAAGGTTATTGGAGAAGGATGCCCCAGAGAAGGTCTCCGAGATGTCCAGTGCAATTGGGGAGAGTATGGTCACAGCTTCCAATCATAATGAGCAATAGTGTCAGCTAGGGTTTTTTGTGTACTTGAGAGCTTAGAGAGAGAGAGAGCTTGAGTGCTTACCTAAAGAGTCTTGAGACCTGATATTTATGTGCCATTAAAATGATAAGTTATTATCTAATTTCTCGAGCGTAGGCGTAGCTGTGGGGATCGGTGGTTGATAAGGGTGATAGCTACATATGCCTTATCAGGGAGTATGGGATCCTGCTAATCACTGAGGGGTGTGCTGTATCCGACCCTTATTTCTATTTAGAGGGGATTGTTTCGAGATCTATGTGATCCAAGCGATTTGCTCTCCGAGATGTCCAGCGCAATTGGGGTGAGCATGATGCTTATCATAAGGCGTTGAAGCGTGGTTATGCTAGGATATGGAGACCGCTCGGCTCAGGTTTGGAGACAGCTCGGCCTTGCCGAGACATGAAGATTGCTCAACATTGTCGAGGTACATAGCTTGCAGTTGGTGCAGCTGTCCTATTCTGCAACGATGAGTGGACTGCTTCTGAGCATGGCGGTTAGCAAACTAGAGCTCAGAAGTAGGTCCTTTCACCTGCCAATTCGTTTGCCAATTCACGCGGAGACAATTTTACCTCGCATAAGTAATCATATAGTTATTTTTATCCTTCTATTTATTTACTAACAAGTGAATATAAAAGGGAAATCTTCTTGAAGCTGCTTGAAGGCTCATCTTGAATCAGAACCTTATTAATAAAGGATTAGCACCATCATTTATCTTCATCGTCAAGTGGTCCATCTCCATTTCTGAGATATGTGTCGTTGCTGCCGCATCCTCTAATGCCCCAGCATCTGCTTTTGTTGTGAAGGGCACTATTGCTGTCATAAAACTTCACACCTACCTACAATGGAAGTAGCCTTTCAGGACCAATCCATATTCCATGACTCGCTCACCGTTTTATCTTGCCATAGACGCAAGCAAACTGCTTTGCGGCTCCGTATGCGTGGTCGATTCATCGCTACGAAGTGGACGACCAGCCATAGCAAGTAATTCGGGGGACCATATCAAACTCTTCTTGGTCTGGCATAAAATCAGATTTCCGTCGAATAAAATTGAGGACTCAACCGTTAACGCTTAAAATATCAACCATGGTTCAGTGAATCTAAAAGAAAATAGGATTCAAAAAGTTGACAACCACGGAGAGCTCAAGTAGCTCCGATGCTCCTCCTTCAAGGGGCAAACTTTCATTCCTTGCCATTCTTAAATACCAGTCTATAAGTGCATTAGTTTTAATTTTGTCTAATTAAGATGCCCATTATAATAAAAAGCTAAGATATACTTTTAGTCCTCAAACTTCCACTCGAAATTCATTTTTGGTCGTCAATCTTTTGTTTGTTGAAGTTTAGTCCCTTAAATTTTTATAAATATTGCGTTCTCTCGCCACATGAATAATAATTAAAATTGATTGAATAACTGATATGTCAAAATTAAGCACCCACTGATGTCGGTTCATCTAAATGAAACAATTAACTTGATATAACCTCCGAATCATATGGTTTAGCAAGCGTTCATGGTTAGAAGCCCAGCACCACCTTTTCCTTGCACAATGCTCCATTTATCCTGAAGCATATCTCCAATCCTATGTGGCTTCAATTGTGACCGTGTTTCTCAATTGCTGTGAAAAATATTGCCTTTGTTGACAATACCCATATTGCATCCCTATGCACATCTTTATACTCTGATCACAAATGAGCAATTTAAAGATTAATTCTATCATCATTTTAAAAAAATATATATTCCCATCTGAAAGAACCAGCTTCGCTTATTTATTCTATATGCAAGCACAAGAGACTTCACTACGATTCAACCCTGATGTCAGGCAAAAAACTGTTGTCACCCTGAATTAGCTTCTCAACAAGGCTGGCAAAGAGTTTTGTCTTTGTCCCAGAAGACATCGTCATTCAAGTGAACAGAAGCGAATACGCAAAAGAAAGAAGCAATGAGAAACTTGTTAATGATAAAGCATCTCTATTACATCAGCACAATATTTGAACAACATAACCTTTTTCATGTGTAAGTATATTAAAGCTGATTAGAGCGAAGATGATGGAAGGAGATGATACTGCTGGATGGTAAGATCTTTACACTTCAAAGATTCAGCCCAAGCATAGCTTTTCGAGAGCCATGTTCTCATCACCATTAACAGTCTCCAGTGCTTTCCTCGCTAAATCCTCAGGAAAACCCATTTCCACCAGCTTCTGAACCTGCAATCATAAAAAAATAAGTAAATGCAATAGCTTCCAAGATCTTTCAGACACGAAAACCATTGTTTACTGCGGACACCTTCTCTTCAATTCCAACTAACGTCCTTTTGGCAAAAGCCTCTGTCCAGTAGCGAGCTGTAGCAACAAAATTTGGGTAGTCACGCAGGTACTGCAAGATGTGAAGGGTGATTAATATAAACAAATATTAATAACTCATATGGTAGATTTTCAAGAGAAAAGAAGCATGGAGCATAATTTTTTACCTGTTGCGCAACAACAGCATCCTGGGGGTCATCGGGTTCAGGTGCTGACAACAGAGCTTGCAGAGACAGCAATGCTGTTTTCAGAGTGAGGGCAGGGCTCCATTGGTCTTTCAAAATGTCCAAGCAAATTGCTCCATTTTGACTGCTAATGTTGGGGTGCCTTCAACAGAGAGACAAAAGTAATGAAGCATGATATGTGATCATATCAAAGAAAATTATGTTTAATAAATAAAATCCACACAAAAAACTGAAGCCTTCATAACACATGCTGGTATTTATAAATGATGCATAGAACATGCAAACAAATAAGCAAAACATAATTACAGAAGCGAGCAACACATGACCATCCATTCCAACCTGTGAACTTCATTCTAAGATGTAGAATCGGAATATCCAAAGAACAATGAACTGTCTTCAGGCAGAATATTTCAAAAGATGAAGCAATAACCCACCATACAATTCACATAGCTCCCAGTATGCAAACACTCTGGTGGTGGTTGTCAAGTAGATCTACCAAAAGCAGTCCAGCTAAATCAATAATGAGCCACATCACGTAGAAACCATTTTAGTCAACATGAAAATAGAGACATCATTAAGCATTGAAATGTTACCCAAAATCCAAAGCCACAAGCCCTACCACCTTTGCTTCCACCAGATATCAAAAGAGGCCATGCAGACAAACTCGATCCCAATACATAAAAGCTGACTTCTGAACCCAAGTCATGAATTTTAGCGAATTCACTTTACCTTCAATCTTACCAATCTCTTGTGTAGTGATCAAGGACTTCCTATTCCATTAACAGGCACAGCTTCATTAACATAATGTATAATATGGTTTTCATCAGTTATCTTCATAGGTTAGAACCAACACATAACACTTGTGCACCAAAAAGTGTAAATAGAAAACTTGATACTTTACTGACTGCAACCATGAACACTAGAGTTACATGACCAACTCACAACTTTACATTAACACTTTGTGAATTGGTGTAAAATTTGAGCAAAGACAATTTTGGGTGAAAGAAGGGAGCTGCAGAAGTCTAATGTCATTCAGCAGGTAGAGACCTACCTTATTAGTTACAAAGTTCAAGCTCATGCAAGAGAGGAGCAACCTTCTAGAATTCCTCTAGTCATTGGAAAGCATCAGGAAGAATAAAATAAAGTAGGATTTGATGATGTAACTTCATCAGTCACTAAGACACCGATAGAAAACCGAAGTGAACCCAAACACAACTCTCAATGGCATTGCACTGCAGTGCTGTGATGATTTCGTGCCAGAAGAATTTGATTGTTTGATAAAATATGATAAAGACACATTCTAATGACCAAGAAGGCTATATGATTCCAATAGAACATGAAATTTAGACAGCAACTAATCTAGGCTATCAACATGACAGAAACATTAGACACCTGCAGAACAAAAGGATAGCTAAATAAGTCATGATGACTAGGTTAAAGTTAACCTTAAAAAATTAGAGTGAAGGATATCCATCCTAGGGTTTTCAATCAGGCAACCAAAAGCAACTGTTGATAATAAAATAAACTATTAGATTGTAGGTGGGTGGCTCTAGCACTTTCATGGTAATGGTGGTACTAATCTTCAGATGCAATCAAAGTTTTGAAGCTTTCAGTTGCTAAAATTTATTAATTTCCAGTTAATTAGGCATTTTTTTTAGTATCTTTTTAGTAGCTAATGGTCTGTCACTATTCACAAGTACTGCTGATGCTGTAGCGCCATGAACAGTGACATAGGCATAAGAGGGTTAATTTGGTACCATTTCTTTTCTTGCCTTTTTATTTTCAAAAGTGAAAACATGAAACCCGATGTAAGAATGGTGTGAAATGACTTCCCTTATTTTTATTTTTATTTTTAAAATGACTTCCATAATTTTGAGAAAATGTGAGTGAAATATTTTTACTTCCAGTATATCTAAAAATAACTTTTGAGCCACAAACTAGCTCATATCATACAGCTCCCATAATTTATTTCTCTCACTTCTTTCCAACCTTTCTAAAACCCTCCTTTCCATCTCCTCTTCCACTGCAGCCATTGCCTCATGAGGGTTCCCATCCATTAATAGCTTCATGGGCATGGTTTCCACTCCTGGAGCTGCCACCCAACCAATTGCACCCCCACCATCAGGGAGGCCTCCAGACTCTCCCTCAATGACTTGAGGGAGTTCCTGTGCATTGAGTACTCAGACCTTTCCTTTTGGGTGAATGGAGGCCTATCTAGGCTGCGTGATGGGCTAATTGTTGAGTCCCATGCCATTAGTTGGGAATAGGCCGCCTGATGGGCTAGTTGTTGAGTCCCATGCCACTAGTTGGGAATATCCTTTGCCATTGCTATACAACACTTGCCTCCCTCATCTGTAGGCGCTATTGCCTCATTACCTTCTCCTTCACCATTAGCTAGAGGTACTTCAGCCATACGATCCTCATCAACAAAAGGTTGCCTTCACCATCGCTAACGATGAAGGCCACCTCACCACTAGGAACTTCCTCTTTGCCACCATCTTGCACATCCTCAACTATCTCTTCCACAACCTTGACCCCTACAGACCCATTGTCACCAGTCAAAGCCTCTTTCAACCTATCCTTCTCAACCATAGGATCAGACCCAAAGGCATCATCACACAAAAAAAATCAACAAAAATGTTTTCAAAAAAGGGAGTAACGAGGAAATAGAGGAGAGGTAACAGCAGACGAAAAGAGCTTCAATTGTTGATGGGAGCAAGGGAGGACAACGAAGATGAAGAGGGGAAAGTGAAAGAGGCCAAGCATTCAATTTTGCCAAACATGTTTTCTCTTTATTTTTTTGGTGAAAGAAAAAAACTAGGGACTACTAAATAGGTTCTAATATCAGAAATTTAAGAAAAAAAGGGAAACAGAATTCTTGTTTCTATTTTTTTTTAAAAAAAAGTGATAGGAATGACAAACATAGTTGTAGCCATTTCTCTTGTTTCAGTTAATAGATCAAGGATTTCAATAAGGGTTTCATTCAGTTGCTTTGATCAAGGTTTTAAATCTTATGGGATAGAGGTATCTCAATTTTCATGGGACAGGACACCCTGCATCCGTCACATCTTGATTCCCTATCTAGTTAGACATCCTAATACTTCCTTATGATACTTTTTTCTTAAAAAATTATTTATAAAGCTTTAGTATTTTATTTAATTTATATTTAAACTTTAAAAGTAATATTTTTTAGGATAAATCAGATCTATTTAAAATTGGCACTATAAAGTATTATGCTGGAGATAAGATGGAACGGGACAGAATGGCCGAAATCGGTCCCAAAATCGGTTTGGGACAAGACACCTCAGCCGCTAAGACTTGAATCGCTAGCTTTGATATCCTTTTAAAGGAGTCTTGATAGGAGTACAATGAGTGACCAACCAAGGCTTTATAAATGAAGTTGTAGCCAGCTGATTCTGGGGACTGCTGGAGTTGCATGCAAAATATCTCAAGACTATAAGTGGTCATAGGCTTTCTCTTTATTCATATTTATTTTCCCTGTTCTTTCCCATCATCACTTGAGCCTCCATTCTGCTGTATAAAAATCAAGCAAAGTTAAAGCCATTTCAGATCTGAATCAACTTTCTGCTGTTTTCTTTTTCTCAGTAGCAGATCTTTCTTCAGTTTTAAAGCCGATAGCAGTAACAACTGAGCTAAAGCATGAAGATTGTTATATAATTTAGATCAAATCAGATAGGAACCAATTTGCTGCAGAATTAAATCTGGTATCAACGAGGCTGTGCCACCTTACATGAGAAAGATTCCAACCACTACCACATTGTAAGCCAACAGTTGTGACAAATATTGCTGAACATTTTAAAATATTCATTCCCTAAAGCAAGTTATTTAAATTAAATAAACCAAAAGCATCTCTTTTTAGTGTTGTTAAATCGTTAGGGGCACTTAAGCGCAAAGCGCAAAGGGCTCTTGCAGCCTAGGCGCAAACACAAAACACAAGTGTGCACCCTAGCGAAGTAAGACGCATATTTTTAAAATAAATAAAATAATTTATATAAACAAGATTTATAACAAAATAAAAAAAGCTAAAAATATCATAATAATAATATAGTTAGCCCATTAGCTCAATGAAAAGCCTTCTTTTTCTCAGCTAAAATTTATAGTCCCTCAATGTTTTTCCTTTTTCTCAGATAATAGCATAATTTTTGATATTCCATCTCTTTATTTCTAATTTTAGTTTTTTATAGGGTAAGTAATATAATTGCATATGGGATAGTACATCATAAAGTTAATATAGTTTAATAAATATAATAGATTTAAAAAAATATTATAAATATAGCTTATGAAGAAATTCATACTTTTCTTGCGTCTTAAATCAGATTAAAAGTGTATTCATTTTATGTGGGCTAAGATAAAGTCACCTCATCCAAGGTATAAGAACGCTTAATCTGTCTTTAAGTGTGCCTTGTGCCTTAGACATGCCTTAGAATATAAAACATGCCTAACCCTTAGTGCCTTACACCTTATACTTAGGCGCGCTGAAGGCACACCTTTGGCAGCACTACCTCTTTTACAAATGTATGCACCCAATGGCCAATGAAATAACCATGTGCATCAAGGAAATTAGAAAAAAGATCTTGCACAATTCTACCATACACAGAAACACAAAAGAAAAGGAAAGAAAAGTTTTATGCCTCACAAAATGGTGTCAACCTTGTTAAATCCATAGTTATTTCCAAAGCATATCAAAAACCGTGTTTTTGAATAAGAAAATATTCCAAGACTGAAAGAAATGTTATACATATTTATATTTATTGACACTCAGCAGACCTTTAAATATCGCTTTGGCTCTCCATAAGCTTTTTCACTCATCAACTTTTCTTTCCGCTCCCCTTCAATTTTCTCAAGCTAGTTGAATATTCTTATTCCAAACATCTCATCTTTCAAATAATGCCATCTTCGCTCTCACTTGCTTCCGATAAATTAGCTGTCTTATGAAACCAAGTATCACCTATACTTTTAATCTCCTGAGACTATTTACTTTCCGCCTTTCAATCAGCATTTCCAAGCTATCAGGTATTCTTGTCTTGCAAATTTTACTCCTCCAAATGTTTCATATTCACAATTTAAACATGCTTTTTATAATTTGAGCCTGTCAATAGACACAACTCCATATGTCTTGCCAGCCCCAAAAATACTACCAAACTCCAGAGTTTTGTGAAGGGGGAGAAATTCAAAGTCTAACACAAAAAAGCTGTCAACCTTTTAACAACAATCATAAATGGCCTTCAGCACCATAACTCGCAAGATATATTCAAATGATTTTCACAATCTAGAAAACAAGAAAGCATTGCAATTGTACATAGACGCTATCACTCAGAATTATTGAGTAGCTGAGGTAATTTTCACTCAACAATGAAATGACCAATTAATTTGTGCTTTACTTAAACGGAGAAAAAATTCCTAATGCCAAATATTTCCAGAAGGAACTACAGCAATTGAAGCCTCCCCTTTATATAAATCCAGTTTTATCATTAGATACCAAGTTCAGTCCTTTCCAGATGAATCATGAAGCAAGAATTTTAGGGACATAAACAAATGAAAAGATCGATAGGGGCTTGATCCAGGTTAAATAGGGATTTCATTAATATAAATTTCCCATAATTAGCAATCATATATGGATTGCACTTACTTTTATCCACAAATACAAAATTTCCACCCTATTATCCCACTGCGTTGATTGTTTTCACATATCATTTTGTGTTCAAAAAATTATAGCAAATAATGTATCTTTCTGCCATCAAAAGTTACCAAATAAATGCATGAGCATCATGATCTTGCTTTCTACAGCTTTGGTAATTCAGCTCCATCTCTCAAATGTAATTTAGTTTAATACCTCTAAGATCACCTGTCTATCCCATAGTGTGATGCATGATGCATATTGCTTAACTTTAAAATGGCACATCAAATATAAAATCTAGAATAGCAACCATTCTACTGTACCACTAGGTTAATGGATATTAGCTGAGTGATTACTTAAGAACAATTTATAAAATAAAGATGAAACAAGTTCAGAAAGATAAATTACATTGCATGTAAGTAGGAATCCAGGGTTTCAGATCAACTTTAATTTTCAAAAAAAGACATATCCATGTTTAGATAGCTATGCAAAAATGAAGCTGATGTGAGGTATGCAGACCACATACAAAGTAGAAAATAACCATTCCACAAAATTAGCCATGCATTATTCTATAAACTACTTATCAAGTTCAAGGACTAATAGTTTTCATGAATAAAATTTTAGAGAAAATGACTTGAAAATGAGAAAACAAAAAAATGATGAAGCTAGAAGCAAGGGAAAAGGCCACCATGTGCAAGAATGTCCTTACCAAACTTTTGTTATGAATTGCATTTTAGGAGGCTCAAAGGGATAGCCACCTGCCAACAATAAACCACCACAATCAATTTTGAACTCAAGAACTTTAGTTAAAATTCTATTCTTCTCGAGTATATGGTTTATTTGCATAAACTTCATGGGCTACAACAAATATTTCTTTAAGTCAAACAACATTCCCGAATATGGCATTGTTGCATGTCTAATGAACAGAGTTCAAAGATGGGTGAACAACAAACTAAGACTGTAAAAATGCAGAAGGTTGGTTTTAAGGGCAGATGGACTTCACATTCCTGAAGCATGAACCTGTCATTTCTGTCTAATCTAATTAGAGAATCTTCTAGAGAAATCCAATTATCAAGAAAATCCTGATATATAATTATCTTACAGTGCAGGTAACAACTGATTATAGATTGTCATGAGCAAGGAAAAAGTTGAAATTCTGTTCAATGGCATATTGCTGCATATGTCAAAGATGGGTGGGGATTTTTTCAGATCCTTGAAAATAGACCGAAGAGATCTATCTCTCATTTCAAAGCTGGAAAAATACCTGCTTAAATAGTGCTAGAAAGAGTGAAACAAGTACTTTATGGTGCCCAATACCTGGTTTTATTAGATAGAGAAGGTATAAGACTTTTGAAAAGAATAGCATAAAAGGAAGTAAGGTTTAACAAAGCTAAAGATTTAGTCAACTTCTAGAAGGAACATGCTTTGGAGTTTTTGCTATATGCATTTTTGCTTGCTGGGGACGACCTCCACAATTATCAATCTATATTTTCATTCTTTCGGTTCTCTGTGGCCTTTGCTATATATCTTTTTTTACATGGTTTCAATTATTATACCTTTCAGTAACCTCCACAAAACCTCCTATCACTGTTTGAAAATTGAAAAAAATGAAAAAAAAAGTTTTATCGTTTCAAAGTTGCTGAAATGAACTAAAGCTTCCATAGCGTGAAGGTGATGGTGCCATAGTGGTGTCGTTTCTGTTAAAAGCTTTGTAATCTGAGTAAATAAACCATATGAATCAGTTAAGAGCTTCCCCCATTATTTTCTCCACAAGTACAAGGTCTCCAGAAGCCAATCCAGATCCACAATTAAATATTTAAACACTAGATACTCGTAAAACCCTCAAATATTTTCAAGGAACCCTGCCTATCGAATACCCTCTAGAACCACATTGCCACCAAACTCTATCCGGAATTAATAATTCAAAATTTTTAACCGCCAAGCCGTCTCTTTCCCGCTTTCGGGTCGATCAAAAACCAATAGATATTGAACATCTCGGGTATTACAAATGCATATTACATCATGCAGTAAAACCCTGATACAATACATTCCATCGCAATATCAAACTAAAACCACAACAAAGGCGCATAAAAATCGATTCCTGCTAAAATTTACTGAGTCGCGATCATCAAATACAACCGATATTGCTATTTCCAAGATATCCAGTTCCGAATGTTAGAGCTTGGTCAAAGAAAAACCTCAAAGAAGAAAAATTTAGAGGGAAAAAGGGAAGAATGCGATCCATACTCGGCAGGCGGATGTCGATCTGGAAGGTGCCGCCCTCATAGGGGGTGGCGATGGGGCCGGTGATGGTGCCGGAGAGGTGCGAAAGGTCGCTACCGCCGTCGTGGAGGGCGATGCTGACGCCGGAGATGGCCTTATCCCGGTTGCATTCCGCCAGCTCCTTCTGAACCCTCGACACATCCAACATCCTCGCCGATCGACGAACCCCCACCAAAACCCTTCAAATCGATCAAAAAAATCCGAGAGAGACGGATACGCGATCCAAGAGATCTAATTGGAGGGCAGTTGAGAGGGAGAGCTCCGCTTTCGAGGATACCTCTCCCTTCGGGGTAGAGAATTGAAGGAGAAGGAGGGAGAGAGATGCGTGGCTTGGCCGGGCGATCGAAGACGAGAATATTTATGCTTTGGCTTTCATTCGTTCTCGACCATCCAAGGTATCCGCAACCGGACGTACTCTCAAAATAATTTATACTAAAATATACTTTTAGTTTTAGTCCCCGCTCAAAATTGCCTATAAATTTTTATTTATATAAAAATATAAAATCAATTAAAATCAATAAAACATTTATATATTATTCTAATATGAACACGTCCTAATAAAATGATATGTCAATCATTCAATTAATTTTATATAATAAAATTTTAAAAATATAATATTTTTAAAATATAAATAACTAACTTATAACAATTAAAAAAGTTAAGATTCAAAATAAATTTTAGTAAAGATGAAACGCTCTAAAAATCACACATGCAAACCATATTATAACTTTCCACCATATTAATTAATGGAAAGTTAGCAAAACGATCATGTTCTTCTACCTTAAAATCATGAAAGTAAAATTATCCCGAATAAAACTAGTAAGGGCCCATATGATCGCAATTAAAATTTGAAAGTGCTAAAATAAATTTAGATCATATATATATATATAGAGAGAGAGAGAGAGAGAGATCTTATAGTTGGGCATAATAAGCATCATGGACCCTTAAACCTTCTTTTGTCCTACTAAGTTAAAAAGTAGTAGTTAACCATAATTATTTTTTAAAAAAGAATCTAGTATAGGCTTTGAACAAGAAGAATCAAAGTTGAGCCAACTTCTAAACAGCCCATGCTTATCTTATAATGTAGCCAAAGGTTTGTATATATATATTTATTGATTTAATTATTAATTTTGATAAATAAAAAAACACAAGTATATTTCTTATGTTACTAATGATTTTGTTTAAGTGTTTCAAAAATTTATTGTTTAATTAATTAAAATTCAAATAAAAATTAAGTTTGAATCTTTATCTAGTGTTAAGTGTCAAGTCTCAGACATTAGAGCCGACTCCGAAGCGTATTGGAACAGTTTGGCACTTTCGGCACTGATTAGAGCCGACTCCTGCAGTGATTAGAGCTGACTCTAATTGAAAGACAAAGACTCATTTCTGTATCAAATTAGAGCCCTGCAGAGAATTAGAGCAGACTTTAATGGTTAATTATACAGAGACTGTGTTTTTTGGGGCTCAATTAGAGCCCGCTCATGTATTTGTTAGAGTCGACTCAGCACGTGAAGTGTCGACCCCCAAAAAATCAGAGCCAACTCCACAACGAGCAAATGTTACCGTTTCAAGCATCCCGAGTTAGAGCCAACACCTGAAAGATTAGAGCCAACTCTAATCTGTCAAAGGCGAATTTCAGAAGTGTCAAGACGATTACAATGGTTGTCTTTTCTTTAACAAACTTCAACAGCTCTTTCCTCTTTTGTATCTAACTCCTTCTCAAGTACTTTTAACGGCTAGTTTCATCTAAAGTGGATTTAGAGGAGATTATAAAAGAAAACTATTCGACCATTTTGAAAAAATGAGAAGGACGAAAAAGGGAGAAAATAGAATTGAAAATCAAAAGGGATAGAGTTCAAGTTTGATTCTCTTGTTCGAAACTGAGTTTAGAGAAATCCAAAGCATTCAAAAGTCAACTTTGAAGGATTTCTATCGAATTAAAAGGAAAATCTAAGAGTCCTATTCTTCAAAAGCCTCTACATCAACGAATCTTTAAGAGCTTCTAGCACAACTTGAGAAAGATCATTTCAAAGGAAAAGGAGAAAAGAAGAAAAGCTCAACTTTAGAAATCTTCTAAATCAGGCTCTTTTATTTCTTCTTATTTATATTGCTTATTTGCTCATTTGAGAAGCTTATATCTGTTATAACCTTACTCTTATTACATTTGGTTACTAATTTAAATAGGTGATTGAATCAAGGAGGCCGTTGAGCCTTGTTCAAGCTAGATAGCTTGTGATAGGTTTTGTGCTAGTGAACCTATAAAAATCGGCTGGGTTTGTTGTGATCGCATTGTAAAACAACAAGTTTGAGTTGTGAGCTTGTAAAATAATTCGGCTGTAATCAGAGTGATTATAGTATGGGCCCAAGAGTTACTTGGGAGTGGATGTAGGTGTAGCTAATACCGAACCACTATAAATCTTTGTGTTGTCATACTTGTCTCTTCTTCTCTACTTATTTTTATACTCTGTTTTGCATTCTTAGCACCACACTCACCGCATATATCCTTGTGCACTATCACTTTATAAAATTATTTTAAGAATCAAAATTTTTAAGAATCCAATTCATCCCTTTCTTTTGGGTTGCTATCTAAGCCAACACTATTAACTTCCTAAACTAAAGATACTAAAGTTTAACAAGATGGCACATTAAGAAAATAAGAGAATATAGGACTGTTGAAGATTAAAAAGAGAACATGATTGCATCAAAAGCTATATTTAAATAAGCTTGAAGGAAAATTTTATATGATTTATGCTAAAGTAAAATAGTTAGATGAAACGTACTTGTAAAATCATCAAACTAATTTATTTATTCAAAGAATGATAGAAGGTAATACTTAATTCATAAGTATTCAATGATCTTAAATTTTAAAGTTATCTACAAATATATTAGAAAAGGTAATTCAATGCGCATTAATTCAAAAGAAAGCTTTACTAACACTAATATACTTAAAGTTTTTAAGTAAATTTTCTTTTATGATGTTCCATATCAACTTATCTTTCAGCACATTTTTAATTACTTAAAACAAAGTCATATAAGGAAGTTATAAGCTAATTCTAGAATAACTATATATATATATATGATAAACTTTAAAAAAATAAAAATATAATTCAATGACCTATGATAAAAAAGGTGAATTTTATTTTTATTTTATTTAAATTTCTCTATTTATGTTATCTATGAATTTATGTTAGATGAGTTAGAATTCAATTAGGAGTTAGAAATATATTTTTAGAAATTTATTTGATATTTATCTTCTTAATTCTCTTTTAAAAAATTATATCTTTGGAGATTTAAGAAGCCTATTAGTTTTAGGAGATCTTACTCTATAAATAAGTTTTAATTATATTTTATTATGATAACTAATTCAGTAATGGAATTTAAAGTATTCTTTCTTTTCTTACTTGGAGTAATTTCTTGCTTGACATAGTGCTAGACCATGAGCCAAAAAAGTGATTGGGGCAAGACCTTGAACCTTGATTTTCTTCAAAGAGATCAGAGATGTTTAATTGAAGATCTTCAAAAAATTGATATGAGGCTAATAGTTGTCTTCTCTATAAAAACTTGTCTGCATAAGATTTAATATCAAAGTCTAAAATCTTTTGATTATACATAGTCTAAAATCTTTTGATCATACATCAAATTTTGGTATTCGGGTGCAAGAAACCTCTAATTCTGCATTAGACTTTGGTATTAGAACTAAATTTGATGACAATTCTTAGTCATCTCTCTACTTTCTATGTTAATGCTCCTTTTACTTGGTCCTCTTCCACCATTTGCAATAGCACTCCTGCTGTTCATTTTCCACCTTTATCTCTTCATCTTGATTCCTATCTTCACCTCTTTGTCTTCATCAACCAAATTTATCCATAAAAAAAAGATAGTTTCTAAGTCAAACCAAGTAACAGATCTACTTTCTTTTCTCACCTTTACACAAAGCCTTAGGCTCCTTTTCCCATTAAAAGAAAAAAACAAAATTACCTGAGTATGCCTAAGTATACAATTTGTCTTTCTTTCTTCACTTTTCCTATACAAAGCCTAACGCCCTATTTCTCCATTAAAAAATCAGAGAGAGAGAGAGAGAGAGAGAGAGAGAGAGAGAGAGAGAAATCAAAAGCTAAGAAAAGAAAGCCATAAAAATATCCAAAAAAAGGATAAAAAGAAAAGAAAAAAGTTAAAGACTAAAATACTATTATATTGAGGATCCTATTTATAATATATCCAATGACTTTTTGGAAGAAGAATTCAGTGAAAAATCTATTGATCAATGGTCTTTGATAAATTAACAGCTAACAAAGAAGTAGAGGCATCTATTCCAATCTACTTGCTAACCCAAAAAAAATAGAAAAAAGATTGGGCTTGGATAATATTTTTCATCACAATGTTGAATGTTTAGATGTGAAAGTTTCCCTTGTTATTGATAATGGAAGTAGCATGAATGTAGACTCCAAATAGCTTGTAGAAAAAGTTAATTTGAAGATAGTGTCACATCCAAAACCTCATAAGATCTCTTGGGACAAAGATGTTACTTATTAAAGAAGGAACAATACATATAATTTCAAGGTAAAGGGGTTAGATTTACCCGTATTTTCTTAAAAGTTATTTTATATTATAACTAAGAAGAAAGTTGAATGGAATGAAAAGAAATTCCTAGCTGAAAAACAACATCTAGTTTTCTATGGTCAAACAATCTTTGGTTATTATAATCAAACAAGTTGAGAAAAAAATGATAAAAAGTCTAAAGTTTTCTATACATGCGTGACCAAAAGAAAGCAACATAAAGAGTAATTGTTTCACCAAAGAAGATATATTCTCAAAGAAAATAAATCTAATATACTAAAGGATACTAATGTTTTGGATGTAATCAAACTTTTTACAGAAGTAAGTTTAAAGGCTATTATGCCTCAATCACATCAATTCATTGGGTGTTAGATATTTCAAGCTGAAAATTGATACAACTAAAGGTTCATATAAGATTAATTTGTCTAAATCAGAGATACTAATATTTAGAAAAAAATGACACAATAAGAAAGCTTATATGACATAGCACTATCAAAGTTCAAAAAGAAAGTAGATTATATTGAAAGCTATATTAAAATAAGCTTAAAGGATGACCCTATAAAATTGATGCTAAATCAAGATGATAAGATAAAATATATTCTATAAGATCATAAGACTAATTCATTTATTTTAAAAATATATAAGGTGATACTTAATTCATAAGTATCTAATAAGCTTAAATTTTAAGTTTGTATATAGGTGGCATTGAAAAGAAAATTCAACATGCATATCAATCTGAGAAAAAAACTGCACTATCAACAATATAATTAAGTTTTTAAGTAAATTTATCATCACAACATCTAGTATTGAGCTATCTTTTTAAAATATTTTGAATTATTTAAAATAGAGATTAAATAAATAAGTTATGAGATAATTATAGAAGATATAATGATATTTACAAACTTCTCAAAATTACAAAAATATCATTCCATAGATCTCTATGTTTGTTTTATCTACGAATTCATATTAGATAAGTTAGAAGCCAATTAGGATTTGAAAATATATTTTTAAAAGTTTATTAAATATTTATCGCTTTAACTTTCTTTAGAAAATTTGCATCCTCTAAGAACAATTAGGAGATTTCACTATTTAAATAGGTCCTAATTGTACTCTATTATGATGAACAATTTAGTAATAAAATTTAAAATTTTATTTCTTTTCTTGTTGAAGTAATTCTTTGCTTGTAATGATATAAGACCATGTTCTGGCTAAAGATGTTCAATATAAAGTATGAACCTCAAGCAGTTTCTAGAGAGATCAAAGATATTTAATTAAAAACCTTAAGAAGGTGATGTGTTGACCCAATTATTGATTTTGATGATTAATAAAGGAATTGAGTATATTTATTTGATTACTAATGGATTTGACAAGTGTTTCAGCACTTAAAAAATATTTGATCGATTTAAATGTATTAAGAAATAAGTGTTGAATCAATTGCAAATCTCAAGTTTCAAAGTTTCAGAACCTGGAGTCGACACCTAGAATTCCTGGAGCCGACCCCATGGCCAGTCAAATATTCTTCTGATTTTTGATACGGTCCGGAGCCGACACCATGAGTTTCAGAGCCGACACCTAGAGTTTCGGAGTCGACACTTACAGTGTCTGGAGCCGACTCCGATGCGGGGACAGAACGCTTATTTTTTGAGCATCTTGGAGCCGACACACAGTATTCTGGAGCCGACACCTGACGATGGCGAGCCGACACCTAACTTTTTCGGAGCCGACTCCTCAACGAACTCAGAACTTTCTATTTTTGGATAAACGACTTGGAGCCGACACCTGAAAAGTTGGAGCCGACTCCAACCTGTCTGGGATGAAAATTTAAAATGCCAGATCAGCTCTAACGGTAATATTTCCTTTTTACCTAACTTCTAACGGATATATTTTGTTTCCAGGTACATTCCAACGGCTAGTTTTCTTCCAAAAATGGATTAAAAGAAATCTATAAAAGGGGGAGAACACCCATTTGAAAATAAGAAGAAAAAAAGAAAAAGAGGAGAATATCCAAATCAAAAATCCGAGAAGTCTTGAGCCTGAAATCCAAGAGAGAAGTACTCAAATTCAAATCCTTCCACTCCAAAAAGCTCAAAGAAGAATCCAAGGCGTTCAAAGTTTGAAAAATCAAAGGATTCACAAAAGGGAAAAAGCTCTGTTTTGAAGATTTTCCAACTTCTCATCTGCAACGTTTGCAACGAATCAAAGCTGAGGCCTGATTCAACATCTCAAAAGAGAAGAGGAAAAGAAGAAAAGCTCAAATCCAATCCACTTCAAACAGGCTTTTCTAAACCTTGTTCATTTATTTGAATATTTGCTCATTTAAGGAGCTGTTTGTATCTTAAACATTATTCTATCTTTTTTTTGCTAGTTCAATCAGGGGGATTGAACTAGTGGAGGTTGTATACCTCGGGTCAAGCTAGTTTAGCTTGAGTTTAGGGTTTTGTGCTGGTGAGCCCGAAAACCGGCTGGGTTCGTTGTGATCCCGGGTAAAACAACAAGTTTGAGTTGTGATCTTGTAAAACAACTCGACTGTAATCAAGTTGATTATAGTGTGGACCCAAGTGAATCTTGGGAGTGGACGTAGGTGTTGGATACACCGAACCACTATAAAATCTTTGTGTTTGCCGTGCTTCATTATCTCTATCTCTATCTCCTTGTTTGTGCTTTATATTTGCATTGCATTAATTTCATTTATCTTAAAGCCAATACTTTTAAAGAAAAAGTTAAATTTTTTAAAGAACCCAATTCACCCCCCCTCTTGGGTTGCCATCTGGGCCAACAATTGGTATCAGAGCAAGTGCTCATTTGAATTTGATCACACGATCAAGAGCTAAAGATCCAAATGGCAGCTCAAGTTGGATCTTCATTTGCTGAAGGTCATTCTACAAATAGACCTCCCTTATTTAATGGTTCCAACTATTCATATTGGAAAGCAAGAATGAGGATATTCATTCAAGCTTCTGATTATGAATTGTGGGTGTTATAATTAATGGACCTAGCACACCCACACACATTGTTGATGGCTCTATTGTTCCTAAGCCCGAAAGGGATTGGAATGATAATGATAGGAAAATGGCAGCTCAATGCTAAGGCCATGAATGTCTTATATTGTTCATTAGATGCAAACGAATTTAATCGCATTTCTACATGTAATTCGCAAAAGAGATATGGGATAGATTAGAGGTTACCCATGAGGGTACAATCAAGTAAAGAATCTAAAATAAATATTCTTGTTCATAAATATGAATTATTTAGCATGGAGCAAACTGAAACTATAGCATGCATGTATACTAGATTCACCGATATTGTAAATGGTTTGAAAAGTCTAGGCAAGACCTATACTAATTCTGAACTTGTTCGCAAAATTCTTAGGTCACTTCCAAGGACTTGGGAAGCAAAAGTGACAGCAATCCAAGAAGCCAAGGACCTCAACACCTTACCCTTGGAGGAGCTACTTGGATCCCTTATGACCCATGAATTAACCATGAAGCAGCACATAGAAGAAGTGAAGAAGAAAAAGACTATAGCTCTTAAGGCTGCTGAAAGTGAGGAGAGCTGCAGTGATAATGATGATGATGATGAGACAGCTCTTCTAGCAAGAAAATTCAAAAAATTCATGAGAAGAAAGAGACCCTTCCACAAGAAGAAATCTGGAATTAAGATGGAAGGAGAAAAAGAAAAGAAAAGGACAAGGACAAAGAGAAAGACCCCTTGATTTGCTATGAGTGTAAGAAACCGGGGCACTTTAGATATGATTGTCCTCAACTGAAGAAGACTTACAAGAAGAAGAAGAAAGCCTATGTTGCAACTTGGAGTGACAGCGATGAATCCTCTTCAGAGGAAGAACAAAAAGAAGTTGCAAACATTTGCTTTATGGCAAACGACGACACGAGGTAAGTTCTGAAAACCCTTGTGATGATTTGCATTTGATGAATTATTTGAAGCTTTAATGAACTAGTAGATGATTTTAAATTTTGAAAAAGAAATACAAATCTTTGAAAAATGATAACTCAATTCTTATTAAAGAAAAAGATAATCTTACTAATGAAATTAAAATGCTAAAATCTGAAAAAGAAAATTTGACAAAAGAAAGAGAATCAATTTCCAATGAAAATGATAAATTAAAGAAGGAAGTTGATAAATATAAAATATTGTTGATAAATTTACTTATAGTTCTGAAAAACTTAATTTATTGTTAAGTAATCAAAGAGCTATATATGATAAGGCTGGTTTAGGATATAGACCTAACTTAAAACAAAAATTTGTCAAAAACTTTTTTAGAAAAGAACAAAATAGAGATAATGTTACATGTCATTATTGTAACAAGAAAGGCCATAAATCCTATGAATGTGATGCAAGAAATAGTAACAAAAAATTAAATAGTAAAGGCAAGAAAATATGGGTTCCCAAAGGAACAATCTTTTATGCTACTAACCATGAAGGACCCAAGAAGGCTTGGGTACCTAAATATAAGACTTAATTATTTTTGCAGGAGTGTCTTGCGGCCAAAAGATCAAAGCGAAAGTGGTATCTCGATAGTGGCTGCTCAAGACACATGACGGGTGACAAGGATCAATTCATCACCCTTGAAGCAAAAGAGGAGGAGTTGTTACATTTGGTGACAATGGCAAAGGCCAAATCATGGGGTTTGGTAAAATTCAAATAACTCCCTCCACATATATTGAAAATTCTTATATGTCAATGGTTTAAAACATAATCTAATAAGTATTAGCCAATTATGTGATAAAGGTTTTAAAGTATCATTTGAAGCATCTATCTGCACTGTTTCTAATCCCATTGATAATAGCATTGTTTTTATTGGAAATAGAAATGGCAATGTATACTTGATTGATTTAGACAATTTGTCTACTAGTAATCATTGCTTAGTTGCTAATAATGCTAATATGAATGAGATTGGTTGGTTATGGCATCGTAGATTAGGTCATGCAAGCACACACCTTATTTCAAAATTAATTAGAATGGATTTAGTAAAAGGACTTCCACAACTAGATTTTGAAAATAACAAAATTTGTGATGCATGTCAATTTGGAAAACAAACTAGAAATTCTTTCAAAACTAAAAATATTGTTTCCACTTCTAGGCCACTTGAACTACTTCACATGGATCTTTTTGGACCTACTAGAACCACAAGTCTAGGAGGAAAGAAATATGGTCTTGTGATTGTAGATGATTACTCTAGATACACTTGGGTATTATTTTTAGCTCATAAGGATGAGACCTTTCCATTATTTTTGAAATTCTTCAAGAAGGTCACAAATGAGAAAAACAACACCATAGTGTCTCTAAGAAGTGATCATGGCACTGAATTTGAAAATCATTTATTTGAAAACTTTTGCATAGAAAATGGCATTCATCATAATTTTTCAGCACCTAGAACACCACAACAAAATGGAGTAGTTGAAAGAAAAAATAGAACCTTAGAAGACATGGCCCGTACCATGCTATGTGAAAGCAACTTACCAAAATACTTTTGGGCGGAAGCTATAAACACGGCATGTTACATTCTTAATAGAGCTTTAATTAGGCCAATCATTAAGAAAACTCCTTATGAACTATGGAATAATAGAAAACCAAACATAAGTTACTTTCATGCATTTGGTTGTAAATGTTTCATTCATAATAATGGTAAAGATAATCTAGGAAAATTTGATGCAAAATCTGATGAAGGCATTTTCTTAGGATATTCAACATCTAGTAAAGCCTATAGAGTGTTTAACAAGAGAAACTTAATTGTAGAAGAATCTATTCATGTAATTTTTGATGAATCTTTAGCATCGAGTTCTGAAAAGATTGATGATGAGGAAGATACAAACATTCTAGAAAGAGACATTGAAAAATTGAATATAGATGTATCTTCAGATCATGAACAAGAAGCTAAAGATAATGATTCTCCTAGTGTTGATGTTGTTGATGCAAATCATAATGATGTAGATCTTCCTAGAGATTGGAGATATGCCTATGGTCATCCAAAAGAATTAATTATAGGTGATCCATCTCAAGGAGTAAGAACTAGATCATCAATGAGAAACATCAATAATCATCTTGCATTTGTATCTCAAATTGAACCTAAAACTATTGAAGAAGCAGAAAAAGATAATAATTGGATGTTAGCTATGCAAGAAGAATTAAATCAATTTACTAGAAATAATGTTTGGACTCTTGTAGATAGACCTAAAGATCATTCTGTTATAGGATCAAAATGGGTATTTAGAAATAAATTAGACGAAAATGGCATAGTAATTAGAAACAAAGCTAGATTAGTTGCAAAAGGATATAATCAAGAAGAAGGAATTGATTTTGATGAAACTTTTGCACCTGTAGCTAGACTAGAAGCAATTAGATTATTACTTGCATTTGCATGTCATATGCATATCAATTTATTTCAAATGGATGTTAAAAGTGCATTTTTAAATGGATTTATAAATGAGGAAGTTTTTGTTGAACAACCACCTGGTTTTGAAGATCATGAATTTCCAAATCATGTTTTTAAATTGCACAAAGCACTATATGGTTTAAAACAAGCACCTAGAGCTTGGTATGAAAGATTAAGTAAATTTCTGATTGAAAATGATTTTAAGAGGAAATGTTGATAAAACACTATTTTTGAAAAGAAAAGACAAGGATTTATTAGTAGTACAAATATATGTTGATGATATTGTATTCGGTGCTACTAACAATTTGTTATGTCAAGAATTTGCTAAGTTAATGCAGGGTGAGTTTGAAATGAGCATGATGGGAGAACTCAACTTCTTCCTAGGACTTCAAATCAAGCAAAGCAAAGAAGGAATTTTCATCAATCAAGCCAAATACACAAAAGAACTGCTCAAGAAGTTTGGAATGGAGTCAATCAAACCACTTGGAACTCCTATGAGTCCTTCATGCAAATTGGACAAAGATGAAGATGGTAAGAAAGTAGATCAAAAATATTACAGAGGTATGATCGGATCTCTTCTTTACTTAACAGCTAGTAGACCAGATATCATGTTTGCTGTATGTCTATGCGCTAGATTTCAATCTGAACCTAAAGAATCTCACTTAATTGCTGTAAAAAGAATCTTAAGATATTTAAGTGGAACTAAAAATGTAGGTTTATGGTATTCTAGAGACTCAACATTAAACTTGATTGCATATTCTGATTCTGACTATGCTGGATGTAAATTAGATAGAAAAAGCACAAGTGGTGCATGTCAATTCTTAGGAGTAACTTAATCTCTTGGTTTAGCAAAAAGCAAAATTCGGTTGCATTATCTACTGCTGAAGCAGAATATGTTGCAGCTGGAAGTTGCTGTGCTCAAATCCTTTGGATTAAGAGACAACTTGAAGATTATGGCATAACACTTGATAAAACTCCAATTAGATGTGATAACACAAGTGCAATAAATTTAACTAAAAATCCAATTCAACATTCAAGAACAAAACACATTGAAATTAGATATCACTTTATAAGAGAACATGTAGCTAATAATGAAATTTGTCTTGAATATGTTAATACTGAAGAACAATTAGCTGATATATTTACAAAACCTTTGAGTGAAGAGAGATTTTGTTATCTTAGAGGTGAATTAGGGATATGTGACCCTTTGGATTGATTTTGAAACTCTAAGGAATGACTATCTAGATTTCTATTAATTTCTTGATATTCCTTTCATAATTTTAAGGACAAATTATCTAGTCATCTGAGTAATTTGATTCTTCATACTCCAAAATTTTATCAAATTTTATGAATTTATTTTGACAAGTTTCAGTTGTTTGAATCTCATTATTTTTCTCTGAAACTGTCAGTGGAGTCGACACCTCAGAATGAGGAGTCGACACCTTTGTCTGTGTCGCTCTGGTCCCTGACCTTGGAGCCGACACCCGTATAAGTGGAGCCGACTCCAGTTCGAGCGCTGACTGTGTTAGC
>UESW01004111.1:89137-199258 GCA_900491605.1 Calamus simplicifolius | reverse complement strand
ACCTGCTCAAATTCATGTTCAGCCATCCTCTTCATCAGTTGGATTTTCAGACCTTCAAATGGAGCAACTCAAAGGATTGCTTGCTGCTTAGAAGGATGAACTGAAGACTGAGTTTGACAATCATTTATGAATCTTAAAGAAACACTTTATTCCTTAGATGATCGAATTACCAAATAGAATCTACTCTTAGCTCTTCTACTGGATCTTTAAGAAGTGATTTGAAGAATATTTGAAGAACTTAAAGACATGTGGAGATTCTGAGACCTATTCAAAGTGCAACGCAGAGCTTCAAGATAAAATCATGACTGCTTGTTCTTTTGTTGATAGAAGGTTGAAAGAATTTGTAGCCACTCAGAGTGATGGAATGCATAAGATTCTAGATCATTTGACAAGGATCATTAGAACCAACTTGTAGTTTTTATGTTATTTAATGTCTTGATGTAATGAAAGTTTAGTTTTTGATGTAATGAAATTTAAGCCTTGATGTAATGAAAGTATAGTTTTTTTCTTTTTGTAATACTTAACTTCAATGAAATGAAATTATCTTTTGATCTATCAATCTTATCTTTTGACTTAACTTTTCTTTATCTTTTTGTTGATTACAAAAAAGGGGAAGAAAGTTATGTCGTATATGCATTGATTAGTTATGCTTTAATTATCGTATATGCATTGATTAGTTATGCTTTAATTGGCATTTATTTAATTGGTATCAAATATGAAGAACAATTGATAAATATGTAAAGCAATAAGGAGATACAATTGATAATTTGAACTTCACAGAGGAGCTACCTTATTCAGGGGAGCTTGCTTATGAGGATCACTTTCTTGAAATTTTAATTTAAGAATACTTTGCATATACTCAATGTTTTTATAATCATCAAAAAGGGGGAGATTGTTGAACCAATTATTGATTTTGATGATTAATAAAGGAATTGAGTATATTTATTTGATTACTAATGGATTTGACAAGTGTTTCAGCACTTAAAAAATATTTGATCGATTTAAATGTATTAAGAAATGAGTGTTGAATCAATTGCAAATCTCAAGTTTCAAAGTTTTAGAACCTGGAGTCGACACCTATAATTTCTGGAGCCGACCCCATGGCCAGTCAAATATTCTTCTGATTTTGATACGGTCAGGAGCCGACCTTGAGTTTCGGAGCCGACACCTAGAGTTTCGGAGTCGACACTTACAGTGTCTGGAGCCGACTCCGATGCGGGGATAGAACGCTTGTTTTTTGAGCATCTTGGAGCCAACACACACAGTATTCTGGAGCCGACACCTGACGATGGCGAGCCGACACCTAACTTTTTCAGAGCCGACTCCTCAACGAACTCAGAACTTTCTATTTTTCGATAAACGACTTGGAGCCGACACCTGAAAAGTTGAAGCCGACTCCAACCTATCTAGGATAAAAATTTAAAATGCCAGATTAGCTCTAACGGTAATATTTCCTTTTTACCTAACTTCTAACGTATATATTTTGTTTCCATGTACATTCCAACGGCTAGTTTTCTTCCAAAAATGGATTAAAAGAAATCTATAAGATGGGGGAGAACACCCGTTTGAAAATAAGAACGAAAAAAGGAAAAAAGAGGGAGAATATCCAAATCAAAAATCTGAGAAGTCTTGAGCCTGAAATCCAAGAGAGAAGTACTCAAATTCAAATCCTTCCACTTCAAAAAGCTCAAAGAAGAATCCAAGGTGTTCAAAGTTTGAAAAATCAAAGGATTCACAAAAAGGGAAAAAGCTCTGTTTTGAAGATTTTTCAACTTCTCATCTGCAACGTTTGCAACAAATCAAAGCTAAGGCCTGATTCAACATCTCAAAGAGAAGAGGAAAAGAAGAAAAGAAGAAAAGTTCAAATCCAATCCACTTCAAACAGGCTTTTCTAAACCTTGTTCATTTATTTAAATATTTGCTCATTTAAGGAGTTGTCTTGTATCTTAAACATTATTCTATCTTTTTTTACTGGTTCAATCAGGGGGATTGAACTAGTGGAGGTTGTATACCTCGGGTCAAGCAAGTTTAGCTTGAGTTTAGGGTTTTGTGCTGGTGAGCCCGAAAAACCGGATGGGTTCATTGTATCCCGGGTAAAACAATAAGTTGTGAGTTATGATCTTGGAAAATAACTCGACTGTAATCAAGTCGATTATAGTGTGGACCCAAGTGAATCTTGGGAGTGGACGTAGGTGTTGGATGCACCAAACCACTATAAAATCTTTGTGTTTTCCATGCTTCTATTATCTCTATCTCTATCTCCTTGTTTGTGCTTTATATTTGCATTGCATTCAATTTCATTTATCTTAAAGCCAATAGCTTTTAAAGAAAAAGTTAAATTTTTTAAAGAACCCAATTCACCCCCCCCCCTCTTGGATTACCATCTGGGCCAACATGATGTAAGACCAACAAATATTGTCTTCTCTACATAGCCTTTTTTGCATAGGATTTAGTGTTAGAACCTAACATCCCTTAATCCTACATTAGATTTTAGCACCTTAAGCCATCTTTGTGTTAGTGTATGCCCTACATCCAATTGGATTGAATGTTGTATACATTCTACGAATACAAATCAAATAAAATTGTTTCTTTATCTATTCAGATGTCTTTTATTTGATATATTTGTTTGTGAGATAAAGTCCAAAAGAATGTGAACCGTGCATATGGAATTTGTAATAGAGATTACTAATTATGATATTCAAATTGCACGTTATGGTTCGATTCTTTAAACTTCCCTGGTCGATGTGTAGATGGGACTGGACACCATCGAACACCGTGAGACTAGCACACATTGCATATCCTCACCCTTGGGGTGAGCAGCTGATTTCATAAGTTGAAGTATGAAGATACTTGGATAGGTGTATGGATGCTCGTTATTGTAACGATGCATTGGATGACCCATACAGAGATTCCATATGGATATTCTATATAGTGTCGATGGTTGATCTCTAATGACGGTGGTGTAAGAGATCCTTTGACTCGAGATCTTCATTGCATCTCATGTGTGGAATATCATGCTTTGATGGCATCCAAACGTCGCTCTAGCCACGGGTGGTAAATATGGTGTCGATTGGGTATGACATGAACCACAAGAAGATGATGTTTGATCAAGACATGATTCGTCTCCCTTGATAGAAAGGGTTATATTCCACGGCCACTTGATGGATTAAATTGATTATTAAATCCTTGCAAGGTTGAGTTGGAATTCGAAATGGTTTCAAAATTCTAATTCATATGAGTCAATTTTTCCTGAGATCAAGTAAACAAAGATCAATACAGGGTTGACACATTCCATACCACTAATTAATATGGAATATGTGACGAAAGGATTTGATCATATGGTAACCATTCATGAACAGGTGTTATTGATGGTCACGTCAACAAAACCTTTAGCAGTTGGGTGGTCATGATGCTTTGCTAGAGGCTTCTCGTGATCTATAATCATGTTGTTAACTTGGACAAAGAGTTATCCAATCATTCTAGGGTCTATGATTAGGACATGATTATTGCCAACATGTTAAAGGGCCTAATGGGTCACACGGATTACGAAAATTTTGGATGAATTAAAATAAAAATTAAATTAGATTTAATTCAGATAAGATGATCAATTAAATAATTGGGTGAGACCCAATTTAAAGAATAAAATAATAATGGATATGATCCATTATAGTAGAAGGAATGTTAAGGAGAAATTATTTGTGCATATGATGAACAAATAATTGGATACCCAAATATGACTTGATCCTTGTGATGGATGACTCTGATTATTCGGGTATCGATGGCCAATCTCTACGGTTCAATGATGAACATGTACAAATTAGGGCATGTAGTTATGAGATAACCAACTCCTAATTTCAAAGGCTGATCGTGACACTTGGATTAACGTTATCATGAGAATGAGAGTTTCTTCTGTTTCCTTGGATTAACGTTACCATGACGTTACTATGAGAATGGGATTTTCTTCTGTTTCTTTGGATTAATGTTACCATGACGTTATCATGAAAAGATGTCTCTTCTTCTTCCTTGGAACGTTTCTTCTCACCCTATAAATATGGTTTCTTCCTAAGAGATATCTTCTGTATTTTTGTAAGGGGATTCAAGAGGCGCTAGCACCCCTCTCTCTTCCGTAGTGTCATCTTCATACCTTGGAGGTCTTCATCCCCTCTTCTCTGCATGGATCACCGTTAGAGGCCGGATACGTGAACGGCTAGTGGCAAAGGATTAACCGGCTTCATCCTCATCTACATCAATAAAGGACTCAGGTATGAATAAAATTAGATTTTATCTGAGATTTAATGAATATGTTCCTAAGGATCCTGGGCATCTGAAAATTTTATATTATATCTTCCATAATATTTATATGAATTTGATTCATATATTGTATACATAATTTTCAACAATGGTATCAGAGCCACCGTAGGCTACAGATTCATTAATCTGATAGGATACTTGAGTCAATATATTTCATAATATGAGTTTTTATTATGCTTAAAATCATGAAGAGTTTTCATATGTTGATAATAAATCTAAAATATAATAAAATGTTATTATTTGATGATAAACAATATTATTTAGATTTATGCATGTTCATTATCATGTTAATAGAGTACTTTGATATATGATATCAGAGATAAAGATTTATTATATGATAATAATAATAATTAATTTAGATTTAATCATATATGTGTCATGTTAAAATAGTAATTATTATTTATGCATGATAGATACTATATGCTGAAATCCTAGAAATCATGTTTAGGATTTAATTTTAACATGATTATTGATATGATTAAGATGATATTCTTATGATAATGAACATTGAAAACTTAGTTTGGATATTTGGATCAAGATAAGATTGTGATTAAATGTAATCATATGGAATATAAAATTTTATATTTTGAATCTAAAATCTTATCATGACAAGAATATGATTAGGGTTTGTTAGAGACATTAGGATTTACATGGGATGTAAAACCGACATGTCATAACATGTAATTAAATGATAAGAAAATTTAAAATTTGAATTAAGAATTCTTATCATAATACCCTAGCTAGATCACTATCTATAGATATATAAAATATAATAGATGATAAAGATTTAGAAAACTTAGACTTAACCATATCATTGTTTGATCCTATGATCCCATAATTGATCTAAGTAATTGGGCTTAACTACAATGGTGTCTAGAAAGGTTTGATCATGGTTTTTAATTGCTCTGTTCGCTGCCTGGAAAAACATTCAATGGGATCGAAGGGTATGCTAAATAGGACCCCATTGATCAGCTAATATGGCCATTGTTAAGGAAAGCTCTTAATTGATTAAATCAATTAAGGTTAATCAGGATGGTAGCAATTGATTTGGTCACATAATTAAGGTTCCTAAATTAGATAGTGATCAGGATCCTAATTTGATTAGGAGTCCCAATCATAAGATTGGATCTTATGAAATTAAAGTTAATTGAGATTAATCTAAAATTTACATATAGGATATGTAACCTAGCATAGTACAAATGTTGTAGATAGGACCTATATGCGCTAAATCCCTCCACGAATATTAAGTCATAAGCCTTCCATCATTCACATGATACAAAATCATTAGGTCATGAGATTTATTGTGCCAAAGCCGAGGTCGAGTGTACTTATGAGGAGTTGATTGTAGAACAATGGGTTGACTTAACTAGATTAGCTGGCATAATTGGCCAAAGTCAGGGCCAGTCTAATCTAGAGGCAAACTTTAGGGTGATCACATATGGATGTAATTGATAAGGCAATGTCCCCTAAATGATATGGAGTCACATTAGATGTGATTGATGATAATCTACCAAATTTGGCTTACCGAGATTTGTTGTGCCAAAGCCAAGGTCAAGGTAATTCAAATGACGATCCTAGCCTACTAAGGAAATCGAATGCCAATTTCTCAAGATTAATAGAGAGGGCTATTAACCTTGATAAAATAGTGGGAGAAACTAACATAATTAAAAATCTAGAATTACCATATTAAGTTGATGATTAGTATTCATAGTAATTAACTCGTTCTAATTTTATGTAGGTTATCAGAGAAACCATGAGTGTAAATATCAACCTTAGGAATATTTTAGAATCCAACAAATTGACTAGACTCAACTTTCCTGATTAGCTAAGGAATGTAAGGATCGTTCTTCGATCTGAGAAAATTCTTTTGTCCTAGATGAGGTTGCACCGGAGGTCCCACCAGCGGATGCTCTGACTGAGGTTCATGTGGCATACAACCGGTATAAAGATGCTGAAGACATGATCACATGTTTGATGTTGGCCTCAATGTCACCTGATCTTCAGAAACAGCATGAGCATATGAATGCTCAAGAGATTTTGATGCACTTGCAAGAGTTGTTTGGTTCACAGTTTTGATATGAGAGATTTCAAACTTCTAAAGAGCTGTTTCAGTGCAAAATGACTGAGGATTCATCAGTGGGTGCCCACATACTGAAAATGATCAATCTGATTGAGAAGTTGGCACGATTGGGTTTGTGATGGATTATGAACTAAGTATTGACTTGGTTCTACAGTCATTACCTCCTAGCTATTCGCAATTTGTTCTTAATTTCAACATGAACAAGCTAGAGACATCTCTAACTGAGCTCGTGAATATGCTGACGAATGCCGAGCCCAACATTAAGAAAGAAAAGGGCAGGTTATGGTCGTGGAGTCCTCTGGCGCTCGTAAGAAGCGGCCAAAGAAGAATAAGGTCCAAAAGGCCAAGGCGACTAAATCAAATAAGAGCATAAGAAAAACAAAGTACCAAGGAGAAGTATCACTTCTGTGACAAGAAGGGCACTGAAAGCGAAACTGCAAGGCTTATCTAGCTAGCCTGAAAGAAAAGAAGCATACAGATGCTTCTACATCATGTATATTTATGATTGAGATATTTTCTTCTATACTTCTTATTCCACTTGGGTATTGGATACCGGTTGTGGATCTCATATTTGTATTAATATGCAATGATAAAAGCAGTAGAAAGCTGGAAAAAGATGAAGTGATCCTATGCATGAGAAATGGAGCAAAGGTTGCTGCTTTAGCTATAGGATCTTGTTCTTTGTCTTTGCCCACTGGGCTTGTAATGGAGCTTAATAATTGTTACTATGTTCCAAACATAACAAAGAACATTATTTCCGTTTCATGTCTTGTAAATGATAGATATACATTTGAAATTGAAAATAAAGGAATCAATTTTTAAAAATGAAATGTTCTTTGGTTCTGCTGAAATGTTTAACGGGATTTATGTTTTGAATATACAATGCCTATTCTTAATGTAGAAACTAAGAAATTAAAATTAAATAATTCTAAGAACTCATTCCTATGGTACTATCGTTTAGGCCATGTAAATGAAACACGTTTAACCAAGTTACATAAGGATGGCTACTTGGGCTCATTCGATTGGGAATCGTTTGAGGAATGTGAGTCATGCTTACGTGTCAAAATAACTAAGTCATCCTTTACTAAAAAGGGTGAGCGAGCAACTGAATGTTTAGGACTAGTACATTTGGATGTATGTGGTCCTATCAATATTCAGGCAATAGAAGGTTTTTTTTACTTCATCACATTTATAAATGACTATAACATGTATGGTTTTGTATATCTGATGAAGCACAAATCTGAAGCCTTTGAAAAGTTCAAAGAATTCAGATCCGAGGTAGAAAAATAAAGTGGCAAAAGTATTAAGATACTTCGATCAAATCGAGGTGGGGAATACTTAAGCCATGAGTTTTTAGAATATTTGAAGAAGAATGGATTCTCTCTCAGTGGACTCCTTCTGGTATGCCACAGCATAATGGTGTATCAGAAAGGAGAAATCGCACATTATTAGATATGGTGCGATTAATGATAAGCCTTGCAAATCTTTAAAAATGTTTTGGGGTTATACCCTACACACAGCCGAATACACTCTAAACCGAGTTTCGTCTAAGTCGATAAGTTCCACTCCCTATGAGATATGATGTGAAAAGAAACCAACCCTTAGTCATCTAAGGATTTGGGGTTGCTACCTTATGTAAAGCGTAATAAGTCGGACAAGCTGGGAGTTAGGTTTGACAAGTGTAATTTTATGGGGTATCCTAAAGAAACAAAAGGATACTACTTCTACCATCCACTCGAGCAAAAGGTTTTTGTCTCAAGGCATGCCATATTCTTAGAGAATGAGATTTTTCTAAGAAATGACAGTAGAAGAAATATTGAGATTAGTGAAACTCAAGAACCACACAGACCGATTAGATGAAATGGAGCAAATATCAAATACAGTGGGAGTTGAGCATGAACTCAACTCACATTCAGGCAACATTTTCGTGAGCCTCTATCAGAAATGATGGAGAACAGGTAGCTCTAAGTACACATCAGCTACGTAGATCTAGTAGAACACATCATATTCCTAAGAGATATAGATTTCTTATAGAAGATGATGAGCCTACTAACTACAAGGAAGTAATTTGTGACATTGACTCCAAGAGATGGCTTGAAGCCATAAAGTCTAAAATGGACTCCATGTACGACAACCAAGTATGGACTTTGGTTGATCTACCTGAAGGGATAAAACCCATTGGGTGCAAATAAGTCTTCAAAAGAAGATAGACATGGATGGTAATATGATTACCTATAAGGCGAGGCTAGTTGCAAAAGGTTACAAGCAAAGGCAAGGTGTTGACTTTGATGAAACCTTTTCTCCCGTAGCCATGCTTAAGTTTATAAGGATTTTGCTTGCGATTGCAGCCTATTACGATTATGAGATATGGCAAATGGATGTCAAGACCGCCTTCCTAAATGGTGATTTAGTAGAGGATGTGTATATGACAACCTGAGAGTTTTGAGTCCATTGATTCTCAAAAGGTATGCAAGCTGCAAAAGTTCATTTATGGACTTAAGCAAGCCTCTAGAAGTTGGAACATCCATTTTGATGAAATAATCAAAAAGTTTGATTTTATTAAAAATGAGGATGATCCATGTATGTACAAGAAGGTTAGTGGGAGTGTTATTTTTTTTGATATTATATGTAGATGACATATTATTGATAGGAAACAATGATCCTTGCTGCAAGAAATGAAGGAATGGTTTTTCAACAAGTTCTTCATGAAAGATTTGGGAGAAGCAGCCTACATACTGGGTATTAAGATCTATAGAAATAGATTTAGGAGGTTGCTTGGATTGTCCCAATCAACATACATAGATTAAGTGCTAAAATGGTTTAGCATGGAGGAATCCAAGAAGGGATTCCTGCCGGCATCGCATGGGATAATCTCTCTAAGGACATGAGTCCTAAGACCCAAATGGAGAGAGAGCACATGAATAGGATTCCATATGCCTCAGCAATCGTATCCATCATGTATGCGATGCTATGTACGAGACCTGATGTTTCTTATGCATTGAGTATCACTAGTAGATACTAGGCAAACCCTGGTGAGAAACATTGGATGGCCGTTAAGAATATCCTTAAGTACTTACGAAGGACTAAGGATATGTTCTTGGTTTATGGAGGACCTGAACTGATAGTTCAGGGTTATATGGATTCTAGTTTTCAGTCTGATAAAGATGATTATAAATCTCAATCATGCTATGTCTTTACTTGGATAGGTGTGTGGATGCTCGTTATTGTAACGATGCATTGGATGACCCGTACAGAGATCCCATATGGATATTCTATATAGTGTCGATGGTTGATCTCTAATGATGGTGGTGTGAGTGATCCTTTAACTTGAGATCTTCATTGCATCTCATGTGTGAAATGTCATACTTTGACGGCATCCAAACATCGCTCTAGCCATTGGTGGCAAATATGGTATCGGTTGGGTATGACATGAAGTACATGAAGATGGTGTTTGATCAAGATAGGATTTGTCTCCCTTGATAGAAAGGGTTATATCCTACGTCCACTTGATGGATTAAATTGATTGTTAAATCCTTGCAAGGTTGAGTTGGAATTCGAAATGGTTTCAAAGTCCTAATTCATATGAGTCAATTTTTTCTGAGATCAAGTAAACAAAGATCAATTACAGGGTTGATACATTCTATACCACTGATTGATCTAGGATATGTGACGAAAGGATTTGATCATACGATAATCGTTCATGGACAAGTGTTGATGGTCACGTCAACAAAACCTTTAGCAGTTGGGTGGTCATGATGCTTTGCTAGAGGCCTCTCATGATCTATAATCATGTTGGTGACTTGAACAAAGAGTTGTCCAATCATTCTAGGGTCTATGATTAGGACATGATTATTGCCAATATGTTAAAGGGCCTAATGGGTCACATGCATTAAGGAGAATTTTGGATGAATTAAAATGAGAATTAAATTAGATTTAATTCTCATAAGATGATGAATTAAATAATTGGGTAAGATCCAATTTAAAAAAGATATAATAATGATTGATATAATCCATTATACTAGAAGGAATGTTAAGGAGAAATTATTTGTGCATATGATGAACAAATAATTGGATACCCAAATATGACTTGATCCATGTGATGGATGGCTCTGATTATTTGGGTATGGATGGCCAATCCCAGCCATGTGAAGATGGAATCATGCCTATGGGATGAAGCATGATGAATCTCTACGGTTTGATGATGAACACGTACAAATTGGGGCATGTATAACCAACTCCTAATTTCAAAGGCTGAGATTGTGACACTTGGATTAATGTTACCATGAGAATGAGAGTTTCTTCCGTTTTCTTGGATTAATGTTACCATGATGTTACCATAAAAATGGAATTAACGTTACCATGACGTTACCATGAAAAAATGTCTCTTCTTCTCCTTGCAACGTTTCGTTTTCACCCTATAAATATGGTTCCTAGGAAAGTAGAGAAGAAAAAGATAAGATCTTTCTTCAAAGATATTCTGTATTTCTGTAAGGGGGTAGTATCATCTTCATACCTTAGAGGTCTTCATCTCCTCTTCTTCGCGTGGTGGATCACCATTAGAGGCCAGACACGTGGACGGCTAGTGGCAAAGGATTAACCCCTTCATCATCATCTATATCGATAAAGGACTCAGGTATGAATAAAATTAGATTTTATTTAAGATTTAATGAATCTGTTCCTAAGGATCTTGGGCATCTGAAAATTTTATATTATATCTTCCGCAATATTTATATGAATTTGATTCATATCTTGTATACATAATTTTCATCATTTTCTTATATCTAACAATTATAAAAAAAAATGTTTGTTATACTATTGATAGAAATATGGGACTTTCTTTGTCCCTTCGCCTATATGGTCCAACCAAGCTTGTGTGAGGTCAAAACATAACCTTGATTCATGGTTATCCTTAGGAAAGACGTATTAGTCTTATTTTGCCTCATGCCATAATGTAGGGATTAGGTAGATCCATTTCCAGATTAATTAACTTGTTTCATTGATTTCAAAGCAGTGGCCAATTTAGTTCATATTTACCAATTGCAATTATTAAAATTTCCTATGACTAAGAAGGCGTGTTTTTGTGAACTTGGTGGCACAAATTACACACAATATCAACAACTAGCACAGTCAATGACTTAATCTAGCCTAAATTTGCATGATAGTCAATAGAGAGTATTTCAGCATAACATTGAGTGCTTCTTTCTAGAAGGGCTAGAAAATGAAAGCAAGTCAGGGTCTTGTGCAAATATTTTGTATGTGAATGCATTTGGGTGCAATTGCATGTGTTGGGTGTCCTGCATTTCCTCATCTATCAACGCATATATAACGCTCTAAGTTCTTCTGCTGGCTCAATTAATTAATTAATAGATAGAATCATATAGTCACATAAACTTGAGTCCAAATTAATTGATAACATGTAGCTTTAAATTATAAGCACTTAAATCTTTTTATATTCAATGTAAAACTATTTTTAAGATATTTATATAATCTTTTTTATAATATGATATTTTCATCATTGACAGACTAGTCAGAATCTATTTCGAATCGAATCATTAATGCTACGCTATGACGAAAATCTATCAATGATTTTATCATCGTTCCATAATAGCTCTTTCCTTCTCATGCTTATCAGCCCTAATACTGTTTGAATTCTATCACCGTTTCATGGATAGCAGTTTTTTTATCCGATCATCAACTTTGTATACTTAGATCGATTATGTAATTTTTAAAACTAGTTGTAATGTTTTTTAATCTAATACTAGTTGTAACGTTTTAAGCTTTTTTTTAATGGTTAATTAATTTATTAATGGATCAAAATTATGTAATTTTAAAAACTTAAATAAAAATTAATTAGTAATAAATGAATTTAAGTTATAAATATTTATTTTTTAAATTTAATATAAATTTATTTTTAAGATATTACAATATATTTTGCACATTAAGATTTTATTTTTGATTGCTAAATTAAAAAAATAAAAAGTGGGCAATTTATGAGTTGGCAAATGGAACAGGCAAGTGTAGTTAAATCTTTGTTTCCTAGGCTTGCTGTCTTTTCTTTGACATCAACTAGACAGCTAAGATATTTGGCTCAGAACACGATGGGTAGTATTCCATTGCTATGACCCATCGGACAAGGGGATTAACAGCTTGTCCCATTGTTGGGAGCCTTATGTCTTAGAATTGCAACCACTTCTTCTCTAAGTTCTTATTAAAATTGTTGTCAAATGATACTAATTTAATAATATTAAAATAAAAAATTATAAAAAATAAAAAAATATTATTTAAAATAATATTTTTTATGATCATTATAATAATTAAAAAATCACTTGAAGTAATACTTTTAAAAGAATCATTTGGCTTGAAACGATACTTTTTAAAAGTGTCATTTTTTTTCATTTTCACTTCTATCCAAAATCTTTTTACACACTGTAAAGAACGGTATAAAATGATGCTTTTAAGTAATGTTTTGAAAATTGAATCGGATCTATCGATTCAACTGATCCAACCAAAAATCGGTCATCAATCAAGTCTGATTTTATTATTAAAGTTGACTTTTATATGATCCATAAAACTAAAAAATCTATTAAACTAGTCGGATTTCAATCGATCCAACTCGATTTTTAGATTTTTTTAATTTTTTATTTAAATTATTTTTTATTTTATTTTTATTATTAAATTAAAATTTAATTATAATATTATTCGATCCGATCAAATTAGTTCATTCGATTGAACGGATTGATCCGCAACCCAAATATTAAATCGGTTCGTTGTTCAATCCAATTTTTAAAACATTACTTTTAAAAAATATCATTTGAAATGACACTTTTAATCATTATTTTTAAAAGTATCATTTTAATTAATATTTTTAATCATTACTTAACACTTTTATCTATTTAAATAAAATATAAAAAATTTTAAAAATATTATTTTAATATTTTTAATTTTATTTTATTTTTATAAAATATTTAATTTTAATAATAAAAATCGATGTCAAAAAAAACATCAGTTTAAAAAATAGCTCCTTTTTCTCTGCCAATTTAATCACCATATCAGACAAAGCAAGAAAAAAAACCAAAATAATCAACAATACGAGTATAAGAAAAGAGGCCCCATGCATGAAAAGACTACTAAGGCTGCTTAGCTTCCTTTCTTTAAAGGTTCAGGGACCAAGGAACAGAAGAACAATGACAAGTCATCCAGTCCTTTCACTATCAAACAGCTCAAATCAATCATCCAGATTCTACCAACTTTTTAAATCCAACACATTCAGTAGAAATAAAGACATATCAAACAATTCAACCACAGCTTATCTGTGGAGAATGTTAGGCTCCTGAAATTAAAGGGATTACGGTTACAAGCTGATGCCAAAACATCAGGAAGTTTTGACTAGCACAGGCATAACAAACACATATAATTTTTAGTAGAAAATAAGGATGTTTCATTTTCAAGAATAATTCTATTTTTTATTTTTTATTTTATAAAAAATAGAAACAATAGAAAACATATTGATAAATAACAATGAGACAAATTTAAAAAAAATGCAACTCTAAAATGAAAGAAAATTAAAAATAATTTAAAGATATTTTAACTATTTTTTATTAAAAGAAAAAAGAAAGTAAAAAAATAAAGAACTAGATCTACATCTTTTTTATTTTTAAAATATTTTTTGAAAATCTAAGATAACTTTTTAGAAAAATAATAATACATATTATTATTATATAATAAATATTAATATTATAATTATATATATTATTATTATTATTATTATTCACATTTTTATATATAAATGATAATTATATATAATACACTATTATATATTATAAACTATATTATTATGTAATATAATATTAGAATATTATATATTCCCTTTATTTTTAGTTACTCTTTTAAAGATATTATTTATAATAAAAATAAGAAATAAATTTTTTTATTTTACTTATCAAATACATTCTTAAAAACAAATTAGAAAATAAAATAAAATTATTTTTATAAAATAAAACAAAATATTCATAAAAATCAAAACAGATGGAAACATGAAATAAAAGAAGATGTCTCCGACTTTGTTAAGGTGGACAAAGGCATGAAGACTGACAAGACTTTGCTTCATGTGGCTGTGCGTTCCAACTAAAGGTTTTTGAGAATGACAAATCAAGGCAGGTGTAGAACATTGACCACTCTGAGTTCTTTGTTCCCCAACCATGGCCTACCTACAATAAAAAGCCACCTTTTTTTGGCTTATATATATATATTTTTTTTTCAATGACAAGAAAATAAATTTCTTGACAGGCTGACCCAACTGACTGTACACATGGTATTTACATGTTCTTGTGATGCTCAGACAATTGTGCAGGCAATGATGATTCTGGTTATTCAACTAGTATTTACTACATGTAGGTCCCATTTGTTTAGTGACCAGAGCCAAGACAGTTCTTTTGTTCCTCTTCATTTTCTTGTATTCTGCTTTGTTCTTTCTTCAAGAATAGGTATACAATTTTGTTTGAATTGAAATCAAGAATAAATTAGAATAGTTGGAAGTGAGTTTAACTGGGTGAGCAAGGTGACCATAATCATCTATGGCCAAGGCATTATAGAGCTGGAGATGGTCTTCACCATGGGAAGATTCTTCTCCTCCATATTTAATAAGAGACTCTCTAGAGGGGGTGGAAAATAAGAGCTCCTCCACTCTCAATAGGAAAATAGTGGGGATTTATAACTAAAGGCCTAAAACCTAGATGGGTAACTTATTAGGTTTCTTAATTTGATCATGAAGAAAGAAAAAATTTCTCTAACTTACTTGACTCAAATCTCTTAAAAGAAATATCAAAAAATAGAAAAATTAGTGAAGGTAGCATTTGACCTCCTTTGTTTCATTATAAATAGAATTTGAGTTACAAAGCTTTTATTTATAATAATAAGATTTGTACTTGCACAATTCAGGTTGAATTTCTCTTCTAGTTAAAAGATATAGCCATTCTCCCAAAATAGACTAGTAAAGATAATCATGAAAGAGTTAAAATCCTTCATAAGGTAGATCTCAATTTCTATACCTTCAAACCACTTCACTTAATCCTTCTTGAGTTGATAGATATATTTAACCATAACAATTCTGGAAAAGGAAATTTTTAGTTTGTATGGCTCATTTGGAGGCTTCAATAATGGAAATTAGCCTAGTCCATGAAGTCCCAAGTGATGCCTTATCTAGAGCTCAAAAAATTGCTTGGTTTTAAAAAAAAGAGCATCTCAATTGGATACTATTGGCAAGTTAGGACTATCAAAAGTTTAGAAATTGATTTAGATTCTTAATAGGGGATCTCATTCCTACACCCTATTTAATTCTTCTTATAACGGCCATAATGATCTTCCAATATAGTGAACCTCCTTGCTCATTTTTAACGGGAAATCAATAACTTTTAGACAAGACTTTCATCAAATTACTATATTTTTCCTAAGGAACTACAAGATCTTTATAAGGACCAAAAAAAAAAAAAAAAAAAAGCTCTAACAGAAAAAATGGTGACGACGTATATGGGCTTGAACACTACTAGAATTTTTCAAATTAACGATATCATTTTGGCATCACTAAACCTTGAAAATTTATTGCTAATTCAATTAGCGACGCAACAACGATGCCAAAAATTTTATCACTAAAATGATCGTCGCAACGGAAGTTAACAATGCCAAAAATTTTTATTGCTAATTAGCGACGTCAGTACAGCATTGCTAATTAGCAATGGGTGATTAGCGACACCAGTTAGGAGCATTGCTAATTAGCGACGCACTATAATGCACTAATTTTTTTAAAAAAAATTATAAATTTTATTTTATTAATTTAATTAACATATAATGTTAATTATATGTTAATTAAAATTAAATAATATTTAATTTTAATAAAAAACATATTCATAAACAAAATATTTCATTAAAAATAGAAATAAAATATCAAAAATTAATATATTAATAATAGAAACTAGTATCATACATATATAAAAAAAGGTATTGCATCATAAAATACATATAATGTCAAAATATAAATATCGATCAATTGGAGGGAGGGTCATCTGGAGCTGGAGGTGGAGCGAAAACTACGTTGACTACAACATATGTATGATCAATTGCTGCATCTCTTCTAACTGTGCTCATAACGAATGCGCTTCTCTTACTGTTTCCGTCGGATGTTCGCGATCTCCATCATCATCATTGATCTCACACATTCCACGATTAAAAGCTCAATCTGCTCGTAATCATCGGAGCCACCCTGACTAAAAGAAGAGAAACTGCGTCGGAAGAAGAATATAAGCTAAGGCACCCAGACCGTAAACTCTACGATCATTTGGCTGTGCGTCAACAACCTCTAAGAAGATGCGGCCACTCTCCTTCAGTGAAGGATCGGGCATGGACCCTCCCTCCTCTAATGGTTGTGTGGTCTGTGATAATAGCTTATCCATACGTTCCGCAAGGAATACATATCAAATATAATGCAACTCATATTGGAGGAAATATATCAATAAACACATTACATTTTCAATGATTTACTTACTCCGATATTCTGGGTGCGCGGCCACTCAGCAAAGTTCCAGCGCACATTGGAAAGGCTCGGGCGCTAGCGACGTGCACGCTTAGGCGCCTTGCATGCGGGCGGTCCATGAGGCTGCGCGTGGGGGGCTGTGCTCGGGCTGCTTGCGTGTGTCTCTAGGCATGGGTCCATGCAGTGACTCGCCCGTGGGCATCGCTGGGCGCGGGCCTTTGGCATGTCGCTGGCGGTGTGCGCTTGCCCGCGCTTGTTTGGCTCCCGGCCTGCTCACGCGTGTGCATCTGCACAGCGCATCGCTGGCCCATGCGGCTTGCATTGCTGGGCCGTGCGGCCGCAAGAGTACAACCAACGAATTAATCCTCTAATATATTACGTTTGAAAGAATCCCTCAAAAAAAAAGTAAAAAAAAAGAAAAAGAAAAACTCATAAGAGCGACAAAGGGATCGGCTATCATATTTTTTTTAATATTACTTGCAAAAGTAAATATAATAATTAAAATTATCTAAATAAGCACCTGGTGACCTATTTGATAAGAAGATCGACCTAGCTTGTTTAATATAAAAAAATAAGGAAATTTGAGTATAAATTAAATTCAACTTTATAAATAAGTTAATCATGAATGTTTTAGTGCTGCAAAAATAAATAGAAAATTGACTTAGGCTTGGCAACAAGCTAATTTCAAGTCTGTTTAGTTTAAATGTTGCCCTAACGGTAAACCAATAGTTATTTTATATAACCATCAAAAATTAGACACTTAAAAAACATTTCATAAGCAACAACTAATTCAAATAGAACCTTGGGCATGAATGCTTATAGCTTAGCTATATATATATATTAAATAGAGTTTGGACCTAAACATTTGAGTTTAAGAGCCTCTTTGAATTAGCTGTTGGCTCTTATCAACAACAACAGTGGTCTTGCATAATTGATCAATATTTATTGAAAGATATTCTAGCATTTTGTCTATCCAGGCATTTGGAGGAATAATTTATTATTACTAGAATTCAGCAAGTTAAAGGCACAATAATGATGTCCCTCGTCCATATGTTAGCCTCCTGCTTCAGTGCATAACAAAGTAGTGGTACAGCACATGGCGCATGTCCTATAGTATCCATTGGATGAGATAATCCATGAAATCAAGTTGTCCTCTTTAGGTAACCGGAGGCTAACAAATGTCGTATCACAACTAATAACTCATGAAAAAGTCTGGCCGTGCAGTGATGTGATCGTGCGTGCCATTGACGTGCTGGTGCGCCCGCCCACGCGAGTGGGCGAGCACGCACCCCTGCGTGGCCATGCGGGAGGGCCCACGGGTGGCGAGCGGGGCGCCCGACACATGCGCAGGCAAGCTCGCACGGGCATGCACTCAGTCGGCTGGGCACATATCCTTTTAGAGATGCGTCGCTAAACCAGCATGCACGCTAGCCGCATCGCATCAGCGACGCGCCGCCTATGCGCGTACTAGTGATGCGCGTGGGCATCGCTAATTAGCGATGCTCCTTACGCATCCCTAAGCCGGTGCACACATGTCTCAGCAGCGATGCTCTATGCGCATCGTTGATTAGCGATGCGCACTGTTACATTGCTAATTCACACACAGGCATCACTAATTATCGACGACGACGTGGCGTCACTAAATACTAACGTAGATTTTTTTGCGTCACTAATTAGCGACTAGTTAGCGACGACATTTGCGTCACTAATTCCAATTGTCACTAATTCATCATTAAGTTATAGCTAATTTTTTTTGCATCGCTGTTTGTCGCTATTTAGCGATGATATTTTTGGCATCGCTAATTGACATCACTAAAACCAAATATTCTTGTAGTGGAGTTCTTGGCATTGAAAGCTTTAGATGCTTGAGTGAAAGATTGAAACTAGCCACATAACAAATGAGCTATATATTGTCTTTAAAGTTTTTAAGAAGACATGCTCTATATCATGTTTAGGGGTCTTTATCTGATTGCTTACTATGTCTTAGAATTGTAGAAATGGAACCGTAAATTTAAACCTCGAAAAGATCATATCAGGGTGGTAGTATTGTGGATGTAACTTCCAAAATTGCTAATGAAATATTGGAGAACTTATGCTATTTTGCACATAGCCTTATCAATAGGTTAAGCTCTTTGCTTAATAGTTGCACCAACATTGGAAAGCATATATCTTGTAAATATAGTTAAACCGCTCATGGCTTATATTTATATTAAAGGGGAAAGAGTCTATTAACAATAATACTCTTATAAATGTATCTTTATTGACTACTTCTCTTGCAAGATGGTAGGTCTCCAACTCTAAATAATACCTTTAAGGAGAGGCCTATTGTTAATTATATATAGAGTCTTGCTACTCTAAAAGATAAGAATATTATTCTATATAATGGGATTTTACCACTTTGTACCATAACTACTTCTAAGAAATCAACATTAGAATTCTATCACTATGGTCAAGGCTTGGAACACTTAAAAAAAGACTTACCTAGGGTTCTAGGATCCATGATAAATGAGTTGACTCAAAACCTTACCACCAATTTAGTTGAGCTAGCTTCAGATTGTTTGAGTCTTCCTACCAACTCTATAGCAAAATTATAAGGAATGGATTCTAGAAGTGTTGATGGAGACAAGATTACTATTGGTAGTAGAGATGTTGGGGGTACTAGTGCCAATAATTATCAAGGGCCCAATAACTCCATTTTCCCCCCTTATTTGATATGTGGGGAAATGTAGCTAAATCTACTATAACAATATTTCAAAACATCTTGTGGTTATTCTCATGGACCATATGGCAGTTTCCATAGCCATAGAAAATGGAAGAAACATCTTCTATCTTCAAAATCTCTATCTAGTTACAGTCACCTCTATCTATACATATTACCTCTATAAGACCAACTTGGGATGTAGTGGGCTCCCTTTGTTGAGAGTTAAGTTTTTATCTTGATAGGTGAACTTAGAACCCTATATTGAAGTTATCATACTACTTGCAAATAAGATTAACAACAATCAACATGACCTTCTAACCCTATTCCTCGACACATGTGGCAACTCCCTTCTAATCTCTTGACATAAAGAGGGAAAGGAAGAGAGCAATGGACTATCATTAGAGAGATACTGATCAAGCCATGGAGAATGTGACTTTGGCTATCATCATGGACTTTGGTCTAATCTTATATTTTCTCTGATGATTTTTATACTTTACCGTAAATTATCGTCTCCTGACAAGTGTGGTAGATAAAAAAGGTAGGATGTTTTAATCCAATTGAAAAATGATAAGGCTATAAATATTATTTTACTATATGTTTGTCTACTTTATTAGCCTCAATAATTATATAAGAGATGACAAGAAAAAAATGAGCGTAACTATGGTTTCTCTTTATGTAAAAGATTAGTTATGCCTTTAAACTTCATATCGTTAAATAGTTCTAATGACTAAGCCGAACCATTTCATTTGACCCAAAAGAGTTGGATAGTTTATTTTTATTATAAATATTAGGTGAATTCTAAATTTAAAATTTATTAGTGTACACATTATTTAGAATATGGACCTTTTGACCAACAAGAGGAGTGGGTACGGATGTGTCCATGAATTTACGTGATACATTAAATATTTGAATATGGTAGGCCAACGATTTTCTTTTAAACTAAATTAACATAAATAAGCTAGCGACAACATCTAACATGACACACATCTAGAAGGACTTAGTTCAATGGTCATGTAGGTCCTCAAACACTTAAATTAAACTATAAACTACGTAACATTAGTAGAGATAGGTTATCAATTTTATAAATGTTAGTGTATGCCCTAAATTCAATTGGATTGAATGCTGTACACATTCTATGAATACAAATCAAATAAAATGGTTTCTTTATCTATTCAGATGTCTTTTATTTGATATATTTATCTATGAGATAAAGTCCAAAAGAATATGAACCGTGCATATGAATTTGTAATAGAAATTACAAATTGTGAGATTCAAATTGCACGTTATGGTTCGATTCTTTAAACTTTCCTAGTCGATGTGTAGATGGGACTGGACACCATCGAATATCGTGAGACTAGCACACATTGCATATCCTTACCCTTGGGGTGAGCAGCTGATTTCACAAGCTAAAGTATGAAGATACTCGGATGGGTGTGTGGATGTTCATTATTGTAACGATGCATTGGATGACCCGTACAGAGATCCCATATGGATATTCTATATAGTGTCGATGGTAGATTTCTAATGACGGTGGTGTGAGTGATCCTTTGACTTGAGATCTTCATTATATCTCATGTGTGGAATGTCATGCTTTGACGGCATCCAAACATCGCTCTAGCCACGGGTGGCAAATATGGTGTTGGTTGGGTATGATATGAAGCACATGAAGGTGGTGTTTGATCAAGATAGAATTCATCTCCTTTGATAGAAAGGGTTATATCCCACGGCCACTTGATGGATTAAATTGATTGTTAAATCCTTGCAAGGTTGAGTTGGAATTTGAAATAGTTTCGAAGTTCTAATTCATATAAGTCAATTTTTCCTGAGATCAAGTAAACAAAGATCAATTACAGGGTTGATACATTCCATACCACTGATTGATCTGGGATATGTGATGAAAGGATTTGATCATACGGTAACCGTTCATGGACAGGTGTTGATGGTCACGTCAACAAAACCTTTAGCAGTTGGGTGGTCATGATGCTTTGTTAGAGGCCTCTCATAATCTATAATCATGTTGGTGACTTGAACAAAGAGTTGTCCAATCATTCCTAGGGTCTATGATTAGGACATGATTATTGCCAACATGTTAAAGCGCCTAATGGGTCACACGCATTAAGAAGAATTTTGGATGAATTAAAATGAGAATTAAATTAGATTTAATTCAGATAAGATGTTCAATTAAATAATTGGGTGAGACCCAATTTAAAGAAGATATAATAATAATGGATATGATCCATTATAGTAGAAGGAATGTTAAGGAGAAATTATTTGTGCATATGATGAATAAATAATTGGATATCCAAATATGACTTGATCCATATGATGGATGGCTCTAATTATTTGGGTATGGATGGCCAATCTCAGCCATGTGAAGATGGAATCATGCCCATGGGATGAGGCATAATGAATCTCTACGGTTTGATAATGAACACGTACAAATTGGGGCATGTAGTTATGAGATAACCAACTCCTAATTTCAAAGGCTGAGATTGTGACACTTGGATTAATGTTACCATGAGAATGAGAGTTTCTTCCGTTTTCTTGGATTAATGTTACCATGACCATGAAAATGAAAGTTTCTTCTGTTTCTTTGGATTAACGTTACCATAACCATGACGTTACCATGAAAAGAGGTCGCTTCTTCTCTCTTGTAACGTTATGGTTCCTTCCTATTAAGAAGGCATAGTATTAGAAAAAAGATTAAAGATATCTTCTGTATTTATGTAAGGGAATTCAAGAGGCGCTAGTACCCCTCTCTCTCCCGTAGTGTCATCTTTATACCTTGGAGTTGTTCATCCCCTCTTCTCGCATGGATCACCGTTAGAGGCCAAACACGTGGACGGCTAGTGGCAAAGGATTAACCGGCTTCATCCTCATAAACATCGATAAATGACTCAGATATGAATAAAATTAGATTTTATTTGAGATTTGATGAATCTGTTCCTAAGGATACTGGACATCTGTCATAAACATCGATAAATGACTCAGGTATGAATACAATTAGATTTTATTTGAGATTTAATGAATCTGTTCCTAAGGATCCTGAGCATCTGAAAATTTTATATTATATCTTCCGCAATATTTATATGAATTTGATTCATATCTTGTATACATAATTTCCATCAATAAATTCTTAATGAGTTAAAATAATTGACTAAGAGGATGATTATGATCAATATGTTGATAATCGGTAAAAATAGTAGTTTTAGCTTTTTGGGATATGAGCTCCGAACATTGTTATCTAGACGAGGGAGTAAGAAAGAGAAAAAAAGAAAAAAAAAACTAATGGCCTCTTCACCAATATTTTTTACAATTTATTTTCATCTCACATCTCTGTGTTTTTTCAATTCTACAATAATATCATAGAAATATCTCAAAGTACACATGGGATGTTATTTTTTTTGTAATTTATAAGTCTTTTGTAATTAATGATCCAAATCAAGTTTATACTCATGATGCATCTATGACTTTGCAAGAAAAAAAATTGGAAATTAATATTATTGATGAAAATAATCCTAAATATCATGCAAAATACGTAAAAGGGAAAGATATTCTATGTAAAATAGTAGGTTTTTGATACATATCCTTGTATTGCTTTAAATCCTTATTTGCTCTAACTAATGCTAGCATGATGAGCTACAAAACTTTAATGGATCAATAATGGCTCTAACATCAACAAAATGCATCACTTTTTCTCTATTTAAAAGAAAGTATTAACTGTAGTAAAGAAAGATCCTTTTATATTAATTATTTAATCTTTATTAACAAATACTAAAATATAAGCAACATCGAAGCATTTCTTAGTGACCCTTGACTCTTAATTCATGACACATAAATTTTAACTCCTAATTGGAAGAAAATGTAGCCCATTTGTTTCAAGAGGATGTATAATTGCAAATTTAAAAAGGAAAAAATTAAAGCAATGGAAGTGATTTTTGGACAATGAATGGGGAACATGAAGTGATTTTCTATATTTTCTCCTTTTAGGCATGAAATTATACTTCTATAAAGCATAAAAAAATTGATAAATTTTGAAATTATTAAATTTAATTTTATGTCTTCATCTACCAGCTAGCTAGCTAACTACTTGCAAGCATCATTGCATATTTGTTATTTTGGCATGTGCATACTATTTTTATTCTTAATTTATATCAAATTCTAAACTCAAGAGAAATAAATCAAATAGATTGACCTATTTTCGATCCAAACCATACTAACAAATCTCCCTAAAGCTCAACTTATTTGTGATCTTGCAAAAAAAAAAAATTATTATAGATAAACACTAATTTTCTCTTGAGATATAAAGTTTTAGTAGCTATCCTATACACAGTTATAATCTATAAATAAATTCAAAATCTCCTTAGCATATCTTCTTGGAAACAAAAAAAAAAAAAAGAAAGAATCTCCCTGAATTTTTCCATTGCCGGTAAAAACAATGCATCTTCAGTTAAGACCGGTCAACAACGTCCAACCGGAGGTTAGGCAACGGAGTTCCGGCGACGCACGGAAAGTGGGCCAAAGTTTTTCTCTTAAAATAATACGCAACAAGGCTCGTTAAACCGACGACGCAAAATATTTATGAACGCAAGGGAGAAGAAAGAGGAGAGAGAAGTATATAAATACGTTAAAGCGGTGGGGGACGGGGTGGCGACAGCGTTTTGGGGCCAAGGAGAGTGGGTTTTTTTTTTTTTTTTTTTTCTAATTGAAAATTAACGTAGGAAATAGACATGGAGTTGCTCCGGTGGCAGCCTGTGGAGGTTGGTGGAGATGTCTGATCTGATCTCAGAATTGTCTGTTTTCGCGTTTATTTGTCCCATTTCTTCTGGTTTTTTTTTTTTTTTTTTTGAAGTAATTTTTCGGTTTGGTGGAGGAGGAGGAGGAAGGTGGTAGCTCGGCGGAGGATGTGTGCCGTAGACGGCACGTCGAGTGCTTCTTTGTCGTTGATTGGTTTTAAGGAATTAGCTTCCGAGTTTTCTTTCTATTTTTTCTTTATTTTTAAGATTCTTTGCTGGGAGTTGGCACTTGGAATTCTAAAGGTTGGTGTTTTATCTAATCATTTGTTTATATCTTTTCATTTGACGTGAGGATAGTTCAGGATGGTTACCTATGGTGTTTTTTGGGTGTTACTTGTGACATTTAGTTTTTTTTTTTTTAAAGTTAAATTGGTACAAAAAGGTGTTGCCTTTTTTTTTTTTTTTTTTCAATTTGTTTTGGTTACACTTGATCCATCAGTGAGGAGTTGGTGGATTTTATGCTGTGTTCATGCTGTCCTTAATCGTGTTTCCCTCCCTCCATAGTGTGTAAATGAGATTAATTTTTTTTTTAAAAAAAAATTTGGTTGCGGGTTTTATGGGATGTGGTCAAGCTTAGTATTGATTGGGAAAACAATTTGTCCTTTTCAATTTTGGCTTTTAAGAGCTAGATGGAAGAATCCCAGTTACTTTTCGAAAGCTTTATGATCGTTCTAATTGCCACAAATAGATTTTATTCTTACTTAATTCAAATTTCCTTTATATCTTGATGAAGCTCATCATTTTTCTCACCTCTTCTTCCAAAATCAGCTTTTATCTCTGTTTTTTTTTTTTTTTTTGATGTATTCTTTCTTTTGGTCTTCCAGGATTTTGATTGGTTTCTTGAGCTGCTATGAATCATCACCACTTTCTTCCCAGCTGCAATGGAGTCAGAAGCTCTGTACTTGTCATTCCTTGTGGATTATGAGTCTTATCTTCAGATGGGGCTCAATGATAGTACTTGGTGAAACAAAGGCCTTGCTTTTATGAGGGCATCAGACTCATAATTTACCTCAGCCTAATTTAGAGATTGTTGAATTATAGATTGAAAATTCAGTTCTAGTTCTCATTCTTTAGCTTCGATTGGATTGGTCATTTTGGATTTTGTTTAATTGAGAAGGGGTTCTTTCCTACCTCCATATATTGAAGAGAAATGGTGCTAAAATTGGACTGAGGAATCCAGAAACAAGTTTAAGTACACCAGAGCATTAGCATCATAAAGCTATGCAATGGGCTTGCCACAAGTCTCCCCCAAAGTAACTGATGAAGTGACTACAGCACTAGGCACATTTGTTCCAACCCCACCTCGGTGTGATGGTATTAGCAGCTGTGATTTGGATGGGCTGCATGGAAAAAGCACAAATAACAAGATCGCAGGCGATTTTCCATGCGCCTCGATCAGTGATTTTCGAAGGAAAACCACTTTGAAGCTCCCAAAAGGAACAGATGGGCTGTTCAAATGTAGAGATGCCATTGACAGTGCCACAAATTTACAAGGGCTGCAAATTGATTGTAGGGATACAAATTGCTGGTTACTTCCAAAAGTAGGACAGAGTGTTCAGCAGCCTGTCATGAGGGTTGTGGGTTTTGAATCAAATCAACAGGGGTCTTCTGTTAATGGTTTTGAGAAGAATGTAGTTGATGGGATTCATCCCTCCATACCTGTTGGTTGCTCTGATCTTTCGAATGATCCTCATGGCCTGCAAGTGAGGAAGCAATTGCTGTCTCCTCTGAATATCATACTTCATAAGCCACTTCATGGTGATATATCAGACATTACTTGTGGTGATGCTAGAATCAATTCTTCTGAGTCATTTAGGAAACATTGTATTTTTTCATCACAGGGTTGCAAGAGAACCAATATTGGAAATGCTGATTGCTTTGAAGCTCCAGTTTGGCCTGTCTCTAGATGTTCAAATTGGAGTAGCATGATAGATAACAGTAGAATGACTTGTGGTGTGTTCACTGATGACCCTTTGCTTGAAAACAAAGAGCCACTTTCCCACTGTGATCAATTATCTGCTTGGCAATATCCCAGCAAAGAAACAAGCAACATAAGACCTTTTACTGAGGCAATAGCCATAACTTTGAAAAAGGTACAGTCACCACCACGCTCTTTCTCTCCTCTTGGTCCTAAATGGCCTGAAAGAATGAAAACTACAGGAGTTCACAGGGACATTGAAAAAGACATTGAAAGTGATTTTTCAGTTTTAAAGAATGGTGAAGGATCAAATGGTGGGAATGGAAATGGAAAACTTAGAATGTCATATAATAATTTTGGGACGAGCGATAGATTAGAAGAGACTGGCATGCTTTGCAATGAATCAGATTCATTTACCCTTGGAGAAGCTTGGACATAGGCTGGAACTGGGGTCCTGAGTCTGCACCCACATCTCATTGCATGAATCACTTTAAAAGTTTGAACATGCTTCCAGTCAGGAGGTCATTGGTTGGTTCGTTTGAAGAGTCCCTCTTATCTGGTCGGTTCTCATATGGGCAAGTCAGTCAGGTTTGAGATAAAGCCTATCTTGTTTCTGCAATGATGTTTAGCAATTAGCATCAACTTTCTGCTGCAAAATTGGGTGCCTGTTTGATGTCACATTCACTTTTTCTCTGTAGAGGATTGATGGTTTTCTAGCTGTGCTAAATGTTACTGGAGGGAACTTTTCGCCTCCACCTCAGAAGATTCCTTTTGCTGTGACAAGCATTGATGGTGATAGCTCCTTGCTATACTATGCATCGATTGATCTTGCTGGAAGTTTGGCTTCGAACAAGTGCAAAGGCCTAAAATTGAGAACAAGCCTGAGCAATGATGACTCTCGAGCAACCAAAAGTCGCTTGCGCATTCCTATGAAAGGATGCATACAACTGGTACTGGGTTTCTTAGCCTTCAAATTTGATAGGTGATCAAGTAAGTTAGGCCAACTTATCATGCATGCTTATTCGTACTGTTAACAGTGTTTTAGATTTAACAGTCAATGTGGGACAGTTGGAGTCTATAATCTAGCTGATTACAATATGTTGGTTGAGTGCAACAGTCAGTTCTCGCTCAGTACAGGAGAGCAATTTGCTTCTTAGCAGCTTTCTATATTTGTGCTGGACTCCAGTAACTCTCTTTTTCATTTTGGGGACATTGACTCTTGTTCTAGCTTTCCTGCAATATCTCCAATTCTTGTTCTCTCTCCTGCCCTTATTTTGCAATGTAGGAGTCACTTTCATAGCTTTGTATGGATTTTTTTTTTTTTTTTTCCAGTTTCATGCTCTTAAGAAACTTCTAGCTTTATGTTGCCAATAAACAAATAATGGTCAGAATCTGGCTGCCCTTTTTGGCTTTGCTGTCATGATGTGAATGGTAATCTTTACGATCCTACTTGACCAGATTTTTTGCAGTCATGCAATGGCAACAATAAGGCCTTTCCATTGCGTTGGCAGGCAGATTACTTCCGTTGAATACATTACTTTCATCTCAGAACCAGTATGTAGAACAGGCGTTCTGACCAAACCACTAAACCCGTTCTTTTGACTAGACATTAAATTTAGAATAGAAAAGGTGATTTTCCATTTTCCTCTGTAAAACTGTAATATTATAAAATTATAACGTTATATAGTACATATATTATATTTGTATACTAGTATATTATTGTATTTTATAATATTGTTATATTATCTTATATCACTGCTTAACATATTATATTTATAATAATATTTAAATATAATATATTATATTACTATGATGTTATAATATTAAATGTTGTTGTTCTTTTGGCTTGAAAATAGCTTCTTGACGTTTGATAGGTAGAGTTTTTGAGAAAAGCTCCAAATTGTAGCTTTTCCAAGTAAAGCTTTTAACATTTTTTAGTGAAGTCAGAAAGTACTTTTAAAATTTTATCAGAACATAAAATAATTCAAAAGTACTTTTGGGCCTCTAAAAGCGCTTTTGGATCCTTCAAAAGCTTAATCAAATGGGGCCTTAGAGAAGGCACTGTTATGCTTGAATTGATGTTAGACAAAGTTTTAAGTACCCTTGTTCGTGTTATGTCTCTAATTGAAGTTGGAAATACACACTACTTATGTTTTTAGAGTGCATGAAATGGTTTTGTCCTCTGTTTTTTCTCATTAATTCCTGAAGTTATCCTGCTTTCTTGGGTCTGAGTTAGCTGATTTCTCATGGTAAGTTGTTTATGATTGAACATATTAGTATATAGATTCTAAAAGCGGAGAGATATAATGTGTTTGAAGTTTCATATTCTGATGTGTTGGGTTTAACAGGTTCTTAGCAACCCGGAAATGACTCCTCTGCACACATTCTTTTGCAACTATGATTTGAGGGATATGCCAGCAGGGACAAAGGTGTGGACAATGCATAACTTCTGCAATGCTTGTGTCAGTTTTTTTTTTTTTTTCAAAGTTCTTTAGATGATTGGTAATCTATAAAATATGAGTGCAATTTTCACCTTAGAATATTAACTAGCTTTAAGTTTTGTGAAATATTTTATGTTCAGTTATAGACAGAAGGCTAGCCCAACAAATAGCTTATCAACACTTTCTAACAAGAAGGTGGGATTGCGGGATCCAACAACTCTGCTTTGCAGAAAATATGTTTTACCTGCAACAAAACGCTGAGCTGAATAAAAACGTATGAAGCCTCCTTTACAAGGTTCATAAGGTCCATGAAATCAAGGAGCCATTTTAGAAGCCTCCCTTCTCATAGACGTCTGCAATTGCCTAAGCCCAGGGTAGCCAGGATTAGATAATGCCATTGGCACTTCAATCCTTGATTGTTTTTGTGTAGGTTAATAAATGCAATATAAAAGTTCCTTTCTAATTTTATGAAGAACTTTCTGGTTCAGAACACTGGACTTGGAGAACTGGAACAATGCCAACGTAAGATTCAAAGGTTTGACTCCAGAATGTTGGGAACTTCTGTAATAATTTGCAAACAGATCTATGGCATGATAGAATCATAGTTTAGAAATTAATCTGACAAATTGAATCATGGCAACAGTTTTGATTTCAATCTAGAAGGCTATAAAATATTGAAATTCCTAACATAATTCCAAAAGACTATGATCATGTGATGTTGAAGATCTGACAAGCCATACTTTGTTAGAGTTGCTCTATGGTGTGACATAGAAACTAGGAATTTGGCATCAGAATTGCTACAAATTTATCACTATTTAGATTTAAGCCTTGTTCCACTATGACACTAGACATGTGACCTTGGCATTCAAACGTCTAAAGTATGTTAATATGAGGCAGCTTCTATTAATATAAATTTGTAAAGAAAATAGAAAAAGGCCATTACCTAGTTAGGGTCCTAGCAATCGAGGTTTTAGGAGGGGCAAACTGGGGAAAGACCTAACCTTTAGTATTTTTCACAAAGTGGATGCCTTGGGACTCTAATGTATGTCATGATGCTTGTTTAGCCCAAGCCTTTAACCATGGCACCAAGCAATGAATACCAATTTTTTTTTTATATATATCCAACATATTTATATATATTTTAACTTTCAATATATATATATATATATATAAATAAATCGATGAAATCAACTAGCAGGTTAAGTTTACAATTTAATGCTATTTTTTATAAAAAAGAAATTTATTTCCATGCCATATCATGATTGTGATATTTAAATATATAGACGTCATAGACTAGCTCAAATTTTGCCATACCAGTATATACTACTCTATGCTGAAGATACCATACTATACTAGTACCAAATTTAGACTTAGTTCCCAAGGGGGAGGGGATTATCGAGTCTCAGTATGCTAAATTGATTCCATATTGAATGTACTAACAATGTACCATGTACTAGTATGGCGACATATGAGATTTGGCATTGAGATTGTGAATCTTGGACTGACACTTTTTAACACTTGAAATGTGTTTCATGATCATTTTTTAAATTGATGTAAAATGTTTAGTTGCCAACACTTCAAGTTGAAATTTGTTGGGCATATTACTTTTGGAGTACGAAGGAGTATCTTGCTCATGGTTCGCTGAATAAGTATTAGGATTGTATTGGCTACTATTGGTTTGATATGGTACTACCTTGTACCATATTGACTCGATGCATACCAGAACCTAAGAAAAGGAGGGGGAGGGGGGGAGAGGGTAGAGAGAGGAAAGAGATGGATTTTGGGCATATTGAGGTCACATGCATTGGGCTTCGGGGTGGAGGGACTTCTTGAATGAAGAGGGTGAGAGAGGCTTGAGAGAGAGAGAGAGAGAGAGAGAGAGAGAGAGAGAGGATGCACTAGGTTGTCATCTGCGGTGCAAAAAAAACTCTTAACCTTATGCAAGAAAGGCTATCAGAGGAGGGTCAAGAGGTGACATCAGGAGGCTTATTAGAAGTCCAATCCACTCGGATTGTCTTGAATTGAATGGAACTACGTGGTTCCCTCGGGTTCAAGCTAGATGGCCCAGTCCAAACCCAGACCAATTTGAGCAGCTGTCTTGTCCCAGTAACCGACATTCGGTTCAGTACTTCACGAATTGAACTGTTTAGGATAGTTCAGCCATCTTTTTTTTGCTGATTTTTGTGCTTAAAATTGTCTTGGCACTCTTTGTACCCTGAAATACCAAAGTAGCTAGGTTAAACTAGTTTTTAACAATCATTAGGCTGATGGAGCTTCTAAAAGGGACATTGTTATGGCCTTGAATAGCTGTATTGAGTTCAGTGTTACCATTCAATTGTTGTAGCTTTTGTAACCGCCTCAAGCAGTACATAGTCCGAGTCTTAGATGGAGTCTTCATTTAAGTTGGTAACCATTGGCTTATTATATTAAATTAGTTTCATTGTATTTTACTTATCTTTGATAATTTACTCATTTTTTAATAGTGTGGTGCTTTGGTTGTGAATCATGGCAGGTGCCTGTAGCCTATATAATCGTAGTACTCGCATTGTTGTAATGGAGAAAATAATCAATCATAACTTACCAATAATATTTGAGATTGTGCATTTTTCTCATATTTGGCTTTTAAATTTAAGAAATCCCATTGTTGATTAAGGGGTATTCTTCTCCATTGAAGGAGATAGTGAGCTTGCTTTTCTCGGTACGATCAGAACAATATGGCTTAACACTCCCTACAGAATATTAAAGCTTTATCCGGTTGTTGAGAAAATAGATAAGCAGGGGGAATAAAAGAAAATTTATTTTTGTCCACTTGGCTTTTGTTCTCTCTCAAAGTCAATACCTATTACAGAAGAAGAATTATAAGATTGAAAATTTTGGCCCTACATTTTCTTCTCAATTTTGTCTCTTTGACAGTCATCTCCAACCAAAGGAAAAGGAAATTCCACTCAGATAAACATTCTTTCCTTCACTTTCTTAGCAACAAAATAAAGCCTAAGTATAAATTTTTCTTAGTTATCTGGTCATTCAGCTATCTGCTCAGGTTCTCCGTAAGTTGATCGAGGGAGTAAGTCCACAAAAGAAGCAAGCTCTTCTCTATGGTTTGGCAGGATGAAATGTGATAACATGAAAGAAAGCATAGAAGGATGCCTTTGTTAATTTGAGTGTTCCATCACTATTTTGATATACAATTAAGAGGATCTTATGGCTGTCTTTAAAATAGATAAGCTGCCTGCCTTTTTGATATTTTCGGTGATAGGGACTGACTCCTGAGCAGAATAGGATATTTATGACTTGAAAATACAAAAAAAATGATTAACCTGGTGCTTGGAGAATTGTACTCAAGATCCTTCGCCATAGATAAATATTTAAAATAATTTGTGCATAAAAAATTTAAAAGTTTAGATGAAACTTGGGAATAAATAATAGCAAATTTTAGATTTGGTATTTATATCAATTATTCAAGTTTATGTAATTAAAGCCCCTAGTGTCACACTTTTAATGTGGAAAACTATGAACTGAAGTGTAAGAGTCAAGCTCAAGCTCTCTGCTGGATCTTGTTTTGGAGCATCTTTCTGACATGGCTCTAGTTCATCCCCTATGGAAAAATCAGCGTATTTTTGCAATATTTTGGTTTTTTGAACCTCAAAAAAAAAAAATGATGTGGACAGCAGCAGCTTTCATTAATCTGGTATTAATTTAGAGGTGTTATATGGATGACCCAATTTGCTGCTTGTTTTGAAATGAAGCAGACATTCATTCGTCAGAAGGTCACTGTAGCCTCTTCTCTGGCTCCTCCAAGTTCAGTGAAAGAAGAAGCTAAGAATCATGACATCAACATTGGGCCTGAAGCTATACCAGTTTCGGATGGAAGCGTACATATCAAGTTTAATAGCAAACCTGCTGAATGTATGGAATTTATATCATAGCATGATTTTCAGAAATATAACTCCTTATAATTGAAAATTTGTTGGGTGACTTTTCAGGTTGTGTACAGAATGGTGGCCTTCAGAATCATGACATGGAAAGTAAATCACAAAGCATAGAAAGTTCAATATTTTTCTCATCCAAGGACTCTCTGGTGAATCAAATGGGTTTGATTATGTTGTAAATGCAAACAATAGTACTAAATTCGACAACAATCAGTCTCAGAAAAATGATAACTTCAGTCAATTAGATATGTGTCATTTAAGTAGCAGGAAATCTGTTAATAGCACTTCAAAGGTTAATGATAATACAACTGGTGCTGGTGTTCTCCGTTATGCTCTGCATCTACGTTTCCTGTGTCTGCATTCTAGGAAATCTTTAAAGTCGATGCAGAGATGCAAATCTGATTCTTCTTCAGTACTGCAAACAAAGAACATGGACATTGAGGTGGAGCGACGCTTTTATTTGTACAATGATCTCAGAGTTGTGTTCCCTCAGCGTCATTCAGATGTAGATGAGGGCAAGGTATTGAATTTTAAGCTTTTGGTAATGTAGCTTTGTATGATGTGCATATTACACTGGTATGTTTTGCATTTCAGAGAATGTGATCTGTTGCACAAATCTATCCTAGATATATGCATATTTGTGATTTTTTAGATATGTATACTTTTAGATTCTTTAACCAAAACAATGAAACATCTTTGGCACTTTTAATTGTCAAAATTTCATAAGTTTACGATCATGAGAGGTCATGTTTATAACAGATCTATATTGACTGAAAATGTTGCTACTTGTTGCTTCTTTTGTTTTCAGTCACAATGTCAACCTGCAAATTCTTGTTAACTGACGTGGTTTGTTGGTGAATCATGCATTCATGAGTAATGGGCAAGCAAATGTTTCTGAATTGGGTAACAGCATGCAAGTATGGGAATTATTTTCTCCTTTGTTCTATCATTATATCATGCAAGGTGATGAGGCTGCAACCTGAATGTCAGCTCTTTGTGGAATCTTGGTCCATTAGTTAGGATTTATATATGTATGGCTATTATGCAAGCGTATCTATTAAACAAACTGTTATTTCATTGTACTATGGTCCGCTTACCACCATGGTTGACTTAGAGAGCAACAAATCATCTTTTACATCCAATAAGTGTCGGTCACCCATTGTCCTTAAAATTCATTATTGGATTCTGGTGCTCGCAAATAACATGTTGTCAAGGCCCCTGATTGTCTTTGGAGTGCATTGGGGACCAATCTGGGAATTGTTGCTCTACTACTCTTCCACTCCAGTAGGTTAGTGTAGCATTATTATGTTGATGCAAAGTTGTGATGGTGTTAAAATTATGATTTTAACACCACCAATCATAATCTATTTTGAGTTCCTCAAAAGTGATCAAATATTCCAGACATATTTTATTTATGCTTTTGGTGGATGTAAGATGGATTGCTAATATCTATGGTTGGCCATCCATCTGTAACCCTCAAGTACAATCACACATCAACATTTTTTATCATTGTTTACTCTATCACACATCAACAAACATTGAAGATTTCAGTATATTGTCCTCTCTGTGACCACATGGTGCATATTGGATAAATCCTCAGACATTTAACTATTACATCTTAGGTATTTTGGAAATTGTATAAGAATTCAATGGTCTCGTTTTTTTTTTTTTTTTTTTTTTATATCTAGCACTACCAGGATCTCAACAACAATAACAAGAATATTAGGTCAACTTCTTTTGCCAATCTGTGGTCAGATATACTTGATCTTCCTGCTAGAGCCAAAACCCAGCCACCATATTCTTCATCCTCCTGGGTGGTGGAATATGGTTTCTTTGTTAATGTGAGCTGGCTAAGCATCCCTTGTCTATATGGAAGGCTGTAAATCTATTGTTTATTGCCTTAATGTTTTTGTGGCTTGTTTTCCTTGGCTACAACCATTTTGTTGTGGGAATTATTTTAACCTTCAAATATATTAAGGCAAAGAGATTAGGATGGTCATTGAAACTTGTCTGTTACTGCTGTAAGTCATTACTGTTTTTTGGTTGTGAACCTCTTCTTCTGTGCATGCATTGTATTAACTTGAAGTTCTGTCCTGTTACTGTAAGTAAATTCATAAATAATGATTTTGCAGGACAAGCTCATACCTTTTCCATTTTAAGTTATAGTTTGGTGAGTAGATAAGATGTTGAAGAATGGTACGTGTGGTACCTAAGTCCTGTTATCATTTAATCAACAGCCTAGGTGTTTAAACCTGAAATGGCCTGCTAAGCTACAAAGGTTGCTGTGCTTTGCTGGTCTGTCTATGTGGTTATTATGATGACAAATATTTATCACTGAAGTTAGAACTAAATTTAGTGGTGAAGTTTTTGAAATAAGAATTCTTTATGACGCAGTTGAGATCAGTAATATCAGGTCTTGCACATTTGCATCTTAGTTCTTTCATTTACTTCTGCAGAAGCTTTAACTGCTTCTTCGAGGAAATGTACCAAATCTCCCTCATCATGTCCTTTCTCTTCTCAAAATTTACAATTCTACCTATCAGTTAGGTCCATGTGCTCCTTGTCAAACTGGGCTTCCTTGTAAATGTTGATGGATATCATAGACAACCTCTATTTATACTGAATTATTATACTGTGCATATATTCATGAAGCTTGTTACTTAGGTTTAGGTGCTCCATCCTCTGACTATGAGGTTGGATGTCAATCTTATTGTGCCCGCATGATGCAATTTATCAGGGAACCATCCACAGAATCTTTGCATGGTTGACCGATTTCTCTGCTGTTTCTTTTATATGTTCCACACTTCGATTGGAGTTATATCATAATTTCATGCACTCAATATGCTGTGCTTTGTTGTTGATGTGGTTTCCTAATATAAGCTTTGGTTGGTGGGCAGCTACGGGTGGAGCACGATTTTCCAGCTGATCCCAAGTACTTCGACATAAGCAACTGACTAGGTTAATTGACCTGCATGGTGTCTTAGCCCTGGTGGACTGTACATACCTTTGACTCCCTCAGTCATCTTGTTTACCATTTCTCCATCAATCTGTAAAGAAATTTATTTCTTTAATGATCAGTTATTTCCAGTCTCCATTCTCTGCATTAGCTTAAGTTTTATTCTTTCTTTTCTGGGTTGGGTATCAAGGCAAGTTTGCAGGCTAGTTTAGCAGAATCCATTGGTTCTGCTGTTCATCTAAGTGATTATATCCTAATCAGGATGCTGCATAAATTGATTTTTGCTATGGCCACATCTGGCAGCTCAGCTGGTTGCACCTATATCTCTAAATGAGAAATTGATAGAAACCTAATTCCTCTCAATGTAGTTTCAAGAAAAAAAAAAACATAAACAATTAGAGAAACTAAAAACATAAAGCGAGATTTGTTCACGACAATGAGACCTTCACCTTTAAAAGTATTTTGAGTGGTTTTATTACATTTTTCTTGTCTATATGGACTTTATAGCATTGCATATTTATTGATTTTAATTAATTGTTGTACAAGAACGAGGAAAAGTAAAATAGAAAAAATATGAGGTAGTCAATATTTTGGATTCTTAAATTAATATCCTAAATCAAACTGAAGTTAGGATTCTAAGATAAGAAATCTATCAATTAGTTCCCCTTCAAAATGATTTTAATCTGAAGGTCAAGTTCTTCTAGGTGGTACATAGTACTCATTTTCATCTGTATCATCTTTTGAAGAGTAAGTAAGTGCAGACTTAGCAACAAAATTTCCTTTTTCCAACTGTCTTGTGGGCCACTTTTATCATTTATGCCAATATGTCTTTGTTATTTCCATGATAAACTGCTTAACATGCCTGTTGTTAAGCGCATCTTTCTCATTGCTTATAATATGCTTTTTGCTTGTGCATCAGTTATTGATACAAAATTGATTGCTGCCGGTATCTTGCGGGGCTTATAGATCTTCACCTTGCAATCCCCTTAAAATGATTTTGATATTTCAAAACAGTTTTTGTTTGATAAATTTTTGTGAGCTCACAATCATCATTTTTATGTTTAGCACTAAAACATGCAAGATATCTGATAAATTCAATCGTACTATTGGATTGCATCTCATTGAGATAGAGACAATCTGAATCTTTAAATTACCTGTAATACCATGAGTCAAAAATATTTTTCTACTCATGATATCCATTCTTGCCATGGAGGAAAATCCACTGCAGGGAAACTAGTGTTTCTATTAGCATCTTCTGTATCTTTTTGTATAGAGATGTTGGTCTTGAATATTCTCCACTTTTTACCTAGCATGCTCTTTTGCTATAATAACAGATTCTGAAGTCAAGTCTTAATGATCCTTCTGAAATTATTAAAAGACAAGTGATTGTAGCTACAGGGAACTCCTTGACTTGATCAAGCTTTTGATTTGTTTTGGCCTCCAATCATCCTTCAAATTCAACCTCTTGTTGTGAGTCTTTGTTCGGTTATTGATTTATTGAAATGAGCTTGCTATAAGCATGTTGTAGAGCTTGAGATTTATGATGCCAAGCTTTTTCTTCTGATTTTGTGCAAGGGTCATATACTAGGAAATGTTTTTGTACATGACACCAAGTTAATAGGTGTCCAATTCCTATCATTGGAATTTCATGCAAAAGAAAGTATAAAAAGAGGAATAAAATGTCTAAAAGACTAATTTTATTAAATTAAGTTTCTTATTTAGATGGACCCTAGGATTTACATATTTGTAAATTCATAATTATCTTATGACAATAAGTAAAAGTAAAATGAAAAATATGAAATAGGCAATCCTTAATGGACTTGGACTCTTCCCAAACTCAAATCCTATCCTAAATCAAATTAAAACTAAGATCTAAAATAAGCGATCTATCAAAAAATTTAGCTACAAACCGAAATGATAGTTAATAACCACTGTATTTTAGAGAAAGCCTGGTTTTGAATTTGACTGCATCAGGAATTAACAAGTAGCTGAATCAAGAAACAAATGGATGTCAGTAATATTACACAGGGCCTCAAGACGCATTAGAAAAGTTTGGTCACTTCTTATTTCAGATCTTTGATTCCAACAAAGTGGACTCTGGATGAGGCCAGAGAATAGATTGGTTATCGATATTGTGATGCCCCTCCCAATAGTCTTATATCAAAAAATTGAAAGTTGGTTGTATGATTTATAACCAGTTAAGAAAGATGGACAAGTACTGATTGGATCCCTTTTGAGCTATGGTGATCCAAATTGGTGTGTACCTTGTCCGTCTTACTTTCTTGTAACGAAACGGATTCGTGGATGCTGCGGGCTTGGGGCCCGGATCGTTACAATATGATATCAGAGTCATGCATCAGCTGAAAGTGTAGGAGCTAAGTGCCACACGGGTAAAGTGCTACATCCATGGGTGATGAAAGTCACATCTTGAACCTATGGGGGCCATCTCTAAAATCTTGCTTGTCTGGTGGTTGTTAGAGGTGGGCACTGGGCCGTGCCGCCAATGGCACGGCCCGGCACGGCCCGGCACTGCTACAGTATCGGGCCGTGCCGGGCCCAGAAAATTTTTTCTGTTGGCCCAGCACGGCACGGCCCATGACGGGCCTGGGCCGGCCCATCGTGCCGTGCCGGCACGGCCCAGGTGGGCCTGGGCCATGCCAGGCACAGCCCATGTGGGCTTGGGCCGTGCCGGCCCAGGTGGGCCGTGCCAGGCACGACCCATCTGGGGCCTGGCCCATGCACAGCTTAAATAAAAAAATTATAAAAAATATAATTTTTTTGATAAATTAAAAAATTATTAGAAATAAAAAAATTTTATTAATATAAAGCCACCATAATGGTGGGGGTTTGGCATAGACCCCTACTAGTTTATTAATTTAAAATTAAAATGGTACAAAAGGAAGGGGGCTAGGCCTGACCTCTAGAACATAATACAATAAGTAAGAAGAAAAAAATAGAAAGATCGCAACCGTCGGATCATCGCCGATCGGATGGATCGCAACCGTCGGATTGATCATCACCGATCGGGATCATGGCTTGGATCGATCGCAACTATCAGATCATCTCCGATGGGATAGATCGCAACTGTTGGATCGATCATCCCCGATCGGGATCATGGCTGGAATCGATCGCAATCGTCGGATCGTCTTCGATTGGATGATCGCAACGGTTCGATCGATCATCACCAATCGGGATCATGGCTTGGATTGATCGCAACCGTCGGATCGATCATCGCCGATCGGGATCATGGCTTGGATCGATCACAACCGTCGGATTGATCATCGCCGATTGGGATCATGGCTTGGATCGATCGAAGACGTCAGATCGTCTCCGATCGGATTGATCATAATGGTCCGATCGATCATCACCGATCGGGATCATAGCTTGGATCGATCGCAATCATCGGATCGTCTCCGATTGGATAGATCGCAACCGTTCGATCGATAATAGCAGATCAGGATCATGGCATGGATCGATTGCAACCATCGGATCGTCTCCGATCAGATCGATCATCGCCGATCGGGATCATGGCTTGGATCGATCGCAACCGTCGGATCGTCGCCGATCGAATGGATTGCAACCATCGGATCGATCATCGCCGATTAAGATCATGGCATGGATCGATCGCAACCGTCGGATCATCTCCGATCGGATCGATTGCAACCATCGGATTGATCATCCCTGATTGGGATCATGGCTTGGATCGATCGCAGACGTCGGATCATCTCCGATCAGATGGATCGCAATAGTCGATCGATCACTGTCGATCAGGATCATGGCTTGGATCGGTCGCAACCATCAGATCGTCTCGATCGGATGGATCACAACTGTTGGATTGATCATCACCGATCGGGATCATGGCTTGGATCGGTCGCAACCATCAGATCGTCTCCGATCGGATGGATCATAACTGTTGGATTGATCATCACCAATCGGGATCATGGCTTGGATCGATCGCAACCATCAGATCATCTTCAATCGGATTGATCGCAACCATCGGATTGATCATCGCCGATCGGGATCATGGCTTGGATCGATCCAGACGTCGAATCGTCTCCGATCAGATGGATTGCAACCCTCGGATTGATCATCACCGATTGGGATCATGGCTTGGATCGATCGCAGACGTCGGATCATCTCTGATCAGATGGATTACAACCGTCGGATTGATCATCGCGATCATGATCATGGCTTAGATCGATCGCAGACATCGGATCGGATTGATCGCAACAGTCCGATCGATCATTGTCGATCGAGATCATGGCTTTGATCGATCGCAACCATCGGATCATCTCCGATCGGATGGATCGCAACTGTTGGATTGATCATCGCCGATCGGGATCATGGCTTGGATCGATCGCAACCATCGGATCGTCTCCGATTGGATGGATCGCAACCATCGGATCGATCATCCCCGATCGGGATCATGGCTTGGATCGATCGCAACCATCGGATCGTCTCCGATCGGATTGATCGCAACGATCCAATCGATCATCGTCGATCAGGATCATGGCTTGGATCGATCGCAATCGTCGAATCATCGCCGATCGGATGGATCGCAACTGTCGGATCGATCATCCCCGATCGGGATCATGGCTTGGATCGATCGCAACTGTTGGATCGTCTCCGATCGAATTGATCGCAACGGTCCGATCGATCATCACCGATCGGGATCATGACTTGGATCGATCGCAACCGTCGGATCGTCTCCGATTGGATGGATCGCAACCATCAGATCGATCATCCCCGATCGAGATCATGGCTTGGATCGATCGCAACCGTCGGATCATCTCCGATCGGATTGATCGCAACGATCCAATCGATCATCGTCGATCTGGATCATGGCTTGGATCGATCGCAATCGTCAGATCATCGCCGATCGGATGGATCGCAACTGTCGGATCGATCATCCCCGATCGGGATCATGGCTTGGATCGATTGCAACCGTCGGATCGTCTCCGATCGAATTGATCGCAACGGTCCGATCGATCATCGTCGATCGGGATCATGACTTGGATCGATCGCAACCATCGGATTATCGCCGATCGGATGGATCGCAACCGTCGGATCGATCATAGCCGATCAGGATTATGGCATGGATCGATCGCAACCGTCGGATCATCTCCGATCAGATCGATCGCAATCGTCGGATCCATCATCGCCGATCAGGATCATGGCTTGGATCAGCTGGCTGGTGCCTAGGTGCACCGTGTGCTCCTGGCACCAGCCGTGCCATGGTACGGCCCTACGGTGCTCCTGGCACCAGCCGTGCCATGGCACGGCCCTTGTGGGCCGTACCATGGCACGGCCTACAAAATGGCCCAGCAGGGCCGTGCCATGGCACGGCCTACAAAATGGCCCAGCAGGGCCGTTCTGGCATGGCCCAGTAGGACCGTGCCAGGCACGGCCCGTGGCCCATTTCTTGATGGGTTACGGGCCGTGCCGAATTTGAATTTTTTTTAGTGGGTCGTGCCTAGCACGGCCCATTTGTTAATGGGCCGTGCCAGGCACGGCATGGTAATTTTTTTGGCACGATGGGCCTGGGCCGTGCCTGGCACGGCACGGCCCAGTGCCCATGCCTAGTGGTTATGATCAATTGCCTCTGGCGATGATGAAGTCGTCTCTCTAAGAGAGGTAGATTGTGATGCCCCTCTCAATAGTCTCACATCAGAAAATTGGAAGTTGGTTGTATGGTTTATCACTAGTTAAGAAAGATGGACAAATACTAATTGAATCCCTTTTGGGCTGTGATGGCCCAAGTTGGTATGGACCTTCTCCGTCTTGCTTTCTTGTAATGAAATAGGTTCGTGGATGCTGTAGGCCCGGGGCCCGGGTCGTTACAGATATGGATATGGGATATGCATGGTATATGAATTTCAATATTTGTAACTAGATATAAATTGATATTAATAAGATCCATGTTGGTTTTTATTCGAGTCCAAATTTTGTCTTTGCACGCCGTTGATAAGATCAATCCTCATGAGCATGGTAGCGGACCTTTCTAATCAATTTACTCACCTTCTTGCCCTTAAAAAAGAAGAACATTAGGAGGGTTGAGATTTCCTTTAGGAGAAAATTTTTGATGCTTAAGTTAGCTATAAGTGGACAAAGAAGTTTTAGGGCTCTTTGGATGAGCAGCTTATAGGGTTCAAGCAACAACAACAAAAAAACTCATTTTACGCATGGGGGTCTTGGGTTGCTTTTAATGATAACCGGAGAAACCATAAAAGAAGTTAGAGTCTTTCATCATGACTTCTGATGGTCTTGAACAGAGGTAGTAGTATCATGTTGGCTCATTCAGGATTGGTCTAACCCTATATAAGGAGAGTTTTCATAAGATTGGGGCTAGTTGGCTATCATGAAGAGAAACTTCATTTTATTAGGGTTTCTTCTCTTCGTATTAATATTTGGCTTCGCCACATATCATTACAAGATTTTACAATCAAATCGGACTACATCATTTGCTCTGCACTTTCGAGAGTTCAACTTAACCCTACACTAAAGTTGTGAAAGTAGCTCTTGTTGGCCTAGATGGCAACCCAAGAGGGGGAGGAGATGAATTGGGTTCTTTAAAAAAATTTAACACTTTAAAGCTATGTGCCTGATTTGAAAGTGGTTGAGTGCAATGAATAAAAAATGCTAAGCACAAATAAATGAGATAGAAAGAGATAATATGCACGATAAACACAAAGATTTTATAGTGGTTTGGTATATCCAACACCTACGTCCACTCCCAAGTTTCACTTGGGTCCACACTATAATCCACTTGATTACAGTCGAGTTGTTTTACAAGCTCACAACCCTAACTTGTTGTTTTTCTCGGGATCACAACGAACCCAGCTGGTTTTTTCGGGCTCACTAGCACAAAATCCAACCATAAGCTATCCTTAGCTTGTACCGAGGTATACTACCTTCACTAATTCAATCCTCCGATTGAATTAGCAAACAATAAAGAGAATAGAGTTTTGAATACAAAGCAGCTCCTCAAATGAGCAAATATAATAGAATAAACAAAGGTAAGAAAAGCTTGTTTGAAGCGATTTGGATGTGTGCTTTTCTTCTTTTTCTCTTCTCCTTTGAAAGATTGAATCAGGTCTCAGCTTAGATTCTTCACAGAAAATCGCAGTTGAGAAATTGAGGATTTTAGGGCTTTTTGCTTTCTCTCTTCAAATGTTGGAAATCTCTTGGATTTGATCTTAAGAAGCTTTAGGATTTCTCTTTGAACTTTCTGGGATTGATGGACTTAAGCTCAGAGTTTTTCCTTTTTGATTTCTCTCCTTTTTGCTCTATATTTTTGTATTTCACTCACTTTTTTTAAATGGATGGATATCCCCCTTTTATAGTCTTCAATCCAAGGTTAGGTGAAAAATATAGCCATTATGAGATGCTTGGATGTTTCTACACAAAAAGAAATAGCCGTTAGAAGTTAGGTAGAAAAATATTACCGTTGGAGCTGATCTGACATCTGAAAAAATCCGTTCCTAATAGGTTGGAGTTGGCTCCAACTTTTCAGGTGTCGGCTTCAAGTCGGGGTGTCCAAAAATAGTAACAAAAGTTCTTTGAGGAGTTGGCTCCGAAAAAGTTAAGTTTCGGCTCGACGCTTTTGAGAGTCGGCTCCAGAATCCAAGGGTGTCGGCTCCAACAATGTCCACAAAAACACGTTCTCGGTATCTCAGGTTTGAGTCGGCTCCAGAAACTCAGGTGTCGGCTCCCAAATTTTTAGGTGTCAGCTCCCGATCTCCAGGTGTCGGCTCCGAAAACTGATGCAGAAAATACTTCTCTATATCTTAGCTCCGAAACTGTAGGTGTCGACTCCGGACCGTGCCAAAATTTTAGAAAAGTTTTGATACGCCCTGGGGTCGGCTCCTGACTGTTTGGGTGTCGACTCTAAGTTCTAAACTTTCATAATTTCTTTTAAATTTTGATTCAAAACTTATTTCCTTATACCTTTTGACTGATTAAATATTTTTAATCCCTGAAACACTTATTAAATTTGTCAGAAACATAGTGAATATACTCATGTCTTTTGTTAATCATCAAAATTAATAATTGGGTCAACAATTTCCCTTTTTGATGATAACAAAATATAGTATATGCATGATTGAACAATAAGAGTTGCAAATCAAATTTCTCAATTTTAAGTTCTCATAGTTAAGCTCCCCCTGAATGAGATAGCTCCCCCTATGATACTTAATTTAACATCTTCTTTTCCTTTATCATTAAAACTTAATGAGCATATCAAATGGTCATTTAAAGCTTGATACTCATTAAACTTATTTCATCGAAACTACTTGATACCAATTAATTAAGCTTATTTGTTCCAAGGCATATACAATCTTCTCTTCCTTTTTTTAATCAACAAAAAGGTTTTAGAAAAGATTCAAGCTCAATTAATCTTTCTCAAAAGAACTATCAAATTGCATTGCAAAATACACGCAATTCATTCATTTCATTTCATCATCCAAAGTACAACATTACATTTAATAAAAAGTAAATATTTTACATTAAAAAGAACTTCATTTCATCAAACTTTATTACATTAAAAGTAACTTCATTACATCAAAAGAAACTTCACTACATCAAAAGAAACTTCATTACATCAAAAGAAACTTCATTATATCAAAAGTATCAAAATGCAGTATTTAATGATTTCTAAGAAGCCTTTGCAAATCTTCTACAATTTTTTTCATTCCTTCACTTTAAGTTCTAACAAATTCCTTCAATCTTCTATCAACGAATGCACATACAGTAACAATTTTCTCTTAAAGCTCTGCATTGCATCTAGAATAAGTCTCTGAATCTCCTCCAATCTCTTTGAGTTCTTCAAAAATGTGCATGAGATCAGTCTTCAAAGATTCTGAAGAAGAACCAAGAGTGGACTCAATCTTGCTGATTCTATCATCCAAGGAATAGAGTCTCTCTCAAGTTCATAAATCTGCTATCAAACTCAGTCTTCATCTCTTCTTTATGAGTACTCAATAATTCTTTAAGTTCTAATTGGATATCAGAAAAACCAATGGACGACTGAACTGAAGTGGAAGGAGTAGTGGAGCTGGAGGAATACTCTGACTGGGCCCTGGTGAGGTGTCTCACTGATGGTCCTGCCTCTAAAGGACCAGGCTCAGTAGTCTCAGCAACCCTATTTTCAGTATGACCTTTCCTCTCCCACTGACCATCCTTCTTCACAAAACCCATCCGATGAATGGTAGCAAGGCTGTAGTAGTCTGTATGCCTAAGATTTCTCAAGGGCTCATTTTCAGAAATTACTGCTCCTTGGCTTTGGAATACTAAGGTTAAAACCATATCGTAGGGCAAGGAGGATCTCTTCTTACCACTGGCTTCAGCATATACCAAATAATCATGCCAGGCAAATTAATGGGCTGACCAGTAATCACACTGTCCATCACACTATGTCTCGCTCCGAGACATACTCAAAATGTCCAGTTTTTGGAAATAAAATCCTACTGCAAATGTTGTGAAGTAATCTCAGTTCTAGGGCAGTTGGTTAGTACTTATCTCTTCAAATTCCTCCACAACTCTGCCTAACATCCTTGTCAATGCCTCACTTCTATTGCTATGGGCATTGGCTATCACTCCGGTAATGGGATTCTTAATAAATTTCCAAAATTTTGATGTGAGGTGAACCCTAATCCCTCTGACAGAACTGACAATCCCGCCATCACCTCTAGCAAATTGAATAGAATTCCTTAACTAATGCGGGGTAAGTCGGAACATCCAGCGAGCAAATTCTTTCCCAACCCATTTCTTAATTTGTCTCCCAATCGAAAAACCCTCACTTTCAAATAAATCAAAATCTACCTTCCTTCCCATTGTAATAATTCTACCAGCTAGTAAGTCTACCTGTGGAGAAGCAGGTCCTGGCACGGCGCTAGGCGTTAAGGAAGAGGAGGATGAATCCGTGCTTGGTGATGGCTCACGAACAGGACGCCTCACGGTCTGCTTCCTCGTTGCCACGGGAGCATCCAAAGACTGATCCCCTACGCTTAGGTGCCATAGAGACCTTAGGGAATGGTTGATTTGAGGAATTTTTGGTTTAGGGAGGCTTGGAGAGGTTTTGGAGAAGGTTTAGAGTCGATTAGGGATGAACGGGTGTCGACTCTGCCCTAATATAATTAGATTAGGACCACAGGTGTCGACTCCCGCAAAGTCGGGTGTCGACTCCAATCGCTAACACAGTCAGCGCTCGAACTGGAGTTGGCTCGCATAACGGGTGTCGGCTCCAAGGTCTCAGACCGAGAGCGACACATAGAGGTGTCGACTCCTCAACTGGGTGTCGACTCCACTGACAGTTTCAGAAAATAAATGAGAGTTTCAAAGATTGAAACTTGTCAAAATAAAATCAATAAATTTTGATAAAATCTTTGGAATGTTGGAATCAAATATTCAAATGACTAGATGAATTGTCCTTAAAATATGAAAGATTTCAAGAAATTAATAGAATCTTAGATAATCATTCCTTAAGGGTTTCAAAATCATTCCAATGGTCACAAATCCCTAATTCACCTCTAAGATAACAAAATCTCTCTTCACTCAAAGGTTTTGTAAATATGTCAGCTAATTGTTCTTCAGTATTAACATATTCAAGACAAATTTCATTATTAGCTACATGTTCTCTTATAAAATGATATCTAATTTCAATGTGTTTTGTTCTTGAATGTTGAATTGGATTTTTAGTTAGATTTATTGCACTGTGTTATCACATCTAATTGGGGTTTTATCAAGTGTTATGCCATAATCTTCAAGTTGTCTCTTAATCCAAAGGATTTGAGCACAGCAACTTCCAGCTGCAACATATTCTGCTTCAGCAGTAGATAATGCAACCGAATTTTGCTTTTTGCTAAACCAAGAGATTAAGTTACTTCCTAAGAATTGACATGCACCACTTTGTGCTTTTTCTATCTAATTTACATCCAGCATAGTCAGAATCAGAATATGCAATCAAATTTAAGTGTTGAGTCTCTAGAATACCATAAACCTACATTTTTAGTTCCACTTAAATATCTTAAGTATTCTTTTTACAGCAATTAAGTGAGATTCTTTAGGTTCAGATTGAAATCTAGCACATAAACATACAACAAACATAATATCTGGTCTACTAGCTGTTAAGTAAAGAAGAGATCCGATCATACCTCTGTAATGCTTTTGATCTACTTTCTTACCATCTTCATCTTTGTCCAATTTGCATGAAGGACTCATAGGTGTTCCAAGGGGTTTGATTGACTCCATTCCAAACTTCTTGAGAATTTTTTTGTGTATTTGGCTTGATTGATGAAAATTCCTTCTTTGCTTTGTTTGATTTGAAGTCCTAGGAAGAAGTTGAGTTCTCCCATCATGCTCATTTCAAACTCACCCTGCATTAACTTAGCAAATTCTTGACATAACAATTGTTAGTAGCACCGAATACAATATCATCAACATATATTTGTATAAATCTTTATCTTTTCTTTTCAAAAATAGGTTTTATCAACATTTCCTCTTAAAAATCATTTTCAATTAGAAATTTACTTAATCTTTCATACCAAGCTCTAGGTGCTTGTTTTAAACCATATAGTGCTTTGTGTAATTTAAAAACATGATTTGGAAATTCATGATCTTCAAAACCAGGTGGTTGTTCAACAAAAACTTCTTCATTTATAAATCCATTTAAAAATGCACTTTTAACATCCATTTGAAATAAATTGATATGCATATGACATGCAAATGCAAGTAATAATCTAATTGCTTCTAAGTCTAGCTACAGGTGCAAAAGTTTCATCAAAATCAATTCCTTCTTCTTGATTATATCCTTTTGCAACTAATCTAGCTTTGTTTCTAATTACTATGCCATTTTCATCTAATTTATTTCTAAATACCCATTTTGATCCTATAACAGATGATCTTTAGGTCTATCTACTAAGGTCCAAACATTATTTCTAGTAAATTGATTTAATTCTTCTTGCATAGCTAACATCCAATTATTATCTTTTTCAGCTTCTTCAATAGTTTTAGGTTCAATTTGAGATACAAATGCAAGATGATTATTGATGTTTCTCATTGATGATCTAGTTCTTACTCCTTGAGATGGATCACCTATAATTAATTCCTTTGGATGACCATAGGCATATCTCCAATCTCTAGGAAGATCTACATCATTATGATTTGCATCAACAACATCAACACTAGGAGAATCATTATCTTTAGCTTCTTGTTCATGATCTGAAGATACATCTATATTTAATTTTTCAATTCTCTTTCTAGAATGTTTGTATCTTCCTCATCATCAATCTTTTCAGAACTTGATGCTAAAGATTCATCAAAAATTACATGAATAGATTCTTCTACAATTAAGTTTCTCTTGTTAAATACTCTATAGGCTTTACTAGATGTTGAATATCCTAAGAATATGCCTTCATCAGATTTTGCATCAAATTTTCCTAGATTATCTTTACCATTATTATGAATGAAACATTTACAACCAAATGCATGAAAATAACTTATGTTTGGTTTTCTATTATTCCATAGTTCATAAGGAGTTTTCTTAATGATTGGCCTAATTAAAGCTCTATTAAGGATGTAACATGCCGTGTTTATAGCTTTCGCCCAAAAGTATTTTGGTAAGTTGCTTTCACATAGCATGGTACGGGCCATGTCTTCTAAAGTTCTATTTTTCTTTCAACTACTCCATTTTGTTGTGGTGTTCTAGGTGCAGAAAAATTATGATGAATGCCATTTTCTATGCAAAATTTTCAAATAAATGATTTTCAAATTCAGTGCCATGATCACTTCTTAGAGACACTATGGTGTTGTTTTTCTCATTTGTGACCTTCTTGAAGAATTTCAAAATATATGGAAAGGTCTCATCCTTATGAGCTAAAAATAATACCCAAGTGTATCTAGAGTAATCATCTACAATCACAAGACCATATTTCTTTCCTCCTAGACTTGTGGTTCTAGTAGGTCCAAAAAGATCCATGTGAAGTAGTTCAAGTGGCCTAGAAGTGGAAACAATATTTTTAGTTTTGAAAGAATTTCTAGTTTGTTTTCCAAATTGACATGCATCACAAATTTTGTTATTTTCAAAATCTAATTGTGGAAGTCCTTTTACTAAATCCATTCTAATTAATTTTGAAATAAGGTGTGTGCTTGCATGACCTAATCTACGATGCCACAACCAACCAATCTCATTCATATTAGCATTATTAGCAACTAAGCAATGATTACTAGTAGACAAATTGTCTAAATCAATCAAGTATACATTGCCATTTCTATTTCCAATAATAATGCTATTATCAATGGGATTAGAAACAGTGCAGATAGAAGCTTCAAATGATACTTTAAAACCTTTATCACATAATTGACTAATGCTAATTAAATTATGTTTTAAACCATTAACATATAAGACATTTTCAATATATGTGGAGGGAGTTATTTGAATTTTACCAAACCCCATGATTTGGCCTTTGCCATTGTCACCAAATGTAACAACTCCTCCTCTTTTGCTTCAAGGGTGATGAATTGATCCTTGTCACCCGTCATGTGCCTTGAGCAGCCGCTATCGAGATACCACTTTCGCTTTGATCTTTTGGCCGCAAGACACTCCTGCAAAATAATTAAGTCTTATATTTAGGTACCCAAGCTTTCTTGGGTCCTTCATGGTTAGTAGCATAAAGATTGTTCCTTTGGGAACCCATATTTTCTTCCTTTACTATTTAAATTCTTATTATTTTTCTAAATTGCATTCATAACTTTATGTCCTTTCTTGTTACATAATGACATGTAACATTATTTTATTTGTTTCTTTCTAAAAAAGTTTTTGACAAATTTTTTTTTGTTAGGTCTATATCCTAAACCAGCTTTATCATATATAGCTCTTTGATTACTTAACAATAAATTAAGTTTTTCAGAACTATAAGTAAATTTATCAACTATAATTTTATTTATCAACAACTAATTTTCACTTTTATTCTTTTTCATTTATCAACTTTTTAGATTTCCTTCTAGTTAGTTTATCATTTTCTTTGAAAGATTTAAATTATCATTTTTCAAAGATTTGTTTTCTTTTTCAAAATTTTAAAATCACTACTGTTTCATTAAAGCATCAAATAATTCATCAAAGCAAATCATCGGTTTTCAGAACTTACCTCATCGTTCGTTTGCCATAAAGCAAATGTTTGCAACTTCCTTTTGTTCTTCCTCGAAGAGGATTCATCGCTGTCGCTCCAGTTGCAACATAGGCTTTCTTCTTCTTCTTGAAAGTCTTTCTTCAGTTGAGGACAATCATATCTAAAGTGCCCCGGTTTCTTACATTCATAGCAAATCAGGGGTCTTTCTCTTTTATCCTTTCTTTTTTTTTTCCTTCCATCTTAGTTCCAATTTCTTCTTGTGGAAGGGTCTCTTTCTTCTCATGAATTTTTTGAACTTCTTGCTAGAAAGCTGTCTCATCATCATCATCTTCTTCCACTGCAGCTTCCTCCTTTCTGCAGCCTTAAGAGCTATCTTTTTCTTTTTGACATCTTCTTCTTGATGTTGCTTCATGGTCAATTCATGGGTCATAAGGATCCAAGTAGCTCCTCCAAGGGTAAGGTGTTGAGGTCCTTGGCTTCTTGGATTGCTGTCACCTTTGCTTTCCAGTCTTGGAAGTGACCTAAGAATTTTACGAACAAGTTCAGAGTTAGTATAGGTTTTGCCTAAGACTTTTCAAACCATTTACAATATCAGTAAATCTAGTATACATGCATGCTATAGTTTCAGTTTGTTCCATGCTAAATAATTCATATTTATGAACAAGAATATTTATTTTAGATTCTTTACTTGGTTAGTACCCTCATGGGTAACCTCTAATCTATCCCAAATCTCTTTTGCGGAATTACATGTAGAAATTCTATTAAATTCATTAGCATCTAAAGAACAATATAAGACATTCATGGCCTTAGCATTGAGCTGTGCCATTTTCCTATCATTATCATTCCAATCCCTTTCGGGCTTAGGAACAATTGCCATCAACAAGTGTGTGGGTGTACTAGGTCCATTATTATAACACCCCACAATTCATAATCAGAAGCTTGAATGAATATCCTCATTCTTGCTTTCCAATAAGAATAGTTGGAACCATTAAATAAAGGAGGTCTATTTGTAGAATGACCTTCAGCAAATGAAGATCCAACTTGAGCTGCCATTTGGATCTTTAGCTCTTGATCGTTGATCAAATAAAAATGAGCACTGCTCTGATACCAATTGTTGGCCCAGATGGCAACCCAAGGGGGGGGTGAATTGGGTTCTTTAAAAAATTTAACCTTTAAAACTATTGCCTTTGAAATGAAATGCAATGAATAATAAATAAAGCACAAATAAAGAGATAGAGATAGAGATAATAGCACGCAAACACAAAGATTTTATAGTGGTTCGGTGTATCCAACACCTACGTCCACTCCCAAGATTCACTTGGGTCCACACTATAATCCACTTGATTACAGTCGAGTTGTTTTACAAGCTCACAACTCAAACTTGTTGTTTTACCCGGGATCACAACGAACCCAGCGGTTTTTTTGGGCTCACCAGCACAAAACCCTAAACCAAAGCTATCTAGCTTGACCCGAGGTATACAACCTCCACTAGTTCAATCCCCTGATTGAACTAGCAAACAAAAAGAGAAATGTTTTAATACAAACAGCTCCTCAAATGAGCAAATATTAAAAAATAAACAAAGGTTAGAAAAGCCTGTTTGAAGGATTGGATTGAGCTTTTCTTCTTTTCTTCTTTTCCTCTTCTTCCTTGGTTGAATCAGGCCTCAGCTCGATTCTTCACAGAAAATGCAGTTGAGAAGTTGAAATTTTCTTTTTCTTTTTCTCTTGAAATTTGAAATCTCTTGGATTTTCTTAAGAAGCTTTTGGATTTTCTTTGAACTTTCTGGATTAAAGCTCTTTTTCCTTTTTGATTTCTCTCCTTTTTGATTTTTGTTTTTTAAACGGGTTTCCCCCTTTTTATAGATTCTTCAATCCATTTTTGGTGAAAATCTAGCCGTTGGAGTGTGGAACATCAAAAAAAATAGCCGTTAGAAGTTAGGTAAAAATATTACCGTTAGAGCTGATCTGGCATTTTAAATTCGTTCCAATAGGTTGGAGTCGGCTCCAACTTTTCAGGTGTCGGCTCCAAGTCGGGTGTCCAAAAATAGTAACAAAAGTTTGTTGAGGAGTCGACTCCGAAAAAGTTAAGTATCGGCTCGGCCTTTTGAGAGTCGGCTTCAAAATCCAAGGGTGTCGGCTCCAACAATGTCCACAAAAACACGTTCTCTGTATCTCAGGTTGGAGTTGGCTCCAGAAACTCAGGTGTCAGCTCCCGAATTTTCAGGTGTCAGCTCCCGATCTCAGGTGTCGGCTCCGGAAACTGATGCAGAAAATACTTCTCTGTATCTCAGGTTGAAGTCGGCTCTGAAATGGTAGGTGTCGACTCCGGACCGTATCGAAATTCCAGAAAAGTTCTGATACGCCCTGGGGTCGGCTCCTGACTGTTTGGGTGTCAACTCTAAGTTCTGAACTTTCATAATTTCTTTTAAATTTTGATTCAAAACTTATTTCCTTATACCTTTTGACTGATTAAACATTTTTAATCCCTGAAATACTTATTAAATTTATCAGAAACATAGTGAATATACTCATGTCTTTTGTTAATCATTAAAATCAATAATTGGGTCAACAATCTCTTCCTTTTTAATGATGACAAAAACATAGAGTATTTGCATGATTGAACAATAAGAGTTGCAAATCAAATTTCTCAATTTTAAGTTCACATAGTTAAGCCCCCTGAATGAGGTAGCTCCCCCTATGATACTCAATTTAATATCTTCTCTTCCTTTATCATTAAAACTTAATGAGCATATCAAATGGTCATTTAAAGCTTGATACTCATTAAACTTATTTCATCGAAACTACTTGATACCAATTAATTAAGCTTATTTGTTCCAATGCATATACAATCTTCTGCTCTACTTCTTGCAGGGCTAATCTATCATAGGTTTATAAACTCTCTTTTGCATAACCAAATCATCTAGCAACTCGACTTCAAGTTATTTTTTAGTGTTATTGACATCAATTGATCTTGTCAACCTTGCTTGGTATGCTCGGGCTCAATCCACTAGGGGTGCTTATCGATTAGGACCTAGCTCGGGTAGGCCAAGTGTCTATCAAGTTGATGCCAACGTAAAAGGGGGCTTGTTATTGGCCTTGTCTTGACTTTATCGAACCAAATTAATTGGCTGGCTATAAGTGATCAAGTAACTAGCTCAGTTCAAGCCTGTTCACTTTGATTTTGGGAGAAAGGGTTGGCTAATCTCATCTATTTCCATTACAAATCATGAAGATTAGTATGAATTTTGGTGATCCAATGAGATAACTTAAGGTGTCGTATTGTATCTCATGAACTTAATGATCATTATGTGTCACAAAACCATTATTAGGAGGCATTATAATGAGTGGCTTCAAAAATTGGGCTAATGGCTTTGTTTTTTGGAAGGGTTGGGAGGACATTTAATAGGATGGCTCATCATCGGTGGTAACTCGATGCCCAAATTGGGGAATGCCATGTGGCATCTTGGTGTTAGGTAGCTTGGTTGCAAAGACTCCCACCGAAGCCTTCCCCCGCTACCTATAAAAGGTAAAGAGGAAGACATTTTTTCCTAACCTCATGCGAGAGCTTTAGTTCGGCCGCTGCCCACTTAGCTCTAGTCTTTCAATTAAAGTTCTCAACCCCCTTGCTCAATCTTTCAGGCAAGTCCTCTTTAGCTCTTTCTTTTCTTTTCTAGCTTGGAAGAATAGGAGTAGTCCTCGACAACAACTCAGTCTAGCCTTATCATCTTCTTTCTCTACCAACTCCTTGGTGTTATCCTCTCCTTCCTATCCTTGCCCATCTCTGAGTTAGTTGGCTCTTCAGGTCGAAGAGCTTTTTATCAACATTCCATGTGATAAGGCCTAGATAGACTTAATTCATTTCTACAAAGTTTCTCCTTTTGGCTCCAAGTGAGTCAAAACCATACCTCAGACTTTGTCGAAGGTGACTCATTTATGAGGATGATATAAAGGCCAGGTTAGGTTGTTGGTTCATCCATTCATCAGCCAATTTTGTCTTTATATAATATAGATTTGGCCCAATTACTTTCTAATGCTTAGTGAACAGTAGTTGACTTTATTTCTAGAATGAACTCTCAAGGCATTCCTTTGTTTCAAACACTCTTTATATAGCTTTTTGCTCTTAAGGAGCACCTCATCAAGGTTCAAACACTCTTTATATAGCTTTTTGCTCTTAAGGAGCACCTCATCAAGGTTGGATGGTGGTATTTCTCTACTTGCTAGGGTCAAGAGATCTTGGCCGACAATTCTTTTATCTATGTATGAAAGAATAATATTTTTTTTATTTTCTTATCCCATAGGTTGTGGCCATTTAGAATGGACTGACAATGCCCAAACTTGCACCCTAATCGGGTGCTCTTGCTCTCGCCTAATGAAGAAGAGGCTGTTAGAAAGCTTAAAGAATCACTTTAGCCCTAACCAAATGACTTATCCGAGGAGGCTTTGATCCAAGCAAGACTGAGCTTGGCCACCAAGGATAAATCGAGGCTTCTACATCCTTAGAGACAAAAGTTGTTCCAAAGTGGCTAGGAGGCCTGATTTTGTTGGCGCTACATCCTTAGCGACGTCAAGCCACCTTTCTTGACGAGCTTTGAGAAATGACAGGAATGAGGCCTAAGGGGCCAGTACCAAAGTATTAGTCGAGGGCGAGGCTCCAAAGGGCCAAATTGAGCTTCCCTCTTCAGCGACATAGCTTAAAGCTCCACTGACAATTGAAGTCAGTATCGAGAAGTAAGCTACAAGGGAATCACTAGTAGCAATTAGGGGTGTAATTGAGCCGAGTTGAGTCGACATAGTGCCAAGCTCGAGCTCGACTCGACTCTAAAATTTGAAGTTCGAAACTCGACTCGAGCTCGATCGAGTTTCTTATTTAGTACTCGATATACTCGAGCTCGATTAAATACTCGATATACTCGAGCTCGACTTGACTCGAGTTAAATTTTTATGTAAAAATTTTAAAAATAATTTTTAAATTAAAATAAATATGTTTTCAACTAAAAATTTAAAGGAGTTTTATATATTTAGAATGATATTATAAATATGTATAATTATAAGGATAAAATAATAAAATTAGGTAAGCTCGTTTAAGCTTACGAGCTTTTCAAGCCGAGTATTTTAATACTCGAACTCGACTTGATAATATACTCGAGTAGCTCGAGCTCGATTCGATAAGCAGCGAATCGATTTCGAGTATTTTTTAGTCGATTTCGAGTTGCTTACTTATCTTGATTCAGTTACACTCCTAGTAGCAACAATAGCATCGGAGGGGCAATAGGTCAAGAAAAACCCAACCCCAAAACACAAGCCTTCAGCTTTGGGAACCTGCATCCCTTAGTGAGATGTTCAGTCCTCGAACTCCATATTGCTTGAGCATACTAGCCCGGAAGGTCATCTAGGTTATGTGTCTTCCTAGGGACATCCCTTTTATCTCCTGAGGTTGTCTGATGATGACCTCATCACTAACTTGAGTCGATATCCGTTGAGGTAAGCCTTTGCCTTCTATTGTATTTTAAGGAATTTAGTTTGGCTCATTACTTTTATTTAACTTTATTCTTCAACTTTTTGCTATAGGTTAATAAGCTCCTCGAAGTCAATCAAACAGTAGAAGGGATGGCATGAGGTGTAAGAGGGCCTACTAGTTGTGGAGGCCTACTAGTCTTTGAAGAGTTTGAAGATGAGCAGTTGAACTACAATTGCAGGCTAAGGCATGCATTCACTGCTGGGTTAGGGCTTTGTTAGAAAGAGCTGTCAACATTGCATTCGGATCTCATCTTGGACGGCCTATGGCTTGGATTGGCATAAGGATGGAGGCTGAACCCTAGTCACGATCAGCTCATCAAACGAGGACGAGTGAAGGTTCAGGGGAGCATTTAGCATGTTACTTTAGCACTCTTTTTTCTTTTTCTTCTTTTTATAGCTTGATTATTACTTTAACATTTTGTAACTCAACCTTCAAGGCCAATTTTTTATCGAACTTTTTTAAGAAATAAAATGAAATTTTACTCAAATGTACGAGTTTGGCTTCTAGCTTTTTATATGTTTCGGCTAGGGCAGGTTGGCTAACCAAACTATCAAATCAATAGAACCGAATTATTCAAATTGAGCTAATCGAGTTGAATTTACTTGAGTAGAGGCACTTGAACCAAACTAACCAAACAAAGGTTGGCTTTGTAGACGCCAAGGTATGATAAATCAACACATTGCATTTTGACCTTAATTGAGGAAATTTTTACCTAGTCTTTCAATTTGGACCTAAAAGCTTTTTCTTCGCCCAATCTAACTTGGCTCGGAGTAATGTGCAAGGAAGGTTGGCCTCCTGCATAAGGTAAACATAATAGGTAGGCTTTTATTATCCTGACCTTTGGTTTTTTAAGATTTTTTATCAAGTATTTTAAGCTGGCCCTCAGACCATGTTATTGATCTAGATCAGCCTTTTAGATAACTTTCGTCACTTAATGCATCTCTCAGCTTGGTGCATGAGACATGCCTTTGGAGTGCTTTATTAATTGGGCTTTGGTCTTAATTGACAACCTAGTTTTTAAGGCTATCTCTCAATCTTCAATCAATTTATCCTCTAGGGATCATGCCAACGAGTATTAGTAAGATTTCGAGCTAATTTGAGTTTCATTCGGTGTAGCCGTTTGATCGTTGTTGGCCGAATAATTTGAGTTTCTAAAATCTTTCTCCAAAGAATAAATTCTTTTAGTAAGCTAGGTTTTGCCTTTTTGAGTGTTGTGTAAAACCTATTGATGCTAAGACCAATTGTTGAGAAAAATTTTTGGATATGAACCAAAAATCAGTGCACAAGAGAGAGAAAGGGCAGCCATTTGATCCTACGCTTGAGAGAAAGTGGCGTTCAAAAATAGGATGCCTAGAGCGAGAAATAGGGTCGCATGCCTAGAAAGAGAAAGGGATGCCCAAAAGAGAGGAAGAGGCATACCAAAAATCTCATGCCTCATACTTTCTAGAGAGAGAAAGGAGAGTGCAGATGGAAGAGAAAGTAGCCCTTTTAGAGAGAGAAACATGAAGGAGAGAGAAAGTCATGTATGCTTCACTTCTAGAGAGAGAAAAGATGTTAGGAAAGAGAGAAGACTTGGAGCGCAAGCAAGAAAGGGAGCTGCCTACACAGCCTAGTGAGAGAAAATCATCATAGAGAGAGAAAATATCCTAGAGAGAGTTATGCATGGGGGAAGAGAGAGGCAGCGCTAGGGTTTTTCATGCCTCTCTAGAGAGATAAAGTGAGTGGTGGCTTGGTGAGAGAGGAGAGAGAAAGTATTTTGGGGTGAAATGAATCAATTGTTTTCCTTCTTTTTCAAACCCTACGAGCTAGGGTTTAAATACATGGTCAAGCTAGCTTGACCCTGACTCAAAAAAGCTTCCACAGTTAACCCAAAGAGATTAAGTTCATCCCAAGCCCATGTACACCCATGACTTGACTCAATCTCAAAACCCTTGGACTCATACCCAGCTTAATATAAGTCAGCCCGCTTAAAGCCTATAGCCCAACATGTGCGTTGAGATTACTTAGAGCCCAAAACAACTCTAGAGCCTCCATGACGGCTCATGGACCATGGACCTTGGCCTTCTCATGTTGTCATGGGCCTTGAGAGCACTGCATCAAGTTCAACAATCTTCACTTTGGTGTTTCAAGGCCTCAGCACCTCCGTCATGTCCATTAGCTGCATCAACAAAACACACTTCTGAAAGCTATTCCATGGAAGAACCTTAGTTAGTGTACCTACTAGGTTTGCTTTGGTGTAAACCTTGACCAGCACCACCTTGCCTTTTTCCACCAGCTCTTTGATCCAATGATACCTGATATCGATGTGCTTCATCCTAGCATGATAGACTGAATTCTGTGCAAGCATCAGTACACTCTGGCTGTTGTAGTGCACCATAATGGCCTCCTGAGTAAGACCTATCTCCAGCATTAAGCCCTTCAGCCATAGGGCTTCCTTCATTGTCTCTGTGATGCCAATGTATTCAGACTTAGTGGTAGACAAAGCCGTAATGGGTTGCAAGCATGATCTCCATGAGACTGGACCTCTAAATAGGGTTAACACAAAACCTATTGTAGATCTCCTTGTGTCCACATCTCCCTCGAAGTCCGCATCCACATACCCATGTATCTGCCCACGAGCCTCCTTGGACAGTTGGAGAATCTCTCAGCACCTTCTTGTTGTCCATAGCAAATGCTGACTCCAACTGTTCCCACCAAGCACCTGAAGATCCCCTTCAGTGCTCGCCAGTGCCTTGCCAGGCCTTGCCATGAACCTACTCGCCTAACTCATTTCATGGGCTATATCTGGCCTGTAATATACCATAGCATACATGAGGCTTCCTACACCAGAGGCATATGACATCTTCTCCATCTATTGAGCCTCCACCTTAGTCTTTAGCGACATGGTCTTTGACAAAGAGAAGTGCCCAATCAAAGGCAGTGCCGCTGGTTTGTTCTCCTTCATCCCAAATCTCTCCAAGACCTTTATGATGTAGCCATCTTGAAATAAATGCAGCACACCCTTGGGTTAGTCTTTGATAATCTTCATCCCTAACTTCCAAGACAAGGCTGCCTTCCGTTCATGCACAACTCTCTTACTCTTGCATGCTATCAATATGTCATCTACATACAACAGTAAGTACACCTTAGATCCATCTTCCAAAGACTTAACATAAACATAGGAATCAAATTTACACCTGAAAAGTCCGATGCTCCTCACATAAGTATTAAACCTCTTGTACCACTGCTTCGGCGATTGCATCAGTCCATACAAGGATTTCTTCAGTAAGAAGATCTTTTCATCGGATCTTGGTTCTCTAAACCCTGATGGCTACTCCAAGTAAATGCTCTCCTCTAAATGACCATGGAGGAACACCATCTTCACATTCATTTGCTTCAACTTCAAGTCCTAAGCTGCTACAATGCTGAGCAATATCTTGATGGAAGTGTGCCTAACAATCAGAGAAAATACCTTGTTGTAATCAATGCCTTCCTTTTGAGAGTATCCCTTGACCACTAGTCTTTCCTTGTATTTGATACCCCCTTGCTCAAAAGGTCCCTCCTTGCACTGAAAACTCATTTAGAGCCAATTAGTTTCTTCCCTTGTGGCAACTGGACCAATTGCCACGTTCCATTCTTGTGAAGTGACTGCATATCCTTTGTCATGGCTTGGATCCACCTATCTCTATTCTAGCTTTCTATATAGCCTTCTCATAGATGTAGGGATTTTCATATGCTATCACCAGGCACTATAATAAATTTTTAATTAGACTACGTCTAAAAAATATAGTATTTTATATTTAGACTATGTTTTCTAAAATATAGGTTGGCTAACCAAACTATCAAATCAATAGAACCGAATTATTCAAGTTGAGCTAATCAAGTTGAATTTACTTGAGTAGAGGTACTTGAACAAAACTAACCAAACAAAGGTTGGCTTTGTAGACGCCAAGGTATGATAGATCAACACATTGCATTTTGACCTTAATTGAGGAAATTTTTACCTAGTCTTTCAATTTGGGCCTAAAAGCTTTTTCTTCGCCCAATCTAACTTGGCTCGGAGTAACGTGCTAGGAAGGTTGGCCTCCTACATAAGGTAAAAACATAATAGGTAGGCTTTTATTATCTTGACCTTTGGTTTTTCAAGATTTTTTATCAGGCATTTTAAGCTGGCCCTCAGACCATGTTATTGATCTAGATGAGCCTTTTAGATAACTTTCGTCACTTAATGCATCTCTCAGCTTGGTGCATGAGACTGCCTTTGGAGTGCTTTATTAATTGGGCTTTGGTCTTAATTGACAACCTAGTTTTTAAGGCTATCTCTCAAACTTTAATCAATTTATCCTCTAGGGATCAACCCAACGAGTATTAGTAAGATTTCGAGCTAATTTGAGTTTCATTCGGTGTAGCCGTTTGATCGTTGTTGGCCGAATAATTTGAGTTTCTAAAATCTTTCTCCAAAGAATAAATTCTTTTAGTAAGCTAGGTTTTGCCTTTTTGGGTGTTGTGTAAATCCTATTGATGCTGAGACCAACTGTTGAGGAAAATTTTTGGATTTGAACCAAAATTTAGTGCTCAAGTGAGAGAAAGGGCAACCATTTGATCCTACACTTGGAGAGAGAAAGTGGTGTCCAAAAATGGGATGCCTAGAGAGAGAAATAGGGGCACACACCTAGAAAGAGAAAGGGATGCCCAAAAGAGAGAAAGAGGCATACCAAAAATCTCACGCCTCCTACCTTTCTAGAGAGAGAAAGGAGAGTGCAGATGGAAGAGAAAGTAGCCCTCTTAGAGAGAGAAACATGAAGGAGAGAGAAAGTCATGTATGCTTCACTTCTAGAGAGAGAAAATGATGTTAGAAAAGAGAGAAGACTTGGAGCGCAAGCAAGAAAAGGAGATGCCTACATGGCCTAGTGAGAGAAAATCATCATAGAGAGAGAAAATACCCTAGAGAGATTTGTGCATGGGGAAGAGAGAGGCAGCGCTAGGGTTTCTCATGCCTCTCTAGAGAGAGAAAGTGAGTGATGGCTTGGTGAGAGAGGAGAGAGAAGTATTTTGGGGTGAAATGAGTAAATTGTTTTCCTTCTTTTTCAAACCCTAGGAGCTAGGGTTTAAATACATGGTCAAGCTGGCTTGACCCTGACTCAGAAAAGCTTCCACAGCTAACCCAAAGAGATTAAGTTCATCCCAAGCCCATGTACACCCATGACTTGACTCAATCTCAAAACCTTTAGACTCATACCCAGCTTAATATAAGTTAGCCCCCTTAAAGCCTATAGCCCAACATGTGCGTTGAGATAACTTAGAGCCCAAAACAACTCTAGAGCCTCCATGATGGCTCATGGACCATGGACCTTGGCCTTCTCATGTTCTCATTGGCCTTGAGAGCACCACATCAAGTTCAACAAACTTCACTTTGATGCTTCAAGGCCTCAGCACCTTCGTTGTGTCCATTAGCTGCATCAATGAAATACACTTCTGAAAGTTGTTCCGTGGAAGAACCTTGGTTAGTGTATTTGCTAGGTTTGCTTTGGTGTGAACCTTGACCAGCTCCACCTCCCCTTTTTCCACCAACTCTTTGATCCGATGATACCTGATATCGATGTGCTTCATCCTAGCATGATAGACTGAGTTCTATGCAAGCATCAGTACACTCTGGCTATTATAGTGCACCATGATGGCCTCTTGAGTAAGATCCATCTCCACCATCAAGCCCTTCAGCCATAGGGCTTCCTTCACTGTCTCTGTGATGCCAATGTATTCAGCCTCTGTGGTAGACAAGGTTGTAATGGGTTGCAAGCACGATCTCCATGAGACTAGACCTCCAAACAGGCTTAACACAAAACATGTTGTTGATCTTCTTGTGTCCACATCTTCCTCGAAGTCTGCATCCACATACCCATGTATCTGCCCACGAGCCTCCTTGGATAGTTGGAGAATCTCTTAGTACCTTCTTGTTGTCCATAGCAAATGCCAACTCTAACTGTTCCCACCAAGTACCTAAAGATCCCCTTCAGTGCTCGCTAGTGCCTTGCCAGGCCTTGCCATGAACTTACTCGCCTAACTCATTGCATGGGCTATATTTGGCCTGTAATATACTATAGCATACATGAGGCTTCCCATACCAGAGACATATGACATCTTCTCCATCTATTGAGCCTCCACCTTAGTCTGTAGCGACATGGTCTTTGACAAAGAGAAGTGCCCAGTCAAAGGCAGTGCCGCTGGTTTGGCCTCCTTCATCCCAAATCTCTCTAAGACCTTTCTGATGTAGCCACCTTGAAATAAATGCAGCACACCCTTGGGTTAGTCTCTGATAATCTTCATCCCTAAGATTTTCTTGGTAAGCCCCAAATCCTTCATCCCAAACTTCCAAGACAAGGCTGCCTTTCATTCATGCACAACTCTCTTACTCTTGTATGCTATCATAGCATGCAAGAATAATATACCATAGCATACATGAGGCTTCCCATACCAGAGGCATATGACATCTTCTCCATCTATTGAGCCTCCACCTTAGTCTGTAGCGACATGGTCTTTGACAAAGAGAAGTGCCCAGTCAAAGGCAGTGCCGCTGGTTTGGCCTCCTTCATCCCAAATCTCTCTAAGACCTTTCTGATGTAGCCACCTTGAAATAAATGCAGCACACCCTTGGGTTAGTCTCTGATGATATTCATCCCTAAGATTTTCTTGGTAAGCCCCAAATCCTTCATCCCAAACTTCCAAGAAAAGGCTGCCTTTCGTTCATGTACAACTCTCTTACTCTTGCATGCTATCAGCATGTCATCTACATACAAGAGTAAGTACACTTTAGATCCATCTTCCAAGACTTTTAACATAAACATAGGAATCAAATTCACACATGAAAAGTTCGATGCTCCTCACATAAATATTAAACCTCTTGTACCACTGCTTCAGCGATTGCATCAGTCCGTACAAGGATTTCTTCAGTAAGCAATATTTTCATCGGATCTTGGTTCTCTGAACCCTAGTGGCTGCTCTAAGTAAATGCTCTCCTCTAAATGACCATGGAGGAACACCATCTTCACATTCATTTGCTTCAGCTTCAAGTCCTAAGTTGCTACAATGCTGAGCAATATCTTGATGGAAGTGTGCCTAACAATTGGAGAAAATACCTCATTGTAATCAATGCCTTCTTTCTGAGAGTATCCCTTGGCCACTAGTCTTTCCTTGTATTTGATACCCCCTTGCTCAAAAGGCCCCTCCTTGCACTGGAAAACTCAATTGGAGCCAATTGGTTTCTTTCCTTGTGGCAATTGGACCAATTGCCACATTCCATTCTTGTGGAGTGACTGCATCTCCTCTGCCATGACTTGGATCCATCTATCTCTATTCTAGCTTTCTATATAGCCTTCTCATAGATGTAGGGATTTTCATTCACTGTCACCAGGCACTACAATAATTTTTTAAGTAGACTACTATTGATCCACTTATCGATTTTGATGATTAACAAAAGCTATGAGTATATTCCTTATGTTACTAATGAAATTGATAAGTGTTTCAGCAATTTAGAAAGGTCAAATATCCAAAAGTTATATAAAAATCAGTTTGAATCAGTTTTTAACGGAATATATCAAAGTTCAGAACTTGGAGCCGACACCTACAGTCATTAGAGCCGACTCCAGAGCGTATCACAACAGTTTGAAACTTTTGGCACAGTTTAGAGTCGACACCTGGAAAGTTAGAGCTGACTCTAACTTGAGATACAGAGAACTATTTTCCGCTTCAGATTTTAGAGCTAACACCTAGATATTTAGAGCGACTCTAACATGAGAACAGAGACTGCATTTTTTGGACACCCTCGGAGATTGGAGCTGACTCCAGCTCGCGATGTGTCGACACCACAGTATCTTGGAGCCAACTCCCTAATGAACTTTTTATTACTATTTTGGAAACCCAACTTAGAGCCGACACCTGAAAAGTTGGAGCCAACTCCAACCTGTCAGAGTTGATTTTCAAATCTGTCAGAGTCGATTCCAACGGTCACATTTTCTCACCTACTCTCCAACGGATCTATTTCTTTGCGTGAGGAACTAATCCAAGTACATTTCAACGGCTATTTTTCACCAAATCATGAATTAAGAAGAATTATAAAAGGGGCTTCATCCGTTTAAAAAACAGAGAATGAGAGAAAAGAAGAAAAATGAGAAGAAAAAGAGAGAAATCAAGAAATCCCAAAGAAGAAATTCTCTGAGTCAAAGCCTAATTGTTATTGAGAGATAGAAGATAAATCCAAAAGCCTTCCAAGATCGAATCCGAAGGATTTCCAACGTTTTGAAGAAGAAGAGCAAGAACCCTAAATTTTCAACCTTCTCTTCACCGAGCCTTGTTCAAGAATCAGAGTTCAAATCTTGATAGCCCATTCAGAAGAGAAAAGGAAAAGAAGAAAAGCTCAACTTCACATTGCTTCAAAACATGCTTTTCTATTCTCATTTACTCATATTGTTTATTTGCTTATTTGAGGAGCTTTTAATTATTGTAAACATATATTTGAATTGTTTGTTTTCTAATTCAATCAGAGGGATTGAATTAGTTGAGGTAGTTGACCTCAGGGTAAGCTAAGATTAGCTCACATTAGGTTTGTGCTGGTGAACCTTTGAAAACCTGCTGAGTTCATTGTGACCCTGGTGTAAAACAATAAGTTTGAGTTGTGATCTTACAAAACAACTCAATTGTAATCTGGGTGATTATAGTGTGGACCCAAGAGTTGCTTGGAAGTGGACGTAGGTGTGGCTAACACCGAACCACTATAAACTATGTGTGTTTGTCATGCTTATTGCTCTCTTTCTCTCTCTTTTATATTGTGTTCTTCATTTATTGCATCACTTCACGTGTGCACATTATCTTGAGAAATTGGTTTTAAGTGTAAATTTTTTTAAAGAACCCAATTCACCCCCCCCCCCCCCTCTTGGGTTGCCATCTGGGCCAACAACTATGTCTAAAAAATATAGTCTTTTATATTTAGACTACATTTTTTAAAACGTAGTCTAGGTGAGTATAGTTAAAAGTGTGAGTATAGTTAAAAGTCCCTCGTTGATGTGGCCATAGAGGAATCTGCCGCGCTTGACGGCGAATGCAAGGGTCTCAGTGATGTAGAGCTGGAAGGCATTAGACGAAGTAGGCGGTGGAGCAGTGGGGGCTTTCTTGATGGGAGACACAAATCTAGTGGGCGATGAGGTCGTCCATGGTCATCTTGCGGCCGAAGGAGCCGGCGGGGGTGAGGGGAGGCAGGGGAGGGCCGAAAGAGCAAGCGACACCGAAGTAGGAGAGGAAGACGACGGAGCCATGGGAGAGGCCGAGGGAGAAGAGAGAGGGGCAGAGGGGTTGGAGAGGGTGGCGGCAAAAGGGTTGGAGAGGAGGAGGTTGGCATCGAGGGAGAGGGTCTAGGCGGCAGTGGGGACACCGAGCTAGGACTCGATAAGGGAGCGTAGGGTGGCGACGGTGGCGGCGCTGCCATCGGGAATAGCGATGCGCTCTAGGCTGTCATGGCTTTGGAAGCGGATGATCATCCTCCTCTTCTGTGTCGCTTCCTCTCCTCCTTCCATGATCGAAATCAAAAGATAAAAATAACAAGGGATAGAAATTATTACTATTAGTCCAAGTAATAATGTTGCTGAAAGAAAAATATGAAAGATAGAGAGAGAGAGATTACTACCTCCTTCCCCTTAGTCCCTCGGCAGCCTACGTTTCGATGAAAACCCTAGGTGACGCGACCTCCACCAAGCCACAATCTCCTCCACCCGACTGCCCTTTCCCCCTCCTATTCTCCCTCCTTCTAACCTAAAACCTAGGATATAGAATCAAGAACAAGAAAAGAAGAAGAAACCCTACCGAATTTGAATTTTGGCGAGGTGAAATCATGAAGGTCTGCAGGGAAGGTTGAGCGTCAAAGGAAAACTATAAAGGGGATCCTGGGTGAAATCGTGGAATGAAATGAGTTTGGGTATCAAGGATTTTTTTTAAGGAAAAGGAGGGAAATGAATTAGGAGAGGAAAAATAGACAAATTTTTAGTTTTATATTAGACTACATCTTAATTAAAAATATAGTCTTTTATATTATAAGATAATATAAGACTACTTTTTTAATTATAGATGTAGTCTTTCAATTCAATAAAAATTATGGAAATATAGTCTAAAATATTAGACTACATTTTTACTAAAAACATAGTATTTTTTCTAAAACCTAGTGTAGTATATTTAACTTTTTGTAGTAGTGAGGGCATATGACACCGAATTTTTGAAGCCCTATCGCACTGGTAGTTGCACATTCCTTTTAGGCTTTTGCAGAGCGATCCCAATATCTATCATTCATCCAGTTGCCTCCTGCTGAACTCTCTGGTTTTTGCCTCCCATGTCAATCCTCTCCACTTGAATCTCAAATCCTCCCAATCTACTTGCAAGCGGCACTACTGTGTAGGAGGTCATCTGCCTAGTGCTACCTTGTTGTGCCTTCTGTTGCTACTGTTGAACTTCTATGCCATCTCACCTCTAGGGAGCTGAGTTCTCATTAAAAGGCACATCCCTACTGATGATGACCTTCTTCTCTAAGGGGTCCTATATCCGATATCCCTTGATATCACACGGATAGTCTAGGAACACCATATTCTTTGACCTAATATTCATCTTGCTTTGCTTTCCAGTACCAATATGCACATAGGCCATGCACCCAAATACCCTCAGATGGTTTAGGCTAGCCTTCCTTCTAGACCACATCTCTTATGAAATGCCTCCATCAAACCTGGTGTGTAGCAACCGATTAACCAAAGAACTGGCTGCATTTACTGCATCAACCCAGAACACCTTTGGAAGCCCTGCTTGTAGCCTTGTGCACCTTGCCTTTTCTTGTTGGGACAAACTAGTTGATGCTTGAACCAACTATTGTGGAAAATCTTCAGATTTAGACCAAAAATCAGCCACCAAGAGAGAGAATAGGGCAGCCACCTAGTCCAACACAAGAGAGAGAAAGAATCCCTAAGAGAAAGGACACCTAGGAGAAAGAAACTTGGGGCACAGGTTAGAAAGAGAAAAAGGAACATCTAGAGAGAGAAAGAGGCATCCCAAGACCTTACGCTTCTTCCTTTCTTAGAAAGAGAAACCACCGTACACTAGGAGAGATAATAACCCACATAGAGAGAGAAAATTGGATGAGAGAGAAAATATGAGGAGAGAGAACTCCATGCATGGGAAGAGAGAGGAGTGTCTAGGGTTTCTCATGCCTCCTAGGGAGAGAGAGAGGGTGATAGCTTGGTGAGGGAAGAGAGAGAAAATAAATTTTTTGGAAGAAAAGAATTAATGCATTTCTTACACAAACCCTAAGGTCTATGGTTTAAATACATGGCCAAGTTGGCTTGACCTTGACTTAGAAAAACTCCTACGGCTAACCTGATGAAATTAATTAACCCCAAGCCCATGTACACGTATGACTTGACTCAATCTCAAAACCCTTGGACTCACATCTAGCTCAATACAAGTTAGCTCCCCTCAAAGACCATAGCCCAACATAGGCCTTGAGATAACTTAGAGTCCAAAACAACTCTAGAACCCTCCATGACGCTTCATGAAGAATAGACCTTGGCCTTCCCATATTCTCCTATGCCTTGGGAGCACTACACTAGGTCCAACATTTTCAATTGTTCTATTTATCCTCTTGGCCTTCCCATTCTGTTAAGGAGTTTCCTTAATTGAGAAGTATCTTTTGATGCCCCACTCCTCACAAAGCTATGGAACTCCTTGCTGGTGTACTCTCCGCTATTGGTTGACCTCAGACACTTCACACTACAACCCTATTCCTTTTTCACCTCAGCATTCCAAACTCTGAATCTGATGAAGACTTCTAATTTCTCCCTCATGAAGTATACCCAAACCTTCCTTGAGAAATCATCTATCAGGATCGAGAAATATCTTGCCTCATTTATGGCTGAAACTAGGGCTGGTCCTCATACATCTGTGTGTACTAGCTCCAATGGTGCTACACTTTTGGTTGTGCTGAATGTGAACTGAACTCTCTTCTACTTTTCCATTTGACATGGCTTACAGATCTCCATATCACCACCACTCAGATCTGGAATCAGCCCCCTCTTACTCAGTTCCTTCAACCCCTTGTCTCCCATATGGCCTAGGCAGTAATGCCACATCTTGTACACATCTCGAAGATTCTATGCACAACTATTGCCTTAGATCTCCCGGTCATCATAAAGCCCTCTATCCTGTAGAGGTTGTTCTCCATCCTTCTCTCTCTCATTACCACCATTGCTCCATTGGAGATGTTTAGAACTCTACTCCTGACATGAATGTTTAAGATGTAACCGCTCTACTCCAAATACCCTAGTGACTAGATTCTTTTTGAGCTTTGAGACATGCTTCATGCTTGTGAGAGTCCGCGCTATCTCATCTAACATCCTTGCCTTCACTGTGCCAATACCAGTCACCTTGCAAAGATGATCATCTCCAAGAGTCACACTCTCCTAATCAACCTCGATGTATGTGCTGAACCAAGACCAATTTGGTGTGTGGTGGTGAGCAAGCTAAATCAAAGGTTCATACTTCTATGTTGTGCTTGTGACCATCTAATACCACTAAGAGATCATCCTCCACCTCCTAATCAATAATTGTACTTAGTGATTCAGATCCTCCCTTTCCTCCCTTCTGACTCTTCCACTTAAGATAATCCCTCTTGTAATGTCCAACCTTACCACATTTGAAACATTTGGCTTCTCTGTTGCCTTTCCTGAATTTTGATCGTCCCCTTTACTTGGTCTTGTCCCTACATCTTTTAGACCTTCTCCCACAGATAAACCCTCCTGGGGAACACCTTCCTTGATCATCCTCTCCCTCTGCTCATTAGTACATAGCATTGAGATTATATCCTCATAACAAAGAATTTTCTTCCCATAAAGTAGCGTCATGACCAATGGATCATACGAAGAGGGCAGCGAACACAATAGCAGCAAAGACTTGTCTTCCTCCTCCATTTCCACCCCAACATTCAGTAGTTCATTACTGATCTGGTTGAACACCTAGAAGTGGGCTACCATGTCTCTACCTTTTGCAATCCGAAGGCTGTAGATGCACTTCTTAAATATCAACTTGTTGCACATGGTCTTTCTCATGTAGAGAGTATGCAACTTCAACCATAGTCTTTTGGAGGTCTTTTCCTTCATTACCAAATAGGGGGCCAAATTAGCCAAGCACCCTCTAATTGTTGAACATGCATGTTTCAGAGATATCTACTGCCTATCTAACATCCCATCTAGATGTTCTTTTAGCACCAAATCCAACTCGTGCTGCACCAAAAGATCTTTCATCCGAACTTTTTACATAGAAAAGCTTCCCTTCCCATCAAACTTCTCAAAATCTACCTTGATGCTACTACCCATGGCTAAATCTAACAACAAAAGTACATTAAAAATTTCAGAAAGATTGAGAAATATCTTGATGATGCCTTATTGAATTTTTTTAGCCCTTTGACGATCTTCAATCCCTAATCTCTTCATCTTCCTCCTTGCGAACTCGGGCTCTAATACCAATTGTTTTGATGGATCTGCTCAAATACCAATTGTTATGTAAAACCTATTAATGCTGAGACCCACTGTTGTGAAACATACTCGGATATGGACTAAAAATAAGTGCCCAAGAGAGAGAAAGGGCAACCACTTGGTCCCACACTTGGAGAGAGAAAATGGCATCTAAAAGTAGGAGCCTAGAGAGAGAAATAGGGGAACATGCCTAGAGAGAGAAAGGGATGCCCAAGAGAGAGAAAGAGTCATCTCAAGATCTCATGCCTCCTAACTTCCTAGAGAGAGAAAGGGGCGTACGGATGAGAGAGAGCAGCCTGCCTAGAGAGAGAGACATGAAGGAGAGAGAAAGTTTTGTGTGCTCCACTTCTAGAGAGAGAAAATGATGCTAGGAAAGAGAGAAGACTTGGGTTGCAAGCAATAGAGAGGGGGTTGCCTAGATGTCCTTATACGAGAAAATCATCCTAGAGAGAGAAAATACCTTAGAGAGAGAAAATGCCCTAGAGAGAGATCCATGCATGGGGGAAGAGAGAGGTGGTGCTAGGGTTTCTCATGCCTCTTCAGAAAGAGAAAGTGTTTTGGGGAGAAAAGAATTAATTTTATTTCTTTTTTTACAAATCCTATGAGCTAGAGTTTAAATACATGGCCAAGCTGGCTTGATCCTGACTCAGAAAAACTTTCATGGCTAACGCAAAGAGATCAAGTTCATTGCAAGCCCATGTACACTCATAACTTGACTTAATCTCAAGACTCTTGGACTTATATCCAGTCCAATATAAATTAGCCCCCTCAAGGCCCATGGCCCAACACGGGCCTTAAGATAACCTAAAGCCTAAAATAACTCTAGAGCCTTCACGATGCATTAATAGAGCGTGAATATTAACCTTTCCATATTTTTTTGGGCCTTGGCATCACACTAGGTTTAACATTGAGAGCAAGCTGTTAGTGGCTAAACTCGATGGGTAAGTTTTCAAATTTAATTATTAGCTCAAGAAACGATCCCCACAACCATTTGTCAAAAAGGGTGTGTTCTTTTGTGCGTTATCCTAGATTTTTTTCTTTCATTATAATGGACCTAAGACCACTTAACTGGGCAGCCTTCATTGGCATGACCAGTTCCAAAAGACGGTGCGACGAATTTTATCAACCTTTTTGATAACCCGATGTGAAAAACTTCTACCAGAAATCCTCTTCTAGCGTGCCCTCTTCTTGAACTTGACTGAGAAAGCGGATATGGTCATGTTTTATTAGTGGGACATTATGTACAAGGAGCTGAGATGAATTACCGAAAAAAAAGAACTCCAAGTGAATTTATTTGTAGAAATTGGAATTAGAAAGAGTTAGATGACAAATTTAAGCATCTAGAAATGTTCTCCACCAAGAAAAAAAAATAGTCTTAAGTTTATTTTAAAGCCCAACATGAGTTGTCAACAATAAAAGACAAGTTTAATTAAGATTATCAACAAAAGGACTATCAATTGATTAAGGATTAAGAATCATCAACATACTAAACGATAGTCATGCCACATTAGATTCTTTGGTTGAAGATCTTTATTAAGATTGGCAACTTCACGATCTCTTGGAACCAGAAGAACTTGATAAATATGTTGAAACCCAAACCATTGACAAAGTTCAAGCCACTATGATTTGGGCCCTCTATCATCTATATCAACATTTTACTCTTTCAAAATTTACTTCATGTAGGACTAAATCAAACTCTCATGCTCAGTTAATTTTCCAAGTGCATCATGTACTATCATTCCAGATTAAGAGCCCTCTATCAAAAGCGTGCTTCACCACATGTTATTGCTCCAATCTAAGAGTCACCTGCTCTCCAAGAGCCATGTTTAATCACACTTCTATAAGAAACTATGCTTGAGCTCACACCCCAATCTGATGCCTTTCTTCATTAAGTCCACTTGTTGATTCAATTGGCACATCTCTGCTACCACTGCTTCGATTTAACGATCTGCATGTTAACCATATTTTTATGGAAAATGCCAACTCCATCAACTTTGCCACTCGGAGAGTTCCCTACAATCATTAATCATCATGTTTGATGCTGCTTGTTGGAGAAAGAGGAAGTTCTAGCACCAGAAAGACTTCACTTGATAAATTTTGGCCTAATTATCTATGCCAATCCTTTACTCTTGCACAATTTAATTTATTTCATGAGAGATTAAATTTCACATGTGATTCTCAATAGGAGACATCTGAATAGAAGAGGAGAACAGGGGTCTGCTTGCCTTGGAAACTTGTCAGAGAACCATTAAAAGGATATAAATTTTGCTAGAGAAAAAAGAGTTTAATTTAATATTGCATTTGGCTCTAAAGGCCTTTCCATGCAGAAACTCCACCTCAAAATCTAGTTTTAGCAAAAATCCTTTTATTTAGTTGCTTACTAAAGAGCACGAACTCATTGGCTCTGATGAAACTACCAAGAATGAGTCTACCTTCGACAAATGATGATTAGGCTTTGCGTCACTAGCATTTGGCATGTGTAATCCACTTAATTGTTTTTTTTGGATCCTTTAATTTCTTTAAGTATTTTGCTAAAAGAAGTACTCAATGGATCGTTATGACTAAATCATTTTATCATCATTTCCCATTCATTTTGATAATGTAAACATAATTTCTTCTCTAGTGGTAGTTTCATAGTACATAGAGAATGTCCATGATGCTTTTGGCTTTTTGTGGATGGTGTCACAAATAATTCCTATTCTAAAGGCAGAAAAAAGTCGTTCTGCACCGCATGCGATGCAGAAGTGCGCATTGCACACTGATTGGCTGCACATGCATGGGAGCCATACATGCTATGTGCGAAAGGATAAAATTGTCCTTGACATGCACAGCTGGACGCATGCGGGGCCAATCATCATGCATGGTGCGCGCAACTTGCACCGCGTGCTGTGCACAAAGACCTTTCCCTAAAGACAGTGTATAAGGGCATAAAGGCTGGGTTAGACAGTTGAGACTCAAGCCCTATTTCCGAAAAAAATCATAAAAAAGCATGATAGCTGAAGCCTTTGGAAGAAACACATTTTATCAGTCCCCAACATTTAAAAAGAGAGAATAGGGAGATGCATCAGTTTCCCCTTCAAGTACTAGTACAGATTATGTAGAATAACAAATTCTTGTTCCATTACCATCCATGGAGCTGTCTTTGAGTCAGTTGGATGCCTTCATGTCCTGGACGATCGTTGTGACAGTTAATCCTTCAGGAAACAGCACAACAATATTAACACCAAATTGAGTTAAAAATGTCAACAGCCTTCAAAATCTAAATGAGTTATAATCATGTCAAAAAGTGCACTTTACCTGTCTGCTCGGATCTTCTAATCGTGTCATCCAAATAGTTGTCAGAAATGTTCCTACCAAACAACAAGGATGAATTGTTGATGAAATGTGTTCTATTAACTTCAAACTGTTTTGATGTCTTCAGAGCATTTGCAACTCACCAGTGACCATGTTCTACTGGACAAGGGAGATAACTTCTTCTTTTTTTTTTTAAATAAGAAAAGAACAAATAATTTACTATGCCATTTGATTGTCTTAATTTACTATATTCTCCACAACTTCCAGTTGTCTGGATTCCAGAACAGAGAGGATGATCTGATACTTACACGAGACTCAAGTTGCCAGTGCGGATAAGATCAAGGATCTCAATTGGTAACTTGCCAATTAGTAAGTTTGCATTCAATCGCCTGCAACAAAGATTCATTGTTCTCTTCAGTATAAATATGATATCCTTTTATAAGCAGCCAATCAAGTCTATATTTTAGCTTCCAGAAGGTCTCTGTCCATCTTCACCACTTCTGTGTGAATTATAATCACACATAATCATATAATCTATGGGGTTTGTTTGATTGCTAAATAGGCTGTTAACAAATGAATGAAATTTGGATCATGTCAATGGATTAAAGAAGTAGAGAGAGAGAGAGAGAGAGAGAGAAAAACATACAAAATCTCAGTGACTTAATTTTGCCTAGAGAAGATGGAATGGGACCAGATAGCAGATTCTGTTGGAGTTCCAAGCTCACAAGATGACTCAGTTTTCCCAACTCCTTTGGTATGGTTCCATTTATTCTGTTTCCATGAAGCTTCCTGCAAAGCCATTCATATCTCATTAGGTCCTTCTTCAAGGCTATATTTGCCATTGTATTGCAACATGGGAAATTTCTTTTGGGGAAAAAAGCTTACAAATATTGAAGGTTTGACAACATTCCCAGCTGTGGAACAAGAGGCCCAGCCAGCCCTGCCTTTCCTAGATCCCTGTTAAGAATTTAAATTATTGTACAATAAAAAAAAAATCAAAATTAAACAGTAAAAAGATTAAAAACTTCTTAATTTGCCATTTGAGCTTAGGGTCGGAGACACATACACCCTGATGACTGAGTTGTCATTGTTGCAGGTGATATGGTGCCATGTGCATGGATTAACCAAAGTAGGATCCCAGCTCTGAAGAACATTATATGGGTCATCCCAAGTCGATGCTTGATAATGGAGTATATCAACTATATGCAAGAAGAAGAGGAGGATTAGGTACAAGATTAAGGAAGCAAGTTTGCCAAACAAGGACTTGGTTTACTTTCAAAGTCCTTTTTTCCCCCTAATTTTTGAGAAGCATTTCAAGTACAGAATTTAAGCATGGATGTACCCTATTTATCAGGTTCAAGTTGCATTAGGTCAAAACCTTTTGCCAAATTTAAATTACAGCTCACTCCTATCTAATTTTCTTTAATATATTTATATTCATATGACAGGACTACAATTTTATACTAGTTGTCCACTTATAATGATCCTTTGCCTTTATCTGGATTTGGAATTAGCTATGTACAAAATATAAGCTTCAGATAAATGATAAATAAAATCAATCATGAAAAAATAGAGTTAGTACCGCTTAAGGTCAAATTGGGATAGAAAGAATTTAAATGATGTAGATATTAATAATATAGGTCTATAAAAACTTGATGCCTCTACATTTTATCTGGAAAAAAAGTTCTAAACCAAATGAAATGGAGAAAAAAAAAAAAGTCCTAAACCAAATGGAATGGAGCAAATAATAATAATAATAATAGCATAGCCAATTTTAATAAGTTTGGGATTAAAGTTAGGTTTTGTTATTGCAGTAACTTTAAATTTGGAATATCAATGGGAGGGTTTAAGAGGGCAACCCCACCTAGTTCTAATATAAGCAGAGGAATGTAACTTTGTTCGAGGAATCCAGTCCAGGTTTGGAATCAGAACTTGACTCTGTTCCAATTTGAAAGCCAGGAAATAGGCAAATTTAATAAGATTACTTGGCAATTCAATTTAATTAATTATGTGGGTTTGATATATTGGATTCAAGACAACCATGAAATCTCGTTTAGTGTTTATCGATCAAGTTCATGCATGGCTTATAAAGTTCTCTGACTGCACTTCACATGAAGTTTTGAAAAGAAAAGGTGTAGTAATATGAAGTCGACTTAAGTTTTCAAGAAAAAAGGGATGCAAGGGGAAAAGAAATTATACAAGGGGTGGTTTATATCCAAAAACAAGAATAAAAAATTAAAACTAATTTGGAAATACCGGAACAAATGATGAGATATATGTGAACCTTGTAAGACACCTTTGTTACATTCCAAGGTAGAGTGCACAGTAGCTTGAAAACAGAGTACAATATGGAACGTAAATTACCTTCTAAGTTGCAATCCACCACTGCTAGAATGGCAAGCCCTATAAGAACAGAGACCATGGCCTGGTTTCCCATTCGAGGTGAAGTAACAAACAACCACCTCTCTCTCTCTCTCTCTCTCTCTCTCTCTCTCTCTCTCGTCTCATATATATATATATATATATATATATATATATATATATATATATATATGCAGAGAGAAGCCAGGAGTCAAAATGAGTTTGAAGGGCACTCATTGGATCAAGCCGTAAAATATTGACTAGTCAAAATTTATGGTCATGGGAAGCCAGCGGATCGTCCAAACCCTTCCTATATTTACGCTTAAAATAGGCTCTGATGATGACTTCATATTCATTTTATAAGTTTTGAAGTCAAATGTTGTCTACGTCAAAAAGCATATGCGATTTATAAAAGCCTGGAACTCTACCTTAATTTGTGGAAGAATAAATGGAAATATAACTAGAAGCTCCCGTAAAGCCGCCTTGGAAGTCAAATGGAAATAACTTTGACCATCCTCCTTTAGAGTGAATGGAATGCGGCTTGCCACCTTAGCCTTTAGGAAAACTCATCAACGTCCACAAGACACGTTCTAATTCTCCGACCCCAACCCAAAAGTCGGGCAATCAGACGGCCTTGCCTTAGTAGTGTTTGGTAGAAAAAATATTATTCATGGATAAGTGTACGAAATAGAATTTATCTTATGTCTATCTCATTGATCATATCAAATACAAAAAGATAAATTCATAGGATAAATTTTTTTTTTTACTCTTATTTGGATGAATAACCAGCATTCCTGCATTTTCTAGGAAATAAATTGAGGGGTAACCCATGATTAACCATAGGTTATCCCTTTGGTTAACTTTATTCCCAGCTATCCTTTAGGTAGTGTTTGATAGCTTTTTGGCTATCCTGGATAAATGTACAGGATATCATTTATCCAAGGAATAGCTGAGGGGATAAGCACCTTTTTAAAATTATTACTCTGCCATCAAGGGATAACTTTAGTTATTCCTGGGTTCTCTAGGGAATAAGTCCAGGGGATAACCCATGGTTAAACATGGGTTATCCCCTCTGGTTAAACTTTTTCAGAGATAACTCCTACAACTATAACTTTTAGGTAGTGTTTGATAGGAAAAATATTATCCATGGATAAGTGTACGGGACAGAGTTTATCCCCTAGCTATCCCTAGGGATATCCCTTGGCTATCCTATTGATCATATCAAATGCAAAAAGGTAAATCCATAGGATAACCTTTTTTTACTCTTATTTGAAGGGATAACCAGCTATTCCTGCATTCTCTAGGAAATAAATTGAGGGGATATCCCATGGTTAACCATGGTTAACCAGGGATTATCCCTTTGGTTAACTTTATTCTCTACTATCCCTTATAGTTATGGCTTTTGGGAATAAGAGGGGATATCCAAGGGATATCCTCTTTTATCCCCTATTTCAAATACTACCTTAGGGATAAGAAGAGATATCTAAGGAATATCCCCTCTTATCCCATGTATCAAACAGTGCCTTATAGTTATGGCTTTTGGGAATAAGAAGGGATATCCTCTGAATATTTTCTCTTATTCTCTATTTCAAACACTATCTTAGAAGAGAAGCGAAGGCACATGGGCTAACTAATTTAAAGATTAAAATGGTTTAAAGTTAAACTTATTAAGAAAACTCAATTTTTATGAATTATTTAGTGGTTGATCATCATCCCCTTTGTTGCTAATAATTAGATTGATGTAGTGATGATGCATCCACTCTTACTTAAATTTCTTGATCTTGGTTAAAAGCACCGCGGCTCTCTATTCTTTTTATTTCTTTTATTCTTTCCTACAGGAACTCGCTTATTAGACCTTTCTGCTTTTTCCTCCTGGATGGAACCCACGCTTCTACTCCTGGCTGGATGGAACGCAAGCCTTTCTTCCGCTTTGTTCCACGAAGTCTCCGGGATCCCAGCGCTGGCTCGAAAATGGATATATTGACTCGTGATCCAATCTAATCTTGACCCTATTAAACCAATCTGGCACATAATTAGAAACCTACGGTTTGTGTTAGGTTTAAAAATTGAGCCCAATTTAAATTTTGGATCGGATTCGAATATTATATTTTTTTACTATATCTATATTTAATTTAAATTATAAATTTTGGTAATAAAAAAATTAAATGCTTAATTGAAATGTAATATTTTTGGTTAGATCGGAATGAGCCATTGAATCTAAATTTCTTTCTATAAAGTCAATACGATCTAATTCACTCGGCAAATAGGTTTGGTCTATATTCAAAATCAAAACTTGAATATAAAACTGGATTAGATCAGAATCAAGGATGACCTCGATCTAACTCATTTGTAGCTCAAGGGGCTTGAGAAATATTTAGTGATGCATCCATCCTTTGGATCTGACCTTTTGGTTGGAGGGCTGGAGACAAGTTGGATTTGGGTCCATCTAACCTACTTGTATGTATTGAGAGAATATAATATTATGATAAATTAGACGACCAGAAGTTGAACATATATTGATGGATGAGGTGCATACATACACCCATTATTAAATTGTGCATGCAACTGTTCACATGAAATAGCTACATGATGGCCATACATCATTTATCATCTCTTGCGTCAAAAATTTAGATTGATCATTGATCCATTCCGTGCGTCTTATTCAGCGTACGTATTGGCAGTCTTTTGACCATTCAATGGAATTCCTTTTTTACGTCCAATGTGACGCTGGTTTATGCCCATAATTAAATGATTAATGGAATTTTTTTTGTGAAAAATTATAAATTTTATCTACAGCCACAAAGGCATAAACCTTGTAACGATCCGGGCCCAGGCCCGTACCCATAAATCCATTTTGTTATAAGACCCATGAATCCGTTTCGTAACGCTGGTTTATGCCCATAATTAAATGATTAATGGAAAGAAAGCAAGTTCAATGTGATGCAACGCTGGTTTATGCCCATAATTAAATGATTAATAGAATTTGTTTTGGCAGAAAATTGTAAATTTTGTCTACAGCCATAAAGGCATAAACCTTGTAACAACCTGGGTCTGGGTCCGTACCCATGAACCCATTTCGTTACAAAACTCATGAATCCATTTCGTTACAATAAAGCAAGACGGACAAGGTCTATACCTACCCCCTTACGATGGGCCACTTAGCTCCTGCACTTTCAGTTAATGCATGCTTTGATACCATATTGTAACGATTCGAGCCCTGCGTCCGTACCCACGAACCCATTTCGTTACAAGAAAGTAAGACGAACAAGGTCCACATCAATTTGGGCCATCATAGCCCAAAAGGGTGTTCATCTTTCTTAACTGATTATAAACCATGTAACCAACTCTTAATTTTTCAATATGAGACTTTTGGGAGGAGCATCACAAACCTCTAATACTACATTATTTTTACTGGGGATCAAGAAAGTAGATGTTGTCCAACGACGAGGACCGCTAAAATTCAACCGTTTGAGAGACAACTTTAGAATCACCATTGCAACCAATGATTTTAATTAGGGAACGAATCCTATTTTCAAAACCCGACCAATTTTGAAGGTTCGATTGGTGCTCTATGCAGTCATAAATCGTTAATTCAACTGAAGTTTTCAAAGGTCGGTCGGAGTGATGATTTCAATTGATGTTAGCTTCTTATAAAATTTAGAAGTCGATGTAGCTCTGACGTGACCCAAAAAAACACATTAATCCGTTTAGTTTTTACATAGTTTCATTAATTTCTTTTTTAAAAAATATTATTCCAAACAGAAAGACCAATGAGGATGCAGGCGGAATAGAAATTGCCTATTTCCTAATAATTCTATTCATTTGCTTAAAAAGGAGAAAGGAATTCCATTCCTTTGATCAAAACGCACAAGGGAATAATTTGATTATCGGCATGAAAATTATCTTATGGCTATATATAAATTATTTATTATTAGTAATATCAATTTAAAACAGAGACACGAAGCAAAATCTTAGAATGTTTTAATAAATTTACCATTTAAAAATGTTTAAATTTTCAAACTTTGTTAATTAATTCTTCATTAAATTTTTTATTATAAATATACTTATATTTATTACAGATCAAAAGCTTCAAATTCGATTGAGTTTTTGGGTGCTGTTGTAGCATCAACAATGCACAAACGTTCACATGGGTTTTAATGAGCGATCAGCATAGATGGACTAGGTAATACCCCAAAAACAGTCTATGCTATGAGAAAGAAATGCATTAGATGTTTATGACTCAAGTTTCCCTGCTATCAATTAATTTTTAATTAAATTTTAAATCACATAATTTCGATCTACTAATAGAGTTAATTAGGCTAGTAAGAGGGCTTGAGGAGCTACAAATAAGTATCAAAATCGGCTCGAGTGTACGAAAATTGATGGGCATAAGAAAAGGGCTATCAATGAATGGTAATGAAGTTCTGCTATGATGTAAAGCGATCCTTATAGTATCAACGATCCGATTCAGAATAAATTCTAGTTATCTTGTAAGATTGCAATGAGTACGTTGCATTATAAAGAGAAAATTGTAATACTAAAAAAATAGTCAAATTTTTGGGACTACGTAATTTTGATATGCTAACATAGTTAATTAGGCTAGTAGATGGGCTTAAAGTGTTACAAACTATCTAAGTCTATTTAGGACAATCATTAAAGCCATTGTATTTTAGGAAATATCTAATCATCAACATGCGAAATTCATTTTTCAAAATAATATTTTCACATGTTCTGATCTAAACAGAACTTTGTGCATTCAATTTTAACATTCTTATTTTTAAACAAATAATTAACCACCAAATATATTTATACTTTCAAAATTAAAAAAATTAAAAGTAATGCAAATAACAATGGAGTCACCATTTGATCAATACCTGCGCAGTGTGCCCAGTGCTTGAGCATCTCTGCGGGCTCTATGCTGATGCAATTCGGTGCAAGAAAAGCCTTGCTGCACGAAAGGCGATGCAGCAAGTGCGCACTAGCCTTGTGATTGGTGCGCATCGTGTGCACATGCATGTCAAGAGCAAAATCGTTCTTTCCTACTTTAGATCATGCGCGCGTGGCGCACGCCAATCATGGGAAAATCCCCTCTTCCAAATAAAGTGATTAATTTTTGTTAGTTGCAGGCTATGTGTAAGGCAAGTTAGCTTGTGTTGATCTAATTATTGATTTTGATGAATAACAAAAATCACATGATATATTTCTTATGTTACTAATAATTTTGATTAAGTGTTTCAGGAATTTAAAATATTTTTTTATCAAAATTCAAAGAAAATTGAGTTTGAATCCATGTCTTGTATCAAGTTTCAATAATTAGAGCCGACTTCGGAGCGTATCGAAACAGTTTGACACTTTTGACACATATTAGAGCCGACTCTATAGAGATTAGAGCCAACTCTAATTGAAAGATAGAGAGTCTCATTTCTGCGTCAAATTAGAGCCGACTCCTGCAGAAAATTAGAGCCGACTCTAATGGCTATATAGAGAGTAATTTTTCGGGCTTCATTAAAGTCGGCTTTCGCATTCATTATGCCGACTCCCGCACGAGAAGATGTCGATCCCTCGAAAAGTTGGAGCTGACTTCGCGATGGGCGAATGTTCTTATTTTGCATATCCCGAGTTAGAGCCGACTCTAACATATCATAGGTGGATTTCAAAAATGTCAGAAACAACCTAACGGTTGACTTTTTTCCAACAGATTTTAATAGTTCTTTCCTCTTCCGTGCTAAACACATTTTCAAGTGTTTTTAACGACTAGTTTTCATCAAAAACTGAATTTAAAGGAGATTTTAAAAGAGAGCCATCTGACCATTTTAAAAAATAGAATTGAATAGAGAAATAAAAAGAATAAGTTAAAATTTAAAATCCCCTTTGTTCGAAACTAAGTTTAGAGAAACTACATCAATGATTCGTCCAAAGCTTCAATTCCATCTTGAGGAAGATCATCTCAGAGGAAAAGAAGAAAAGCCAACTTCAAAAATCTTCTAAATCAGCTCTTCTATTTCTATTTTGATTATATTGTCTTATTTGCTCATTTGAGGAGCTTTATTTGTGTTGTAACATTTCTCTATTATTCTTGTTTATTGATTCAATCAGGGAATTGAATCAAGGGAGGTAGTTTGGCCTTGTTCAAGCTAGATAGTTTGTGATAGGTTTTGTGCTGGTGAACCTGTGGAAACCAGCTGAATTCATTATGATCCCATTGTAAAACAATTTTGAGTTATGAGCTTGTAAAACAACTCTGCTGTAATTAGGATGATTATAGTGTGGGCCCAAAAGTTTCTTAAGAGTGGATGTAGTGTAGCTAACATCGAACCACTATAATTTTTTGTATTTGTCGTGCTTGTCTCTCTTTCTCTCTACTCTATCTTTATACACTACTTTGCATTCTTAGCATCACACTTTTAGCATATATCCTTATGCACTATCACTTTGTGAAATTATTTTTAAGTATTAAAAATTTTAAGAATCCAATTCACCCTTCCTCTTGGGTTGCCATCTGAGCCAATGACCTGTAATAACCAAAGATCTAACTAAGCTTTTAAAGACCTAAAAGCTCTTTTAGAAACCTAAAAGCACCTTTAAGCAATTTTTTAGGGTTTGATAATATTTTTAAAAGTACTTTTTAGTTCTATAAAAAACTATTAAAAACTTTTACTTGTTAAACCTGCAATTTAAAGTTTTTCTTAGAAACCTTATTTATGAAATGCTCAAAAACTATTCTCATTAGACTTGAAGGTAATAAATTTGAATAAAAAATTATAACATTTAATATTATAATAATACTATAAAATACTATATTATTATAATAAGATATAATAATATGATCTTTATTGATTTAGAGAGCATACGATAGAGTACGTAAGAAATAATATTATGGGTTTTAGAGAAAAAAAGGAGTTCCAAAAAGTATATAGAATTGATAAAAGATATACATGATAGAGCAATAACTATTATTAAAATAATAATAGGAGAAACTAGTAATTTCAAATTACTGTAGGTTTATATTAAAGATCTGCCTTAATCCGTATCTTTTTGTATTAGTTATGGATGTATTAACCAAACATATTCAAAATGATATCTCATTGTGTATGTTATTTGATTGATGAAACTAAATCTGAATAAATGCTAAGCTAGAGATTTGAAGAGAGGCTTTAAAATCTAAAGGATTTAAGATTAGTAGAACTAAAATTGAATACATGAAATGTAATTTTAGCAGGAGTAGAAATACCAATGAAAAAATAGTAAAGATTGCAAGTCAAGAGATATCAAGAGTGAAAAATTTAGGTATTTGGGATCAATTATCTAGCAAAAAGGTAAAATAAGTGAAGATGTGAATCATAGAATTAAAGTAGGATGGATTAAGTGAAGAATTGCTTCAAGAATATTATATGATCGACGCATCTCATTTAAATAAAAAAAAATTCTATAAAACTGCTATTAGCCAGCTATGCTATATGAACAGAGTGTTGGGCAATATTGAAACAACATGTGAATAAATTAAGTATGACAAAATACGTATGTTAAGATGATATGCGGTAAAACTTAAAAGATAGAATTAGAAATAAGTATATAAGAGAAATGATAGGAGTAACCCCAATTGAAGATAAAATAAGAGAATCGATTGGGGTGATTTGGACATATACAACATAGACCTTTAGATGCTCCAGTTAGAAAGAGTAATCTTTTAACAATCCATGGTAAGGATAGAAGTAGAGGTAAACCTAAACTAACATGGATAGAAATAATTAAAAAATATAACTACTTGTAATTTGAATGTCAACTTAATCCTAAATAGAGCAGAGTGAAGGAAGCAAATTCATGTAGCCGATCCCATGTAGTTGAAAAAAAGGCTTAGATGAGTTGAGTTGATTATAATAATATATATTTTGATATTATTATAATATATTATTATATATTATAATATCGTTAAAATAATTTATAATAATAACTTTAATAGGTTAGATAGATGAAAGTATCTTGCAATGTTTTTAAAAATATTTACTAAATAGAAAATATTTTTTTTCTAAAAGCTTCACTTTTAAAAGTTGTACTATCAAAAGTTATATTTTCAAAAATTATTTATTATTTAGCAACTACATTAAAATAAATCTATATATACAGGTCTACCACCCTTATACAAACATCTACAAGTCAGTTGACATATTTTCAGCTCGAGCCACCACACCTAGCAGTCTTCATTAATGTACAAATCACGCCTTAGGAAAAAAAGAAACAAGAAAAAGAATTGAATAAAGCATCTGAGTAATTTATCCAAATTACATAGTTCAAATGAGTCAGATTACAGCATTATTATCGAAAATGCCAAAATATTTTTGAGAAAAAAATGGAGAATGACTTTGGCAGGAAATGCTAAAATAAAGAATAGGATCAATCTCACCTCTAGATTGAAAGGTGTTCAGAGGTCAAATGTAGGAACCTCTGCTGTAAAACCATGAGTAAGCTGGTAAAGGAGCCTGGGCAATAGATTCCTGTAGGGGTCTTTTTCTCTCTTCTCCTTTAAATAGGTAATGCAGTTCTGAACCTCAGACTTGACATGCATGTAAAGCTGTTGGGCCTTACGTTTGTCTTTTAGCTCCTCTCTCCTCCCTTCAGCCAAAAAAACAGTGTGATAGATGTTAGAAATGCTATCACTGCTTGTTCTACAAGGAAGAAAATAAAAATAAAAATCCTTCATTCCAGAGTATTAATGGCATTGCATGGATCCTAGGAACTCCTGTTGACAGGACAAGAGTCTTAATTGATCAACAACAATCCATACAATCCCAATGGAATCCAACTTTAAAATGCTAGTAGCCTAAAGCTTGCATGGTTTGGATGCTTGCAATGCATAATAAATAAAGGGCTGATAGTTGTTTGAAATTCATTTGGTCTAACCAAGCAAGTTTTCAGCCCAATATGCTTGTTTTTTTTCACTTTGTGATCTGAATGCTATCAAATCTGGGTAAACCTGAGAATCGAACTGAAGAGAACACACTGATCTGGTCTGGTGAGAGTACGCATAGATATAGTTTGGCTTGCATTTAAAACAGACAACCTAACCCATATGCAATTGCACTGCCAAGAACACAGACCTCTAGCAGGTCACGTAACATACCTCTCGTTTCAATTGGTCTTCCGAACAAGAAATATAATCGGCCAGGAATCTTAGGCAACAAAATTGGGGGGTAAAGGGCTTGTTTTCCAACCTCACCAGTTGATTCCATCCTGTTCACAGACGATTGCAAAAATTTCATAATAAATCTCAGCTCGAATGCAAAAGAAAATAATGACTATTGCAGCAGCAAGTTCATCAACATATAAGGAGCTTCAAGATGAAATTAGCCGTAGGAGTTGACTAAATTAAATCCATGGACAGGTTATGTGAAATACTAGGAGCTTACCATTTCCTTGGAAATCCAAATAAATCAATAGCAGAGAAATATGGCTTCATGAATTTGTTATTACGGCCGTCAGAAATTATGATAAAATAAAACACTAGATGAGAGCTAACATATAACAAGATCTTAACAAGTGAGGCAAGAATGCTCAAATGATGGTAGTCAAGATGCCTGAATGCAGGGGCAGTCAAGGAACCTCACAAAAGGACCACTCTCAAGCATATCATGAATTCAGAATGATAAAATGAACATGAGCAAAATGTCTGGTATGCCTAATTTCCTAATAAAAAAGGTCTGCTATGGCCAAGAGTCCCCACTTGGCCTGTCATAGCAAATAAGCAACAGAAAAATTAAGATGTTTGAGACATTGTCAAAGGAAACTGAGAATATATAGAGTTCTCAATCCGAAGTCAAGACCGCTTCATTTTTAACTTGTGCCAGTATGAATACTCATGGTTACTGTTCATGATGCATGAAAGGCTCAATCAATTTTCCTTTAATGCACCTAGACTCATCTGTATGAAGTAATGGATTGTACCTCAACCTCACAGCATCTTGATTAATCCTCTTGTCTAGAACATCATAAAAGGGAAGATTGACAAGATTGTCATAATCAAGCAGCATCTGAAAAAGCAGTATTCAGATACTTATTAGTTACCAATTAGACAACTATAAAACAAATATAAAAAATGAGTTCCAGATAATGAATTAACTATGCTTGGTTGTTGAGACTATTGATTTACATAATTTGTAATTAGACAGAAAACATGAAAATAAAGTGAAATCTTTCTTGTATCTTCTTGAATAAGCTTATTATAAATTCAACAAAACCGGATCACCATATACCAAGACATATTGTCATGGATTAAGCCTGCAGTTCACTAGAAATGAGTTCTCTACTGTATCATACAACAAAACATGCAAATAAAGTGCAATCATTCTTGTATCTTCTTGACTAAGCTTATTATAAATTCAACCAAACCTGATCACTATGTACCTATGCAAGATTCAAAGCTAGACTTGAAAGCCTACAACCAAAGCCATTCACTTAGCCCTTTCACCAATTTTTGGCTATTCCACCCTTCTTAGAATCTTGAATTAATAATTTCATAATTTTGCTGTCCATTATTTCCTATATTTACATTACAGATGGTACTTTTTAAATTGATCAGACTAGGTAAGAATTATTGTGAGCTTGAAAGTATGGATGGACACTTTTGGGGACTAAGGTAGTGGAAGTCAACCGTAAGAATTCAGTGTAAAGCTCAGCCACAGAAGATGCACAAAATAACTATATGTACCATTTTCCTTATCTTAATTATCACATAGAAAAGAACGGGCATGCCGATGAAGAAATAAATCTTTGCAGTATAGTAATCTGGATAAAATGGAAAGGCAGTACCATGAAGGTTGTTTGACCGACATATGAGGAAAATTGGAGACGTTCTAAAAGCATACAGAACTAGGCCAGACACATAAAACGAAGAGGACCATTAGGCTATAATGAAGGTGCATGTACAAGGAATCATGGCATCATAAAAAACAATTATGAGGCAGCAGTCTACAAGAGGGCCTTATGAGGAAGATTACACATTCACAAGTAGGTTTGGTGAAAAGGGTTGGCCAAAGAATCGAAAGATATTTGTGTCAGCAATGATATTAACTTCTGATAGATATTAATGGTAGAGAAGCAACTGGAGCACAGATTTGACTTAGCAGCATGAATTACACCAGAAGCTTTTATTTTTCAGTTTAATACTCGATCATAGACAATATGTTCAATACTTTGTCAGAGCGTTCTTAACCTAATCATCAAATCCATTTTGTTTCAAAAAGGTTTGGTTCTCTAGGTTGTTAACATAAAAGAACTCAGGAAGATGCTTTGGCATGAGTATATTTTCCTCAGCTATCCATGCATTTTACTTGGATGGATTGGGTTTAAGCTTGTAATCAGATGCTGCCAGTTGTGTCACATTGGCTTGATCATAATTTTAGCTAAAGGTGATGGACTTGACTAACCATGAAATGGATTCACTAGTTTTTACGCTTAACCATCATGAAATGCTTCTTCCTCGTTTCCAGCATCCATCACTTAAAACCCACCGTCAGACCTGTGCTTGCCATGCTGCTCTAATAAAGTTGCTTGCCATTACCATCCAACCATCTCAATCATGACGCTCCTGCCTGTTACCTATATAGCTGTCTTGCTGATGTTGCTACTCACACCTGCTCTAGTTAAAAATTTATTTATTCTTTCTCTAGTTTCTTTTATTATACTTAGATACTTTTCTTAAAGTCAAATTGGATGTATTAGTGTGTACCTGACATTGGGATGATCTTTGCATCTTTTGATTTGATCCGTTCATTTACAATGAAGTTGATCAAGGGTATGCTTCCTAACCATGATGGTTATTGCTGGACAGTCAATAATGGAATTTTGTGACTTCAGATATAACTATCGAAACTGGAATCATATCCTATAATTAGTAATTGTCAAATGCTATTATTTAAATGATGTAGGAGATGGCAACCAAAATCAATAATATTGATCCATAAAGAGGGAAAAAATGAGCTTATATCAGTTTAATATCATCTCACTTGTCTGGCACTTTTTTTTTAAGACAAAAAAAAAAAAAAGGCAGATAGCTACATTGAACTTTGCTCAATAATTTTGCTAAAAGGATATTAATGGTAGAGGTGACACAATGGATTGATAACTATGTAGACAGGGTAAAAAATGGGGTAGAAAGCGCAGAAAGGGGTGGGGGTTTGGGGGGGGGGGGGGGGGGGGGGGGGGCGTAGAGATTGGGTGAGAATGAGAGAGAAAACTTAACTGAGCTACATTTGAGAGGATCTTTACTTAGATTCAATTAGGTGTAGGTTTGGATGATGGGGGTCCCACGTTAATAATTTGAATGGTTAGATGTGATCTACTATCTTTAAAACGCTTATGCACTAAAATTCATATGATTTGGAGAATCCTACCTTAAAAGTCAAGTAGTAAAAATATATATATATATATATATATATATATATATATATATATATTATTTCATATTATCCAAATTATCCAGTGAATACTTAATGCATAGGTAAGAGTTTCTAAATCACATGATTTTGATGCACAGGTATTTTAGAAGTGATAGATCACACCCAAGGGCTCGGATTATTAATATAAGACTGATATGATCTAATGCAGACCGGATTATATCAAAGTGATGGTCCACTTCACTATAGTCAAGCACTCTCTCACTCTCTCTCTACAGATGCATACACATACACCCACACATATATATAACTGAAGGGTGGAAGGTAATTGTAAGAACTGGTAGGAAGTCAATTACTTACCTAATTTGTCCTTTCTTAACTCTAATAGTCTGATAGTATGTCAGTCTATTATTTCTCTATCAAATTCATTTGTGGTTGCAGTTTTCTATCTCTGGTGCATTATCGAATAATTTTCTATGCAATGATTTTAGAATAAAATTTTTCAGGAACACCATTGTGCCATATTTGTTACGGTAGATCAATTTGATCCAAGTTCAGGTGAGATGCAAGGGTACTCTTGATGCAGACGTTTGAGCAGACTTTTTCAAATCATCCACTTATATTCATTAAGGACTAGACATCTATATTCCTAAACATAATAAATTTTCTCTACAAACTAGTTTTGATCAAATTATCCACACCATGCAGAATTTCCCAGTGTACCAACTTTTATTTCAATTTGCTGTTATGTTCTCAGAAGAATGTGGAACAGGGCAAGGGTTATGGACCAAAAAAAATACACATTTAGCATAGGCAAAAACAGAATAAAAAAATTATACCAAATGTAATATTAACAAAATATAAGAATATTAAGTAGTACCCACTTCAAATATATCATCTTCTCCAACAACGCCAAATGGTATTATTGTGGCCTCAAACCTTGATGCCATCCTGACAAACTCTGGTTCTTCAGGCCAAAACAATTGGTATTGCTCACCCTAGAAAGCAGAGAGTCCACAAATAAAGCAAGCAAGCAAAATGAAAGCTAATAAATAGAACATAAACAACATCAATAGATTGACCAATCCTATGAATAAGACCAGTCTAGTGTACTTGGTTATAAATGCCTTGGACTAATATCGTTTCTCATGGAGTCAGTCATTTGTTTACCTTCTGTCTCAAAATCATGACTTTTTTTTAGAGAAAAAGAGAGAGTTGCTTATATTATAATTACCCAGGTCATCGCTGGGGCAAGCTCGAATTCACTAAATCATGCCTAAATTTTACCATAAAGAATCAAAATTTTAAACTCATCAGCCAGGTTATTTATTATGTTTTAATGAAACTTTCAAAATTAAAATTCTTATGGCAATTAATTACATAGAAGAGAAAGGGTTGACACAAAATTCATAAGGTAGCTGCTACATATATTGTTCCAACAACATATACATTAAATCATGCCTGTGTGTTTGAATCACTGTGGCTGATGAAATGTGTTGGACAACAAATATTGGAGTAACAAGAAAGTAAACTGAACTGGAGTGAATATTTTGGGCCAAACAAACAATTTAAAAAATTAGGCCACAGTCCATTACCATTTCATCACCATGATACCGCTACTGTATAGTTACAAATTTCGCACTTGAGAATGATGCAACTTGAAAAGGGAGGAATTGTGGGGTGTTTCGCTAATGAAAATTTGGAAAGAAATTGAAAGTTTTGAACAATTAATAAAATTTAAAGAGATCAATTTTCTATGCTGAGATTTAATGTGAGGAGAGGGTTTTGGACCATCAGGGCACACATTCAGCTAGTTTCAAGTTTGTGGAATTAATTAGAATTTCTTATGATTATGATAAGTTCGGAGTGACTACAGAACTTCTAATTGAAAGATCCTGGATTAGGACAGCTTTTCATATTATATTTTTATTGTAATTTTCAGATTGGCATACAAAGACCCTGAAGTCATTAACATTGAGTTTTTGAAAGATTTTGGTATAACATTACCTGGAATTTCATGGGCAATCAAATCTTACAGATCTTTTTTTGTTTTGCCAAGGTTTTTCCTTTTTCTCTTCCTTCCTGTGTCAAGAGGTCTTTATTCAAATAGGCTAATCAAACTCTTTGACTAGAAATAGTAGCCCTTGTTTCCAAAGAGAAGGCGGTCGAATCCCTTGTTTGGAATGGCTCTCATCTGAGAAGAAGGCAATGATTGTCTTGTAAGTTGTTGTTTATTGTTTCTTTGTTTCTGCTGTTCGTTGTCATATCCATAAATCTTGACCAAAAAGAAATTCCAAGACACTGGAATTATGAACTCTAGGATCTAATCCAGTTTAAGATATAATTTCCCTTCTCTTTTTTTCAAACTTTAGCTGTTCAACCATGAACCAAGTTCAGGTCCAAGTACAATTATAACAAAACCGCAATTTGGTTAGGTCCCTCAAAGTTGCCCAGTAAATTCAGACTCTAGACTTCACTACCACAGCCCTAGATTCTGATCACAAAATGTTCACAGGAAAACCAACTTTTCAGTTCACCATAGCCTAAATTCGGGTACGATTTTGTTTATCCACCACAACTTTTTCATCCTAAACGTCATAAACCTAGGAATCTTCTTCCTAATCCTGCTATGCTTTAATAAACCTATTGATATCGAGTTTTCTCTTGCCAGCTTTACATTTGAAAACTTCTAAACTATCTCAAAATATGCTATGCTTTAGAAAAAAAAGGAAGATCTTGTGATCTAGATTTCATAAATTTTGCTATTGACAAACACCTAATTTGAGAACAAATCATTAATTGATATCTTATTGGAGAAATGGCTAACAAGGTGATAACAGCTAAAAAGTCACCTTTTATGAAGAGCTTCACGTGCACCTCCTGGATACAGTAAAACAAATGATTTCCTTGACAGAAGCTTATAGAAATTGGCTGCTGAGACAGGAACAGCACCCATTAGTCTATGTCCATCAAATGATGATGAATCAGGCATAAGCAATTCTGAAGCCCTATCAAACAGAAATGGATGAGCAATTGCTCGAAGATGGATTCTTCTTTCAAGAAAGAGCCTTGTGAACAAAGGACCCGCTTCTAAACCCATCAGCATGTGGTACCCAACAAGCACAGCAGGTCCCTCCAAAGGAATCCCTGCAAGGCCCCTTACTATCTTCCCATTTTCTAAAGTTGACAGCACCACCGGGGTCATAGCAAGATCAGTCCATCTGAAATGAACAGATGCTTAGCCATAAGACTTCTGACTGAATATACTGAAGAATCTGGCCAAGATTCTAGATATTCAAGTGCAGGAAAAACAGTAATGGCACAACAATGTGAAAACTTTTGCACCTGTACGGTTCAGTTGCCTTCTGGAACTCATCGGGGGTGGGCAACAAATAATCTGACACGTAGTCTATCTGTCTTGATCGGCGGAAATAGCAAGCACCCCTTATGGTGGTCACTAAGTCGATGCCACCTTCCTGTCTCAAATATGAAATAGATGCCATTAATCATATTTGTTAGCTATGAGCAGAAAATTCAATTACAATTCATAATATAAAATGCAATGTTACTATAATTTCTGTGGCAGTGATGGACAATTTTATTTTCCACCCTGCGGTTCAAGCAGACATCTAGAAAATTTGGTGATAACAATTATCTTAACTGAATGACATATTAACTAGATATTTTCACATGCATACATGCTAGAAAATTAAAACCTAACAAAGCAAATATCTGAGCAGAAAAGACAGCCAACACCGTACTAGCCTAGATTTAGAATTATAGGCTTGATGAAAAATTTCATGATTTTCATGCTAAATATACATGGAGACATTCTGATAATGAACTTTCATGTAACCATGGCCAAGATGACTTACACTAAAGTTCTCTGTTTGGCATGAGAAAATAAATAGAATAGAATAGAATAAACAAAATAGACACTTAAATCCATTAAAGTGATGTCTGACAATAATTGCAGGATATTGATTGAAGTGTAACTTCTAGTTTCATTCAACTTAATAAATTCTGATGATAATTACACAGGTTCAGAAATTAAAAAATGGCAAAACAACTTCAATCATCTAAATAGGAGCTTCTCAATTTTAAGCAGTTTTGACACAAATGGCAAAAGGAAAATTGAAGAGAAATCATCAGCACCCTACCAGGAAAATGCTGTGGCCACTATCCTTAAAAAGACGAATTCTGCAATTTGGCAGCGCTCTACAGAGTCTTTCAGCTTCTTCACGGCTGGGAAACAATTGATCCCTTTCACTAAAAGAATAGCAATATCAACCCCATCATTCTGAAAAGATGTCATGAAATTTAAACATTTTTATCAATTATGCTTAAATTATATATACAGTTCACAAGAAGCATACACAACATATCTTACTAGACTGTCTACTCATGGCAGTCTTTTATGAAACGAGTAGCTTGGGGCACAATAATAAATGTTACAACAAGAATGTGAATATGCTGGAGACACATTACAAAAGAAAATGCAATAGAACTAAATATAAATGAAAGACTAGTTTCCCATGCTTCCCATCCAGCTACAAATTGATGAAAAATTGCTTAACAAAACCAAGATAAAAAATTAATAGTCAGAACGCTGTCAGTCTGTTGATGTTTCAGATGCTCAAATCAGAGTACTTAACATGTCAAAATAACCGATTGTAGGCTATCTTTTTATTTTTTGAGAAAAAGTAATTAATTTCAGTTTTATGGTATGGAATATATCTAAGCATTTTGAGAATATGGCTTAAACCGATCTAATCAGAGAGAAGGAAGGAATTCCTTTAACCTGCTTAATTCGAATCTTTCTAAAAAATTAGAAAGCAAGAAAATTGGAGAAAGTAAAGTTTAGATTCCTTTTCTTTCTTTAATTTATAATAAAACTCACAAAATCTCTATTTATAGTACTCAGGTCTGCCCTTGCACAATTTGGGTCAGACTTATCAACTACTTAAAGATTGAGAGAAATATCCAGTCAAAATCTTTCCCATAAGGGAATTTGTGGCTTTGACCAGGCTGTTTCAGGACCAAACTAGGGAATTTAATCCTAATTGCTCGGTGCACTATACACTTAAGAACCCTAATTGCTTAGTTCATCATACACTTAATCAGTGTCACCACATCGAAGAGCTTGAAAAGCCCTCTTTTTTCTAGAAAAAAAAAAAAAAAAAGAACTTTTCAATCAAATGTTGTATGAGCAAGTTAGGGCTTCCAAAAGTTTGGCATATGATTCAGCTTCTTAATGTAGTAGATCTCATCCTAAAGATTGTTTCATCATATATTTTCTTGCTACAACTTAAAAGAGATATGCATTAAATACAGAAAAGGAAAAACAAAGAGTCAAAAATATAGGTCTTAGATTTTCACGAATACATTCATAAGCATATGGTGTCCTTGGCAAGGTTCTAAGTGCTGGTTTTAGCACCCAGACCAACTTCCAACTGGTACAGGCTGCATTGAGTATCAATACTATTAACGAAATATTATATCCTAAAAGCTTAAGCTGTTAGTGAGGGGATCAACAACATATGTTTGTCCTCAACACCCCACCTCATTTGTAGCTAGGACCATGCATGTAAAGGCATAAATGAAACAAGAATGAATCAAGACAACTACCAAGAATGAATCAAGAGAAAAAAAAGTCTTAAGATATTGAACAACTGTGATCGAAGAGGATTATTTAACCTGACTTAAAATAATGAACAAGTGTAATCGAAGAGGATTATTTAACCTACCATGGACCAATCTGGCTGCTCAAGTACATTACAAGCTTTCATAGCAAGATCCACCATATCTAAAGCTTGATCGAGTATCCAAACTTCGAAAATCCATAAATTCTAATAGGGAAAGAATTTGGTAACACAATTAATGATAAAGTTGATGTGGGATCAAGATCTAGCTTCTCCCCAAATTCAAATTATTTTTAAATAATTTTATTACTACTATAATTACTATCCTCTTCTAATTAAGAGAGATATCCAAATAGATTTGGGTTGAGCAAGATCTGCCATCTCGGTACTAGATTCGTGTTGGTATCACACTAGTACAGTGTTGGCATACAAAGACTTGATACATACTAATACTCGGTCTCAATTCATTATTAGTATGACACGTCCAGTATGAGGCAGTACATACCTGTAGGGCATATCATGAGGTTGAATTTTACATGCATAAAAAGAGAAGTTTTTATCCTCTTTTAGCTAAAAGAGTCCCTCGAATATAAGGACCTCACTAATATAATTAGAGGTCATACATCATAATTTTTGGTCTTTTAGAGAATGACAATAGAGAGAATAAAAGTAAAGAATATAAGCCATAGTGTGCTGCCTCGGCAATGGATCTCATGCTAATATCACACTGTGTAGTTTCAAGCCAATATGCTGGTCAATTTGGCATAGCGAGACCCCATATTCATCCCATTAAACTTAGAAAAACATAGGATCATCTATTTTTGCAAACAAAAATGGAGGACTGACTTTTGCTAGATGGAACTTATTACATATTTTGAAATGTTTGGCTTAGCGCTGGATGGTTTCTTCTATTGGCCCATGACCTATTGTTCTAGTGAAAAATTTAGGAGTGCCATCTTTATTTCCATCTTTAAGGAGCACTTTTAAAAGCATTCAGGGATGCTTAAAGAAGAAAAGGATGTCCCATGGAAGCATGAAGATGCCCAACCAAGGCTATTGATTGATAACGGTGCCAATGGCTATATTTATTTCTTTCCTCATCGACAATACATATCGAATGGAAACAACCAAGGTTCTACCAACTTTGCACCAGTACCATGTGGCACAGTGTTAGCACACCTAGTACATAGTTGTTGATTTGGTGTAGCGATGTCCAGAACACCTTCATATCAACTACTAGTTTGGCACTAATGGCTTGGTAGTGGTGGTATGCACCAGTACTGTGAACCTTGAACATAACTATATCAACTAGTTATGCACTTATATAATTTACTTCAATAACATGATTGAATATTAGTCAATTTTGTCATATTATATAAATGTTATATTTATTTTTTCTCCCTTGATAAGTTAGCATAAAAATTAATTAACTTAATAATGAGTATATAAAACAACGATAGCCATTTACAATACAAATTGGCTTACACATGCCTAGGATTTCAAATTAATAATATGGCATAAAATTACAAGATTATTACTATGTCAATGATGTAGAGTAAAAGTGACATGCGGCTAATATTTCCTTGTAAACAATTGGATATGACAATTACAATTGAAGTCACATCGTTTGATTGTTACAAATATATTAAAAGTACTCTAATAATGGCCCAAACAATGTTCATAATAAATGGGAACATTAGTCAAATACTTGAGGCTGCAAATGTACCTTAAATGAGCTTAATTTAATATTGATTTAAGTCAGGCCTTTGGTTTGGACCTATTTAACATTTTAGATTTTCCAGGCCAAAACTTAGCCCATTTCTAGAATCATAAACATGCAATCAGACAAGGGGAAATGTTTGCATTTTTCTCTAAAATTTGTTCAAAATTTTAGCTCAAGTACCTGGCAAGTATCAATATTTGAGCTTTGACAGCATGGAGACGGGAATTGACATAAAATGATGCTGATCTTAGCATCTTCAATTTCCATAGGAGAGATTCTTTTGGTAATACATCAACCAAAAACTGCAAAAAAAAAGTACTAATAGATCATGGTTTGAAAGGATTTCCTCAATTAAAGCTAGCAAATTCTAGATATTAAATTACTCTAAATATGCTGAAACATTGTTATTGAGACAAATGATACGTGGAACCAAAAAAACATGCTTGGATTCTTCTATTATAACATGAACAAAGGGCAAATGAAAATTCAGAACAAAGATATCCACCTGAAGCAATTATATCTGCTTCTTAAAGTTTGAAAAAGCCTAGATATATGTATCACAACATTAACAGCAACATATGAAACTACTTTTAATTACTAATATATTAATTAGAATATGAAAGAAAGATATCTACCTATTATTTATAGTATGAAGCAATAGTTAAGATATCAACATGATGTTTACTTTCTGTTCAGAATCTAAGTATATCAATAATATCCATAATTAAGGAGAAAGTTGATGGAATGAATCTAGTCTTGATCAAGGAGTCTTCAATCACTTTGTAACTGGATTTGATTATAATGTGGACTTGTATAAATTCTAATGCTCGGAGTTTTCTATTCAAGCACCAACCAGCTAGTATGCATGTAAGGTTTGAGTTAGCCCACCAGACCCACCAGCTGGTTTGAATAATCCATCTAATCTGCCAGTGGGTCAATTCAGTTTCGTTAAAGACCAAACTTGACTTAATGATGGAATTTAATTAGATCCGTTGCCACCTCTAAAGAGTGAACAAAAAGAAAACTAGAAACCGAAGGGGGAGCTCATTTATCATGTGGCATAAAATTAAGAATATCTTATTCTTGTAATCCCATCCATCCATGTTGCTTCCATCCGTGTCATTTCTCCTATATGCATCACACACGCTCAATGCAGGTGATAAATTAACAGCATTAAGCGAAATGAGATGATCAATTGAGTTAGGTATATTCTTCTAATGTCAGAAAATTTGGTCGGATAAATGAGTATTCATAACCTATCTACTTATATATTGAAGCTGTCAAGTTGACCAAGACCAGAGTACTCTAAAACCATAAACAATAACTAGTATAGCAAATCTAAATCAATATTTATATAATCTCCATTCTGGTTAAATATAATAGACTTTCAAGAGAAAGAACAACTTTATAATTACATACATAAACTAAAATATTAGACTCACAGAAAGACAATGCAGCATATCAGCAAGGCTCTCTGATGATCCCTTAGAAGTTTGCTGAAGAGGGAGCGCACTTTCCACATAAGTAGATGACATCCTCATGAAATTTCCTAAAAAACATTGAGAATTTGTCACTTGGAGAACTAAAGTTATAATGATTATGTGCCTCATGAAATAATTCATCTATAACATTGGAACCCGATGGATCCTGCACAAATGAAAGCAGTTGTACGAATTAATTTAATACTATATCAATTTTGTCAAACACTTTATTTAGCATGCTGTATCATATGCTTCAAAAGAAATTAAATACATGAGAAAGGTACTTAATTAGCATAATAATATAAAATATGACATACTATTATATTATCGCTAAGAAAAAATTGTGTACTGGTTGCTTATTAAAACTAGGTTTCCCCTTAAAGCAGTTCACTAAAAAAGCCAGTAAAAGCTACTGTTATGAGAAAACAAAATGCATATTCTAACGTGAGCCTGTAACTACTCAGCTATCGCAATTTTCCTTGAAGAAAATGAAGCAACAGAAGCTTGTATAGGCAGGTATGGACTAAAGAATCCATTCACATTTGCTTGGAATCTTTTGCTGGACGTCCAGCTTAGAAGCCCTCAAATAAGAAGATTTGATAAAATTGCAAATGCACAAATTTCTCGATGTTGTAATCCAGGATTGAAGCCAACGCCTAGGGGCTTGGTGCATTTCCTATCTGCCAAGCACTGCAGCTGCCTATGCACCTAGGCAAGTGCCTGGCTGCTTTCAACTGCTTTTCTATGAGGCCGTCACCTATGTATAATATTATTTATCACTTTAGGTTCTCATGTTTATTATTTATCTATCTATAATATTATAGATAGAAAAAATATTGATTAATTAATTTATAATTAATTAATTAATTATCTATCTATAATATTAATTAAGAACAAAGATATTCATAAATTATTGAATGAAAAATATATAATGAATGAGATTTATGAAAATTTTACTTGCTATGTGCAATTTCCTCCCATTTGAATGTCGCATCTATGCTCAATGATGCTCAAATATGATGCTGCTTTCTTCTGGCCTACTGCTCTTACAATTTTTTACAAGCAGACATCTTAGCAACGGATATCCCATGCGAAAGAATTTCTCATTATCTATCTCTCTTAGTAACATATACAAGGTTTCAATTGCCTTAACTGCCTCAAAATATTTATCCTATAAATTATTGCTTTATATGATACCCTCAACATGGCATCCCTCATTGGTCCTGCAAACTTAGAAGCCCTCCATTTACACAAGTCATCATAGCCCTCAAACCAGACTTGTTACCTAAGAGACTCTTTAATGCTATATAATTAGTAGCAAATCTTGTCAACCATGGCCTAAGTAGCTCCCCATGTATATGTTCCCTCATGAGAGCAAGCACCCATGTATGATTATAATATATTCCGATATTGCGTGTCCACTTTCTATTGCTGACTTTATCTTTGGTAATTGCCCAAAGTCCATCATTAAGTCTACACGGTGTGATGCACAAGGGGTCTGGTACAAGTATTGCTTCTCAAGCATCAGAGCATTCCCCGCCTTCATATAGTTTTCACAATTATCTGTGACCATCTAAGATAATATACTTCTCACCAATCTCATCAATGATATTCTTCATTAAGCGAAGAATATAATTGGAGTCATGTATCTTGTTTGAAGCATCGACTGAATTATGGAAGATCGTTATTCTAACACAATATATTAGGAAGTTGATAATGCTTCTCGTAGGATCAGACCAACCATCACATCAATGTTACCTTATAAATCTCTCATTCTCTTTTATAATTTCTATTTGGGCTTTGATATCTTTAACTTGCTTTCTAAATATGATGTATATATCTCATAAGGTGTAGGAGGCTCAATACTTGGATCAGTCTTCTATATTGTAGTAATCATAGATCGATAGTAAATATTTGCTGCTATCCATGCTCTCCTTATCGATGATTATCGATGAAGTAATCATCGATCGAAGGAATGTGACTGTAATGGAACTAATTGGCAATTGCTCTCCTTATCTACCATTTTAATCCTAATTTACATAGTCATCAAATCTAGGTTGCTTTAATTCTGGATCTGATTATGTTGTAGGATCCAAATCATAGATTGTGGGATGTCTCGAACTCTTCTTGGATTTCTTTCCAAATCCACCGTACAAACATTTGATAGAAGATTCCATCTTCGTAGATAGACTCCCCTCTAATCCGGTAGATTGTCCAAAGCCACCACTCTACTTAAATTGAGTGCGCCCAAACTGCACTCTATGCCTCAAAGTTTCATCATGCTGCCATTGATCTTGTAGAGTCCCAGATAGCCTCTCGCATGCAAGCTGCCTCCATGTCATTTGGATCGGAACCACAATCATCATCATATGAGTCCATGCAAGCATATGACTGAGATGTTCAAAGATCAAGAGCTTCCCTTTGAGATTTAGATGCTATCTTTGCCTCTCTTTCCCTTTGTAAATTCTCTCTCAACATCATTCAAACCCCTGCAGGTACTTTTTCAATATTTACTAACACCACTAAAGCCATCCACCAAGTATTGCTTCAGTCGGATGACTCCACCTCCCTTACTTTTCAACCCATAAAAAGTGCATGTCCAATAATATTGATCCTTTCCAATTTTTCCAAAATCCCATCCAATATTTGGATCCCTTTTTTTCTTACTGCTAGGTTCCATCTTATCAAGAGGATAAACACTTCATATCATCAACTTGATATTCATCATGCTCATCAATTTTTCAAATTTTAATCATTTATCTAATTAATAATTAGAATTTAATTTTATTATTATTCATAATTACTAAAATCATTAGTATACCTAGAAAAAACATTTCTTTATTTGAGCTAAATAAGCTATATGAGGAACTATGTAGAGAGGAAAAATATATACATACTAAAGTTGCTAGATTGTTTCAAAAATGAATGAATAGAAATTTCTATCTACTTAGATGTCTGCCATTGAAAATACTGTTGATAGTCCTAATATTTGTCATAAAGTCAAATGTTATTGACAATATATGAATCTTACCTTCACATGATATGATATTAATTGTTACTGACATAAAGATTAAATTTCTCAGTTCTGTATTGCTTATGACATATAATCTTTTGATAGTTCTGTATTGCTTATGACTAGTAATGGGATGCTATAACTATTAATTATAGATATGCAATTTTTAGTCCTAGACCATCAATAAATTTTTTTACACCATGCAATAATCGATAGTCCATACATCACATATGTTATGAAAAAATTACATTAACAGCACCACTTTTTTCTTGGAGAGCAAAAGTTATGATAACTATCTTTATTTTGCATTATTTCAACCAAATAATGTTAAAATAATTACCTTAATCAGCTAAATGCTTGCAGGAAAGATGTCCATAAATCAATTTTTTTTTTCCACTGCTTCTTCCACTACTTATTTCACTAAAAGTGTCTCTATTTTTCTCTCTCTTTGTATCTAGTGTTGAATGAGGCTTGGTTTTATAATGTTGGATGAAAACGGTCATGCCCTCAACAGAAGGAAAAAAAAAAAAATACCGAGTTGCAGTTGGGTCTAGCTTGATTTTCTTTTTGCTTCTATCAGTCAAGTAGGAAATAGATTATACAAGGGTCACTTTGGGTTATCAAATTCAACTTTTTTTTCTTTTTTTTTTTTCTATCACATGATAGTGATTTTTCTCTCCGATCTCTATCAGTCCTATCCCGCTGTTGAACTTTGTTGGTTTCCTTTTTTTTTTTTTTTCTGCATGTGATGCTGATGCCTAATTCATCCTTTCAACCTTTATTGGTCCCATCTCTCAATCCACCATCCTTTTGATATTAAAAAAAAAAAATCTTTTTCCTTTTTCCTTTTTTTTCCTACATGTGATGCTGCTGCGTGATTCATCCTTTCAACCTTATCAGTCCCATCTCTCAACCCACCATCCTTTTCATATTAAAAAAAAAAACAAAAACAAGCAAACAAAGCTTCAAACACCAGGGGCTTCTTAATCTAGGTCTTTAAACTCTTAATCCACCAACTTTTAACTGGGAAAAACCCTTTAAATGTGAGAGGCATTGGTTGGTGGGATTATCTGTCACCTTCTCTGGCTATGGGAGCATTGACTAGTTCGGCATTGACTCCTAAGCCGGGATTCAGTTGGGATTCAAAAGATCTTGCAGTGGGCGTTTGCCTACTTCCAGCTTTGTCCTCAATCCAGCAAGAAAAGAGATCGGAGCTGGGCTTATGGCTTTCCATGGGATTGATAGAAGATCAAAGAGGAGTTTGATGGGAAGGGCGGTGGGTGGTTCTGCCACGCTGTTGGAGTTGTCTGTGCTCATCGGTAAGAGAAGAATAATGGAGAAGAGGAAACTCCATATATGAGTGCAACAAAGAGGCTGGTGGTGTTCGGCTAATAAGGTAGAGTAGAGTTGTGGGCTTTTCTGAGCTTACTTAAAAAGAGAGAGATTGAGTTGTGGGCTTTTGTGAGCTTACTTAAAAGAGAGAGATTTGAAAGCCTTCCATAAGCTCTCTTCATCACTTTTCTCTCTTATTTGCATTCAAAATCATTTAAGTAAATGTCAACCTTTCTTCACTTTTTATCCCTTTCATTTACTTAAATTTTTTCATAAAAATAAGAAAAATATGCTCCATTTAAATTCAACAAAAAAATCAAATTTATTAAAAATAAAATGTTAATTTTTCTCTCAAAAACAAGTTCGAAGAATTTTAGAAAATTTTGGTTTAGTAAATATCAGGTTAGAATACTTTTAATTTAGATAAAAATCCTAACAAATTAATTTAACTTAGAAATAATGAAAAATAAAATATCAAAAAAATCTTAAATATAGTTTGTAAGGCTTTAATCTATACTTGATAAAACTTACAAGATATGTAGACTTAGATAGAATCACGGTAATAGTGAACGTTATATTGAAACATATTTGATCCACAACTTATCAAAACAGTAAAATTAAACTTCGTTATACAATATTAAGGTTAAAATGTATTTCTTAGAGTCCAAATTATAATGTATCACTAGACCAAAAATTGTGTTTTTCTTAACAGGGAGAGGATGTAACACATTGACCTCTAGTCCAGTGACATATTATAGTTTAACTTTAAAAATACATTTTAGCTTTTAAGATTTTATAGCAAATTTAATTTTATTATTTTGATGAGCTGCGGATCAGTTGGCATAGATCAGTGTAAGGTTCAATATTACTATGATCCTATCTAAGTTTAGAAACTCTCTAAAATTAACCAAGTATTGACTAAAGCCATTTTAAGATATTTTTTCTCCATATTTTGTTTTCTTATTATTGCTATATTAAATTGATTTTCTATGATTTCTTCATATTTTCTATGATTTTTATCCAAAGTGGAAGTACTTTAACATGATATTTGCTCAATTGTGATTTTTTAAAATTCTTCAAATTTGTTCATGGTAATTTTGAAATCTAAAGTCTATGGCACAAACATATTTGGATAAAACATGTACCAGGGCACATCAAAATTTATCAAATTGCAAAATTGTTATCATTTGATTGTGTGCTTCCTTTACTCATATTTGGCCAGCCTTAGGATTCTATTATGCATATGTTGGGTGCATGACTAACTCATGTTTCTGTTTCCTTGATGTGATATTCATTTTGCTAACATTTTTTGTTGACTCTGCATCTCAAACGCATTCTGCAAATCACCACCAAAATGACATAACATATTTTGGAAGTATTTGCAACTTTTGGCTTGAAATCAACCTTACAGTACAAATCTGTTTATTTCTATAGGGCTAACCAAAAACACCAATATCAACCAATTCATATTCCTCTAACTACTTCAAGCATAATATATCTGCCTTATTTGATAAACTTAAAATGATTCCAAATGAGATAAAGAATACAATGAAATGCTATGTCAACTTGACTAAGAACTTAACAGAAGAGATGCTGAAAATGGGCACACCAATAATAAATTGAGGGAAGGAAAAAAATCTCCTTTAGATAAAAAAATGACTCTAATTAGTTAATTGACAAACACAACATTCAAACTGTTGAAGTGCTAAACCTAACGTATATTCATTTATTAACATAAACCAGTGAATCAGGAAAAGTTGGGTCCTCGCTATTCACAAATTCACAAAGCAATAATAGATTGTTAAGGCAAATGTATGCTACATACCTGCAACAAAATTAAGGGAATATGGGATTGTAATGTGGAGTGGTTCAGGCACAACATCCAGGAAACTAGACAGAGATTGCAGCTGAGACTTGCAGAAAGATGTTGCTGCTAGATGAGATAAAGAATTTAGAAAGGAATATAATGGGAAACCACATGAATAAATCAATCACTTGACCAAAACAACCATGTAAAGATGTGCAAAAGAAATTGCAACGTACCTGGGTTAGCCAATATCAATATCAAATCAATATTGGGGTTGCGTGCCGCAACAGCAAGAGCTAGGCATGCACCAATAGATTCACCTACAAGATATATAGGCTTCTTTGGTGTGCAAGAATTTTCTGATCTCACTGTCCTTTCTACAAAACCAATCAGGCCTGAACCATGGAAAAGTGAATTTTTTTTTTTAATAGAGGAACATAGAAACATGAAAAATTTTCTTATAAGGCAGTCTGCACTCTCTACTAATAATAAAGATTAATCCTTTTAACAATCTTTCTTTTTCCCTTTTCCACAGAAAAGAATGCACTAGAACACATTGAATGAAATGGAATGCAGACAAGAAAGGAAATCAATGCTAATAATTGTCTTACCTACAGGTTTTGTTAGATCCTTGAATTTTGTTTGGCCATTCCTCCCATCTAAGACCATGGTTCACAATTGTATTTCAAAACAAGACTGCAGTAATCAGGGCTTTGCACAATACAACAACTGTTGCATAATGTTCTACTGGCATGGAAAAATTATGGAAAGATACCTGATTTTCATGGATTAACAGACTAACCTGTCACAGAAAACATATATGTATGCAAGGGAGGCTGGAGGACTCTGCAAGCTAATTCAGACAAGGGATTTAGAGTAGAGACAGAATACACCTTGTGCAAAATTAGGCTTTAGGGTTTATGAGGTTGTTGGATTCTTTTGGAGAGGCCGAGTGTTTTCTAGAAAATGTTACTATTTCTGTATACTTTGTAAATATATGAGGACCTAGACAAAGTTTCAAATGTCATGGGATGAGGCTATCCCAATTTTTTATGGACTAAAATGCACTGCCATCCTATCTCATCCCGATACTTGGATGAGGGGATGTCTCAAATTGCATCAAGTGGGATGCTAAGATTATGGCAGAACGGTCCTATCCTAATACTTGGGATGGTAACCTGTGTTGATGTTCCACGGGATATTTCATCAGGATTTGAAACTAGGACCTAGGAATTGTCCTTGGCCAATGGTACTGATATAGGATAACACTCAAAAAAATAGGCTCCATTCAAGGCCAATTGCAAGTGGGTTTGAGTGTAGAATCATCTGAGTCAGTGCATAAGTGTCTGCATACTGGGATGACTAACCATCATCTGAGTCAGTCTACAAGTCCTTGTTTCCTCAAGATGATGGGTGAGGATCCACTATGATAAGGATTCATCATCACCACAACCAGCACAAGTGATCATGAGGATAGGCCAAATAGCTAAGAATACTCTCCTTTTGTTGCCATCATGAATAACAGCATCTCCACTACATTGTGAGCTCCACTATTGCCACTAAGGATGGGCATGGGACAAGTCAGGCTAGGTCTGGATCAAGCCAAGAATAAAAAGAATTGTTTGAGGGATTAAGCTGGGTTGGGCCACACCCAAACTCAGATTGGGTATGGCTAATTTGAGCCCAGCCTGGTGGAAATCTCCCAATGCCTAATGTACCAATCTAATTTATCGGTATGCCATTAGTTCAATACAATACATACTAAGGTACACCAAATCGTATTAAACCACTCAGTATTGAATGTACCGAACTGTTCCAGTGCAGAACTAGTATGGTTCACTATTTCAAAATAGTACTGCACCCATACAATTCACTATTTCAAAATGGTACAGAATTGGTGCCAGCTTATAGCCCAAAACTACCCCATATTAATCTTATACTGATCTTGTATCATATAGACCTGCCTCGTAACAGGCTGAACCATCAAGTTCGGCTTAGCATAAGGTGATTTATGGGTTGATATACTCCAATTCACCTAATCAATGCATCATTTGTTCATTACAAGGTGAGACCGGTTTGCTATCGAATAGATATGTGGCATATCATATTGAATCATACCAGTTTGTATCGATTTTCAGTATGACAAACCTTAGTATGTACTATATTGAACCATGCTAGTTCGATTTGGTACCTTAATGGTGTTGACGGATAGTAGGCGAACCATTGTCACTATTGAAAAAACATAGAATAAATAGTATGTTGCCATGGTTAATAGAAAAATGATAATGGTGACACCACCACACATTTTGCCTCTGGAAACAAAGTCATGTTGATGTCATACAAGATTTATATGGCATTTTTCATTCCTCAACTATGACATACCCATTTTTTATGGATACAATGCTATAGCATGTATTTCATACCGTATGTGCTAAAAGCCAACCAATAGTGGGAGTGATGAATGAATCCCTACTTCATCACTGTATGAGCCCCATGGATCTATATCCTACATATAACTTTATTGATTTAAGACTGTTATAAAAAGAAAGCTCAATGTCGCTAATTTAGCATATAGTCTAGAATCATGATTGATGCGGTATCATGAGCTATGACTAGGAAAGTGGTTGAGTCTAATTGGATTGTAACAAGGGCTCAAGGAAGACTTCAATATTGCAATATGTTTTGTGACTCATCACCTAGGTGACTTTGTTGTATTCGTTTTCGATAGAGTCACGAGTTCATTACATTTGGGATTTAGCATTGTTAATTTTGAGGAATTTGGGATACTTAATCCGATGGATATGAACTCTCTAGGTATCACAAGATGCTTCCAAGTGATGTGCTCTATTAACTTGGTGTTGACTTAATAAAGCACTCATCTTGTGTGCATGCTTCTTGTTAGATCACAGGCTCCATTTCCGATATGAGGAGATTGGTGGAAGAAGAATTTCGAGAAATTTTAGAGATAACTTGCCCTATATGGGCAAGTAGAAGATGTCAATAAACTAGTTTGATTATTAGACCTGACCCCAAAATCCACCTACATGGGTAATTAAATATAAGTGGTTTTTCGTAACCACTGCACTATCAAGATAACTCCTTTTCCTATAGCAAAATTGAAGAGTGAGCATTTGATCATATTCTGTCCTGAAAACCCTTCTCCTCTCTCTCTCTCTCTCTCTCTCTCTCTCTCTCTCTCTCTCTCTCTCTCTCTTTCTCTCTCTTAGCACACTCTTTAAGGACATAGCCATTGACACCATTGGTTTTATAAGCATGGAATTATAAGAGGAACTTGTGTAGCCACTCCTTCGACCTTGGATGAGATTCAAGTTTGTACAAGTGGTAATGCTGCCGGTCTAATTCTACATTGAAAGGTTTGTAAAAATAAGCAAAGATTCGAACAAATAAGTTGAAACCCCATGATTGTTGCATGATAATGTTTATATTAACATGCATAATATGCATATTCCTTGATGTGGCTGATGAAGCCACCCTCAATCAATGGTGGATATCGCCTGATGAAGTCACAACCAATCGACGGCAGGAGTTATCTGATAAAGCTGATAAGGTCACGCCCAATCAACAGCGGCCGTCAACCCTCTGAAGCGACTCCGATCGGCCTTCCGGATCAAACCCGACTCGGCCACCCGGGCCACGCCCCAGTGGGCCTCTCGGGTCGAACCAGGCTCGGCCATTGGACGGTGCCTTCGCCACCTCCCCGATAAGATCCCCATCAAGGAGGCTCGTACGGCCCACCAACCTCTACGGCCATCACGTCTGACGGGACCTAGCCTACCAACCTCTCTGTGGCTACCACGTTTGACGGGACCTGGCCCACCAATCTCTCTGCAGCCATCACGTCTAACGAGACCTAGCCCATCAATCTCTCTGTGGCCATCACGTTTAATAAGACTTAGCCCACCAACCAGTTGCAGCCACCCACACAGGATAAAACATGGCCTGCCAACTCTGACATGCCATGAGGAAGGCACACCCCATTGCTACCGCCCTCGTCACTCATTCTCTGTTAGGTGGTTACACCTCGAGGCTTGCAAATATCCATAAAATGGATAAGAGGGATCCCAACTGAGCAAACCAACCAAGCCTAAGTAAGACACTCAAACACTTGCTCACACAGAGCACTCCTCTAAGTCTCTTGAGTTTTTTCTCAAGCTCATAGCTATTGCCTAGAGCACTTGCTTGAGCGTCGGAGGGTCTCGCTGAAATCATCGGCCTCCAAGACTTCTTGCAGGATCCCAATAGAAGCTAAGCCCACTGAAAGATCCCAGGATCGCCGAAGAAGACGGTCAGATACTACGGATGATCGAGGAAGGTGATTTGGCATCAACATTCCTCTTTAACTAGACACAGCTGCCCCCTCCTCCCACCCCCCTTGCCAAAAGAGAGTGTGTGTGTGCACGCGCGTGCGTGCTGAAAGAGGAGGAATAAGTGCCATTCCATTCCCCCCCCCCCCCCCCCCCCACCCTTTCCTTAAAAAAAAAAAAGTAAAAGAAAGAATAAGTAATTAAAAAGGAATTTTTAGCTACTCTAAAAAAAAAAAGGAAGAAGAAGAAGTAGCTTGGCTAAATAAAGCTGAATGAACTAAATAAGGCCCTAAGGCATTGCATTACTTAAAATGCATTTCATGTATGTATACCTAAGTGTAAGTTGAGAATGAAATGGTCCTTTACTTAACTTGAACCTGACATTAGTATTTGTTCTCCTAATGAACAGGCTGGTTTTGTAATCTCTCATTTAAAAGAAGCAAAATACTCCAGAATGCATCAAACTACTACCCTGACCCAAGCTACAAATGCTATGCAGCCACACTAGACAACCCAGAAATATGTCAACGTCCTTGTAGATATTTAGTCAATTCATTTAAAGACATAGAAGAATGTAAGTGCTTTATGACTGGATATTGTGCTGCGTCCGATGGCCAAGTTAGCCATCTTAGTGTCCATAACATGTGCCAAATGCATGGTTGAATATTCCCAGAGTGACACATTGTAGTTTGAACCTTGGACATCTCACAAGGAGGCTGTTCATCGTACCAACTTGATTACGAGTTGGCAGACAACATCACAGCTAGCCATCATGGTCACGTAGATTTCCATCTGAATCCGATCTCAAGCCAAGCAAAAAATAAAGTGTTCTATGAAATATATTTGGGCTGTACATAAGCTTCTGAGAGAGAGAGAAAGAGAGAGAGAGAGAGATACCTTCAAATGGCGTCCGATCCATCACTGGAATATGCAGGCACCAGATATCAAATATCCTGTGGCCAAAGACTAACATACCAATCAGACGGCGATCATTAATTAGATCGCATGTACGCTTTTTTTTTTTTTGGAAAAATAATTGAACTTATGCTTACTTCCCCATCTCTGGTGATGTCGAATTAGTCCAAGACCAACTCCATCAATCCCTAAAAGGAATTCACCATTGGATTGAAGAACATATAGAGAGAAATGAGAAATCAAGGGAAGAAAATAAAAGGAAAAAAAAATTATGCAAAAGAGTACAACAGCAAGGAAACAGTCGTGAATTCGAGCACGAACCGGGCAAGAAGAGCAGCAAAGGAGAGTCTTTCCCACGAGCCCTGCACTCGAGCGGCGAGAACCACCGGGGTGGTCCGCCGTCGGGCCGAACCAGATCTCTGGACGAATCGACGAAGTCCCTGACGCCACGCGGCTCAATCTCCGAGTCGTCCAGGATCTTCGTGGCCGGCTGGGCCGCCGCCGGAGGGCTCCCGGCGGTCCCCGGCTTGTGGGAGCTGGTGAGCGGAACCGACTCAGTTTTCGGGGACACGGCCGCCGGCGCCTCCCGCGGGTGGCGGAAGATGGTGGGAAAACTCCGCCGATGCGGCGGTGGCGAGCGGCGGAGAGCTATGTTCAGCGGGGCGGTGGCGGAGGCCATTGGTCCTCGCGCGAGAGGATGACTGGAACCAACCCACGAGACCTTGTCGTGCCTTCATGCCATGATGTCTAAATTACGTTGGGACCTACCAAACATCCGTTAAACCAATATCTCCATGACCAGTGTCGTAGATTTTTCTTCGTTCCGCGCTGGATTTAGCATAATAAAGACAAAAGTTCATCGACAAAGACGTCAGTTGGTAACCTTTTAATATTCACAAAATATAATTAAAAAATATATATACAGCTGCCTCGTGACTCGCCATCGGACTTCCAAGTAGTTGCGGGCGGCGTGGCCACCTTTTACCCGTGCCATACGTGGGCGCTTTATAAAACATCCAATAATCTAATAAGATATCCGCTAAGCTAATATAAATAATAATAATAATTTGGTTCACGCGTAACGTTTTCATTTAATGTTGCGTCAAAAAAAAATAAAGGCGGTGATGCATGGATAAAGTCATATTTTTGGATAAGTATGATCTATGCTGATTAATTAAATTAATTAATGAGCATATTACGGTTTTCATTAATATCTGCTCATTCGTTGACTTATCTGTCAGCCATACGGTAGATTAGAATTAGTCTAAAACTGGCTACCAAATGAGCCAAAGTTTTTGTTAATGATGGATGTTCTTGGTGTTTAAGTAGTCGAGCGTGCTTTGCGCGCGTGCGACTTCGGAGCTTTCCACATGTTAGCTTCACCTTTTGAGAGTCAGCAGCTTTGGTTGGATTGCACAATCAACCATAAATGACAACACGTGAACTGTGATCCAAACCAGTACGGTTGGTGGTTGTAGGCACCCTAGCCGACCAGCTACGGTATATATATATATATATATATATATTAATATTATATATAATATAATAGTTATTTTGATTTTTAATGGCATTCTGATCTAGTTAACAAAAAAAAGAAAAAGAAACAGGATCCAGGTTATGCGATGGGCAAATTACTACCACACCACTACAGTGTAGTGGGCTCAGATCACCGGATAAGCGGTTCAACTATTGGTTACAATCATCAATCACTAATTTTAATATCAAAATATATTTATATTAATAAAAAAATTAATAAAAAAAATTAAGATTAATATGATAATAAAATTTATGATTCTATTTAATTCAAGTTAGATGATCGATTTATGAATAAATCGGATGAATTGATTAGATTATTTTGAATTTCTTACGCATTTGATTTTATGTTAGAACTGAACTAGCTTGACCTTTGGATCCCAGTTTAATCGATCTAATTGATCGATTCAACTCGATTCTAACAACTATGGTATGAGGTATATATGAAAATAATTTCTCATAATAAATAATAAATCTTGATGAGCAAATCAATAAAGATAATCTTAGCCACACTCCATTCAGAATGAAATATGATCTGTAGTCCTCATGCTAATGTTTAGTTCCACTTGGATCTACTTCGCTTACCACGTAATCTAGGTAGGGTTTTTTGTTCCTTAAGTAATTGGTCTATATCAAATCCAAATGTGAAGTCCAATGCTTCGTTATTATGAGTTCATACGTCGTATGAAGTCTAAGGTCTCCTTGACATTTCTCATAAGACTAATTGAACGACTCCAAATTTGCAATGAGCTAGTAAATAATCCTTTGGAGACCAAATCAGTAAGTCCAAGCTTATGTAAACACCCTGGGATCTTTTCCAGATGCACACACTAACATGTGAGTGAATTAAATCACATATGAAGCATGAGGAATCGCACCAATAAGCTAGATTTGGCATTTCAATTAAAGGGCTATAGGTGCAGATCAATCAATGCTTGATCGACTGAAGTTCATATATCTTATGTGACCTAGAAAAATAGTATCATAACAAAGCTCCTAATCTTAGAACATCTTGAGATATAATCCCCTACTTAATGTCATACCAACCTATAGCCATATCCTACCACGAAGAACTCTTTCTGTACCACGCGTGTGGTCGTAAATGCAGTGCAAAAAAAATAAAAATGCCCTTGGTGCATATGCAGCCATACACGCATGAGATGTGAGCATCCTGCACCACGCATGGTGTGCAAAGACATTTTCATCCTACCACTATTCCAATAACTCGTGTCCATCTTCAAGAAAAGAATTTAAGCATCATCAAACTCATTATTGGATGCTTTTAGTAAAAGCATGCATATTCGGAGCATGGTAAAATAATTTTATAGAAGCAAAAAATACACCTTTAGCCTAGATCAAACTTGAAAAACAAATCATAAATAAAAATAGTGATAATTGTCTTTTAACCTATTGCTAGATCAAACTAGTCTATGATGATGAAGAACACAAGTTTATTTAAAGGCTTAGGGATCCTTT
>UESW01004111.1:0-84021 GCA_900491605.1 Calamus simplicifolius | reverse complement strand
ATTGGTCCCTGTTGTAGCCCTATAAATACCCTCTCAGTTGGTTGCTAGGGGGTTGAACGTTTTTGGAAAAAGAAAAACAAGAAACCCTAGGTCGGCCAAGAGATCCCACCATCTTGTGAGAGAAAGAAGGTATTTTCGGGAATACGGCGGAAGGCTAAAAGGTTGAGGTCGAGCAATCGAATCAAAGTGATCCAAAGTTCAAATCTGAAGGTATGATCTTGTACTCATAGATTAGAACGGTAAAAGTTTTTTTGTATTACTCATATACGCTATAGCCGTGATCTTGGGGGTATTCCGCGCTCCCCAACAGTGGTATCAGAGCCACGGCTGATACTGTATATGAATAATACGGCCATGTTCTCCATTAATCGGAATATGCATGCGTGGGATAGATCGTGCTTGCTGCTAACGTTGTTTTGCAGGTTTCTATCCTGTTATTATGGTCACATGAATGTATGTGTTTTGATTTAATATTGCTTAGATCTGTTTTGTGAACTCCGGTTTAAGGAGGCGTAGGATCATTGTAATATTTCATAGCATGTATGCTCCGTTTTTTGAGAGCTTTGTGATTGTAAATACGTAGCATGTGAACTCCTATATGGAGGCATAGGATTTTTGTAATCTGGTGCGGCTCTGATGGAGGAAGAAGACCTGCTGCTGCAGATAGGATTCTAAGGAGAATCGTTGCAGGATATGATTCTAAGGAGAAAGGATAATCCGTTGCAGATAGGATTCTTCCCCTCCATGCAGATAGGATTCTAAGGAGAATCCGTTGCAGAAAGGATTCTGAAGGAAAATCCGAAGGAATCGGAAGGTCGATCCCCGCTGGGGGCCAGCCCCCAGACCCCCGTATGCGAAGCGGCAAATCGTCGAGCAAAGTAGCAATCATGGTGCAACGGGGATCTTCATCTGTGGAGAATTTTGACCATAATAACAGGGATTTTATTTATCTTGTTTATATTGGTTATGTTGCATACTTGATTGTTTATCCTTTTGTTCTTATGTCTATAACTAGGAGAACATGGTTAATTGGATAATCACTTGCTGTTATGATTTTGAATTTATAAGATAATCAAACACAAGTTTTATAACCCTCAAAATATTGTTTAAATAACTAAGTGGGAGAGGGAATTAATCACATTTAAATCCCATGGTCCCATCACTTGTTTATTGGTGAGGTAGTTAATTTCACGTGTTGGCATTAGTGCTTTCCTCCCCATAGGATGAAATTGATTGCCAGCTCACCAAGAATAATCCCTAGTAATTGTTAATGTTGGATTACCTCTCCATCTGAGGGATCCACCATGGGACAATGGATCTAGGATTGAGTGATGGTATACACTTAGGTATAAATATTGGTATCCTCCCCATCGGAGTCACTACAAATATTTATATGACCAAAGTTAGCCAGCTAATTAATTTTACTTGGTATGTTACCTTTTACCTAGATAGTAAAATTAATAGGTTTTATCTGTCTAGATAAATGATGAGTAGTAGACGTCCTCCCATCGAGGCATACTATTCAAAATGTACTAGGCTGCTGGCAAATTCTTTTATTTTGTAGTGGTTGAGGGGCCCTACTTATAATTTTGAATTTAAAGTTTATTGCTCATTATATCTTATTTGATGTATGAATGATTCTCAGGATTAAAATGTCTTCTTTCAATCCACTTGCTGTGATACTCAAAGAAAACAAATTGACTGGTCCTAATTACATTGATTGGAAAAGAAACCTGGATATAGTGTTAACTGCAGAAGGGTACAAGTATGTGCTCACTCAGGTCTGTCCCGCAGAGCCCGGTGAAGGGGCTTCAGATGAGGAGTCCCAAGCTTACCGTAAGTGGTTAAGGCTGATGAGATGGCGCGGTGTTACATATTGGCATCTATGTCAAATGTTCTGCAACATCAGCATCAATCTATGCCCTCTGCCTATGACATGATGTTCAACCTCAAAGAAATGTTTGGGGATCAGAGTCGTGCAGCTAGGCAGACTGCGATGAAAGAACTGATGAACACTAATATGGCTGAAGGAACTCCTGTCAGGGATCATGTTCTAAAGATGATTAGTCTTCTGAATGAACTGGAGATCCTTGGAGCGGAGATGGATGGGGAAACCCAGGTTGATATCATTCTCCAGTCCCTACCTGATTCTTTTAAGCAGTTCTGCCTAAATTATACCATGAACAAAATGAATTTTTCACTGGCAGAGCTACTTAAAGAACTTCAGGTAGCAGAGAGTTTCATTAAGAAGCCTGCAGTTGCTATGGTTACTGAAAAAGGTTCTTCTTCGAAGTCTCATGCTAAGAAGAAGAAAAAGGTTCAGAAAAAGAAACAGCATCAGGCCCCACAGCCCAATGGGGAAATAAAAAAGAAGGGAAAGTGCTTCGTCTGCAAGCAGCCAGGTCACTGGAAGCAGCAATGTCCAGTTTGGCTTGCCAGGAAACAGGCTAGAGGTATATCTCATTCACTTGTAGTTGAAACTTGTTTAGTGCTGTTATCTACCAGTGGCTGGTGTGTAGATACGGGAGCCACTAATCATGTTTGCAATTCTTTGCAGGGGTTCCAGCAGACCCGGCAGCTAAGTGATGGGAGATTTACATATTTCTGGGAGATGGCACGAGAGTGTCAGTAGTTGCAGTGGGAGATTTTAGCTTTTCTTTTAGTAGAAATAGAATTTTAATATTAAAGGACTATTTTTTTGTACCTTCAATTAGAAGGAATTTAATTTCAGTTTCTAAGTTGGTTGATGATGGATATTCAGTTTATTTTAATGACTCCGTTGTTATTAAGAAAAATAAACATTTTATCTGTTCTGGTACATTGGTGGATGGTCTTTATATTATTAATCCTGTTTCTCCTACTGTGCAACTAAATGAAGTGAATAACTATAATAGACCATGTAAGAGAAAACATCCTTCTGAAATGAATCAAACTTATCTTTGGCACTTGCGCCTAGGTCATATAAATCTAAGACGGATTTCTAGACTGGTTCAAGATGGACCATTAGGTTCATTGGAAGTAGAGGCACTACCGGTCTGTGAATCTTGCTTAGAAGGAAAAATGACCAAGCGGCCATTCTCGGCCAAAGGCAATAGAGCTAAGGAGATATTAGAATTGGTTCACTCTGATTTGTGTGGCCCAATGAACATCCAAGCTAGAGGTGGTTTTGAGTACTTTGTCACTTTTATTGATGATTACTCAAGATATGGGTATATTTATCTGATGCGCCGTAAGTCTGAATGCTTTGAAAAATTTAAAATTTTTAAGGCAGAAACGGAGAACCGTCATGGTAAAAATATCAAGACACTACGATCCGATCGTGGTGGCGAGTACCTCTTAGGGGAGTTCACAGATTACTTATTAGATGCTGGGATTGAATCCCAGTTATCTGCACCTAGTACGCCACAGCAGAATGGTGTAGCTGAAAGAAGGAATAGACTCTTATGGATATGGTTAGATCTATGATGAGTTATTCAGACTTACCTATTTCGTTTTGGGGATATGCATTAGAGACAGCTGCATATATTCTTAACTTGGTACCATCTAAGTCAGTACCTAAGACACCCACAGAACTGTGGACTGGGCGCAAGCCTAGTCTAAGACATGTTCGGGTTTGGGGTTGTCCAGCACATGTACTAAAAGGTAAACCAGATAAGTTGGAATCAAGGACAGATGTATGCTTCTTTGTTGGATATCCTAAAGGAACAAAAGGTGGTTTATTTTATTGTCCTAAGGATCAGAAGGTCATTGTTAGCACCAATGCCCGATTCTTGGAGGAGGACTATATTATAGACCACAAACCCAGAAGTAAAATTGCTCTAGAAGAGTTGAGAGGCGATAAAACTAGACTGGCTCCTTTAATACCAATAGTACAAGCAGAAACACCACAAGAAAGTGGGTTCCCAAACTTCCCATAACTATTCGTAGTGGGAGAAGTATAGTAACACGAACTGACCCTGAACTGGTACAAAAGGATACCATTAATGCACCAGTTTCAGAACCAGTGCAGGTTGATGGAGCACAAGGATCAGAGTCAGATCGTATTACTACAAGCACATACAATCAGGTTGTGCCTCGTCGTAGTGGGAGGGTTGTAAATACACCTAAACGGTATATGTTCCTTGGAGAGTCATATGACAGAATCTCTGATGAACTGGATACTGAACCCAGTAGCTACAATGAAGCATTACAGGATAAAGATGCAACTCTTTGGCAAAATGCTATGAAATCAGAGATAGAGTCTATGCACTTTAATCAGGTCTGGGATCTTGTAGAACCACCCGAGGGAGTAAAACCCATCGGATGCAAGTGGATCTATAAGAAGAAGAGAGGAGCAGACGGGAAGGTGGAAACCTTCAAGGCTAGGCTAGTTGCAAAAGGTTTTACTCAGAAAGAAGGGATCGACTATGAGGAAACCTTTTCACCAGTAGCTATGCTTAAGTCTATCCGGATTCTCTTATCCATTGCAGCTCATTTCGATTACGAAGTTTGGCAAATGGATGTCAAGACAGCTTTCCTTAATGGAAATCTTGACGAGTGCATTTACATGATGCAACCAGACGGTTTTATAGTAAAAGGCCAGGAGCACTTGGTGTGCAAGCTTAAGAGGTCCATTTATGGACTTAAGCAGGCATCTAGATCTTGGAATACTCGTTTTGATCAAGCTATTAAATCTTATGGTTTTGATCAAAGTCCTGACGAGTCATGTGTGTACAAGAAGCGTGATGGAAAAACTTTGGTGTTTCTGGTGCTATATGTGGATGACATCTTACTTATTGGAAACGATATGGGAGTGTTATCTTCGGTCAAGGTATGGTTATCTGGACAATTTGATATGAAGGACTTGGGAGAAGCAAGTCACATCCTAGGGATCAAGCTTTTGCGAGATCGCAAGCAAAGGATGATATGCTTATCTCAAGCCACTTATATCGATAAAATTCTCACCCGTTTTGGTATGCATAATTCCAAGAAAGGATTTCTTCCTTTCAGGCATGGAATTTCTCTATCTAAGGATCAGTGTCCTAAGACACCTGAAGAGATAGAAAGTATGAAGGCAGTTCCTTATGCTTCTGCAGTAGGAAGCCTAATGTATGCTATGCTATGTACTAGACCTGATATCTGTTTTGCCGTAGGCATGGTTAGCAGATTTCAGTCTAACCCTGGGCGAGAACATTGGACTGCAGTAAAACATATAATTAAGTACCTGAAAAGGACTAAAGATTATATGTTAGTTTACCAAGCAGATAGTCTTATGCCTATAGGATATACAGATTCGGACTTCCAATCAGATAATGAATCTAGGAAATCAACCTCGGGATATGTGTTCACTTTGGGTGGTGGAGCAATTAGCTGGAGGAGTGTGAAGCAAACTTGTGTTGCTGACTCTACCATGGAAGCTGAGTATGTGGCTGCATCTGAGGCTGCAAAAGAGGCTGTTTGGCTAAGAAACTTTCTTTTGGATCTTAGTGTGATACCTTCAGTGCAATTACCTATTACACTTTATTGTGATAATAGTGGGGCAGTTGCTAATTCGAAGGAACCCAGGACCCATAAGAAATCTAAACACATTGAGCGTAAGTATCACCTGATACGTGACATCGTGCAAAGAGGTGACGTGCTGGTGACCAAGGTTACATCTGAGGACAACCTGGCAGACCCTTTTACAAAGAGTTTAACTTCGAAAGTTTTTGATAGACATGTAGAGGGCATGGGAGTTAGATGTGTACAAGCATTGCTTTGAGTCTAAGTGGGAGATTGATAGAGATATAGACTAAAAGATATGCTTTATGTTATGTCTTTATTTTAATGAGAATTCATTTTGAGCAATGTGTGCCATTTACTATATATGTGCATGTGTCTAGTATTTACAAAGAGTATTTGATCTAGTGTGTAGAGTACGGCTTACACACAGAAGACTAGATCATCGGTTCTTTTGGAATACAAGTTTATTGTTCACAGTTTTAGATGGAATTGGACACACCATCAGTAGAACTGTAGCACAAATTTTTAGTAGGTCTGTCTTGACTACGGGGAATGGTTTATTCTAACTATTTGTGCTAGTACACTTTGTGTGTATTGAACAGGACCCAGTTGAGTTAATTATTTTATACTGACTTTATAAAATAATTTAAAACTCATGAATATTATGATTACTTATGCTCTTAATCCGAATTCTATTTCTAGACACGTGTATGTAGTGATTATTGCTTTGATTACACATAGAGTGAGATTCTATATGAGTCAATAAACTCAGTGGGTTGGGCAATAACATTATATATATGGTGAATATTAATAGTTGAAGGAATCCACGTTCTGTTAATTTGGATTGATGATATCCCCTTGGAAAGCTTATAAGTTTTGATTGTATCAAATCTTGCAAGTGGATTTTGAATCCGATACATCAAATAAGTTAAGTGGATAAGTCTCAAGGATAATAAAAGCTAATTAAATTATATTTCAGTAATTAAATTTAATTGGTGGATATCCATAATCTTAACGTGGGAGATAATAAGTATTTAATATTAAAGGCTCAAAAATATAAATTCGAATATGATTAGGAGTACAATTATAATTCTTTAGTGGAATGAATTGTAATTTACGTAATTGAATCCTAACCCAGGGTAGGATTGGGAGATTCAATTACGTAGGAAGTCCTTTTCATATTTGCCTATTGGTCCTGTTGTAGCCCTATAAATACCCTCTCAGTTGGTTGCTAGGGTTAAGGTTTTGAGAACGTTTTTAAAGAAAAAGAAAACAAGAAACCCTAGGTCGGTCGAGAGATCCTACCATCTTGTGAGAGAAAGAAGGTATTTTCGGGAATACGGCGGAAGCTAAAAGGTTGAGGTCGAGCAATCGAATCAAAGTGTTCCAAAGTTCAAATCTGAAGGTATGATCTTGTACTCATAGATTAGAACGGTAAAAGTTTTTTTTGTATTACTCATATATGCTATAGCCGTGATCTTGGGGGTATTTCGTGCTCCCCAACAGTAGCACCCGAACCAACTAATTGAGCACTTGGGCGGTTGTTGCCTATGTTTGAAGTAAAAGAAAACGGTTATCAAATGCACTTAATTCTCTTGATAAATTTGCATCTAAAAGTATCATAATTAAAAAATACATTAGGATGACGTAAAATCAGTTTCTTGTCTAAAGATTGAACCAATATACAAGAGCGGCCCTTGGCGATCTCCTGGCGATTGCTACAGTGTTTGTAGGTGATTCCGAAGATGATTTCCTGGTGATTTTTTGCTACAATGTGGTTAATCGGGTTTTCGGATCCTCGTGCTTCTGTTGTTCGAAGCCCCTTCCTGCTACAGTGCTCGAAGGCGTGGTTTAGTGCTACAGTAGCTGATATGGTTTCAGAACGGCACGACGGTGTCTTTTGCTACTTTTAGATTCATGCTTCCATCCTCTTCGTCCCTGTTCTCCGGCGACCCTCGCCGATCCCAGTGATCTTTCTTTCCAGAAGATGGCGGCTGCTGTCCCTCTTCATCGAGCGGTGTGGATGTGTTGAAGGAGGGGAGGAAGTCATAGCGGAGTACGGTGGGGAGCCGATTTGAATGGGTTTCATCTTCTTCGTCTTTAGAAGAGGTGTTGGCGTTGAAGGAGAAATTTCCCGACATTATCAAAATTCCGACCCATGTTCTGGTTCAGAAAGAAAGCCGATGGGAGTCGAATGCCATTATTGCGAGAAGCCTATCACGATGGATCCCTCCGGATGCTATCATCCGAGAGTTCAAGCGTTCGAGCATTCCCGGGAAGGTTGAAGCTGTCACCCTAGCATTTCGTTGCTATATCTTCTGCTTCTCCGATCCTATTGCCAAGAATCTGGTTCTAGGTCGTCCATGGATAGTGAATGGCCAAGTTCTCGCCACTGAGGCATGGCGACCGGAATTCATTCCAGAGGCTAATTCGTTGACATCTACTCTTCTCTGGCTGCGATTGCCCAATCTTCCTATGGAATTTTGGCATGAAGATATCCTGAGGCCAATTCTCGGCGGGTGAGTTTGTTGCTCTAGATGCAGCAACGAAGAACAAATCCAGGGGAGGCTTCGCCCGGGCCTATGTGTGGGTTGATCTGAGAAGGCCTCTTCGGCCGGGTGTCCGAGTGCGAGGCAGTCATTCCCCCTTCTGGCAGCAGTATGTCTATGAGCACCTTGAAGGCATTTGCTCCAGCTATGGCTCCCTGCATTTCGGTGGCCCCTGCTCTAGCTCATCGGCTTCTGTGGATCCATCTGTAGGTGCCTGTTATGGCCCCTGGATGGCTGCCCTCCGGCAGAGGAGGGCTCCCCAAGGTCCTGCTCAGGAGAAGAGGCACAAGAATTTGGTTGCCACGAAGATGGGTGGTGCTGATACATCGACGGAGGGTTGGCAATCGCCGGTGAAGCTTGCTAGATGGCGCCTCAACAATGCTGGTCAGTGAACCAGCTGAAACCTGCTTCTGTCACTGCTTCGGATCCGTCTACTATTGCTGATAAACAGGCTATTGTTGAGAGTGCAGTGGGCAAACAGGGGGGTGCTGAAACTGTGATTGCAGATGATAATGCGATTGCAGTTGATTCTGTGGCTGATACTCTCTTTGTGCCAAGGGGCCCCCAGAAAGCTATGAAAGCTACCTTAGTGTTTGAGAATCCATTTGCCATCCTTGGCACTGATATGTGGGCTGATCGGCCCAAGGAACGTAAGGATGCTGTCCCAGGCCCATTTAAGCGGGTCCATCTCTCTGCGAGCCACTTCCAAAAATGTGAAAGGGAAGGGGAAGGTAACTTTAGCTGGTTCAAATATTAAGGAAGACAAGTTTATTTTCTCAGCAGTCCCGAGCTCACCTCAGGGCCTCGGCACGTTGGTTGATACGGGGCTCATGGCTACTAGTAATGTTGAGGCCTTTGTCGAAGATCAGGGTACTATGGTAGTGTGTCCTTCTCTAGGAGGTTCTTCGGATATGGATATGGCGGGGGCCCAGGATGGGGTCCAAGGCACCCCCCCAACCTGAGTAAATGAAGATTCTCATTTGAAATATCCGAGGAGCACTGAAACCCTCTTTTTGCTCCTCTTTTGGTCAGCTATTGTAGCTTCATCATTTTGATATATGTGTTTTGTTGGAAACTCGTCTGTCGGGGCCCAGGCTTAAACACTTCCGGTGATGAGTCTCTCGTTCTTGAAGTTACTATGCTGTGGAATCCAATGATCTTTCTGGAGGCATTCTGGCTCTTTGGCGGGACCCCTCTATCCGTGTTGATACTTTTCATCGTTGCCACCAGTAGGTGGCTCTGGTTGTTTCGGAGGGGACTACTCCGCCCTGGCTTCTTCTAGGTGTCTATGCTAGCACAGATTTTCGGGAGCGTCGTTGCCTTTGGTTTGAGATTCTTACTTTCTTAGCCCAAGGCCTCCCCACTCTCGTTGCTGGTGATTTTAATTGTATTGTGGGTGCTTCGGAGAAGCGTGGGGGCGCCAGTTTGTGGATATTCCGAACTCTAGTGAGTTTCGCTCCTTCATTGACTCTGCTGGGCTTTTTGATTTGGGCTTTTCGGGCCCCCAATTTACTTGGTGTAATAATCGTCAAGGCTTAGCTCGGGTGTGGGAACGTCTGGATTGGGCTATGGCCTCTGCTGCTTGGTTGCAATCGTTTCCCCATGCTTCTTCCACTCATCTCCCTCGGATTGCGTCTAACCATTGCCCTCTACTCATCTCTACGGAGCCGTCCTCTCAGTGTAGGGGACCTTTTTCGATTTGAACAGTTTTGGTCATATTATTCTTCGGCTTGGACTCTGATCCTTCAGGCTTGGCGTCTACTGGTTAGAGGGAGTTCTACCTACTGCCTTTCCTAGCACCTTGAACTTACGAAGCCCAAACTATTGAGGTGGCACAGTAGGAAGGTAGGGAATATTATGCAGCAAGTGCAGTCTGTGGAAACATATATTGTTACTCTTCAGGCGAAGGAGGATCAGGAGGGCTGCCTTTCTAAGATTGATCTTCAGTCCCTCAGGCGGAACTTGGCTTTACACCACTCTCTACTCAATCAGCAGGAGACTTTCTGGCATTAGCGGTCCCGGATTCAGTGGCTTCAAAAGGGCGACCGTAACACCAGATTCTTTCATCAGGCTACTCTAGCTCAGCGTGCTACCAATCGGATCCGAAGTATCTATGATGAGAAGGGGCATATCCTTGATAATGATGAGGCCATTTGGGAGCAGATTATCCTCTTCTTTTGGTCCCACTGGTCTGAGCTATCTGCTGGTGGCTCCCTTCTTATCCCTGTTTCTCAGGCTGCTAGGGTTTCTATTGCTAAAAATGGTATGCTTACGTGGGAGGTTTCGGCGGAGGAGATTCATTCTACTGTTTGGGCTCTAGGGCCATATAAGGCCCCAGGTCCAGATGGCTTCCCCCCTTTTTTCTTTCATCACTATTGGGACATTGTGGGGCAGGATGTTGTTTTCACTATCCAGTATGTTTTCTCCTCCAGATCTATCCTTCGGGACTAGCAGCGGACGTTTGTTTCCCTTGTCCCTAAGCGATCGGCTGCTTCGCTTTCTCAACATTATCGGCCTATCAGCTTGTGCACCACTCTATACAAAGTCTGTGCCCGTCTTCTGGTCACTCATTTGCAGGGGGTGATTCCCGTCTGATATCTCCAGAGCAGGGGGCTTTTATCGTGGACACAGTATCACTGATAATGCCCTTATTGCCCAGGAGTTTATGCATGATCTACAGCATGCGATTGGTAGACATAGTCTCATGGCTGTTAAACTAGATATGAAGAGAGCTTATGATAGGATCAGCTGGATATTTCTTCGGCAGACGCTTCGGGAGTTCAGATTTGCTGATCTCTTCATTGACTAGGTTATGGCGTGCGTCCAGAGGCTCAGTTTTTCTATTATCATCAATGGCAGTCTGACTGCATTTTTTCCCTCAGTCATGGATCTTCGCCAAGGTTGCCCCCTGTCCCCCTTTCTGTTCATTCTTTGTGCCGATAATTTGTCGCAGGCGTTTACTCAGGCTATTGGGGCATCTTTGTTGCAGCCTTATATGCCAGGGCCCAAGGTCCCCCTCTCTCTCACCTTTTCTTTGCAGATGATTGTATCTTGCTCAGCCCTGCTACTGTTCAGAATGTAATTGCCTGCTCCGCTATCCTTCAATCTTATTGCTAGGCTTCCGGTCAGCTGGTTAACTTGAAGAAATCTATTCTGTGTTTCAGCCCTTTGACTTCTCCTCGTCGCCATACTGCCATCTCTCAGGTGCTTGGGATCTTGGTTTACTCTGACCGATTGTCCTATCTTGGGATCCCCGTTACGGGCCGACGACCTTGTCAGAATGACTTCGGGGACCTTGATCGTCGGATTTCTGATCGCTTGGATCGTTGGCAGGTCTCTAGTCTTTCTATGATGGGGGTATTACGCTGCTTCGGTCTATCCTTACTTCTCTTCCCCTTTATCTATTGTCCAACGCCTTGATTTTGGCTATCTGCCTTTATCGGATTGAGCGACGCTTCCGTGATTTTCTCTGGGCGTCGATACAGGGGGGTCATGGTCTTCATCTTCTGTCATGGGATCTTGTTTGTATGCCTATTTGTGAGGGCGGCCTGGGGATCCAATCTTTAGCGGTTCGTAGAGAGGCTCTACTCACTAGGCACACCTCTAGATTCCTGATGGATCCACATTGCTTCTGGAGCTCTATCATGCGTGGTAGATACGGCGGATGGTCTGCTAATCCGGAGTTATGTATCCCCCGAGGCTGTTCTTTCTTTTGGAGAGTGATATATCGGACTGCCCCTACTATTATGTCTGATATCCGTTGGATGATTGGGGATGGAAGATCTGTTAATATTACTCAGGATACTTGGATAGCTGATCTTCCTCTTTCCCACTAGCCGACCTTCCTCAGCTCTGATGTTGGTCCCTCAATGCCAGTTTCGACTTTGATTTGCCAGGATCGTCCTGTCTGGCATGCCCCTTCAATGTCTCAGCTATTTGGACCTGAGCTTGCGCATAGGATCCTTGCCATCCCTCTCGCTTCCTCTACTGTTTTTGATACCAGGCTGTGGCATCGTTCCTGCCTTCCTTGTGCCCCTTCTAGAGATCTTGTTGGTCACTTTCGACTTCAAACATCGAGGATGGGTGATATTGCTTGGATCTAAAGTCTGCCCATCCACCCCAGGATTAGGCTCTTTTCGTGAAAGATTATGTGGGACCGTCTTCCTACTTGTTCTCTCTTGGCTGGCCACGGTCTCCCCATTTTGCCTCTTTGTCCGATATGTGGGCTTCAGGATGAGACGGTTGAGCATGTATTATTCACATGTTCTCGTGCATTTTAGATTTGGCAGCAGCTTCATTTTACCCCGTGGATGTCGGACGAGGGTCCCACTCGGCTTTCATTTTTTCACGCCATTCGGTTGTCGGCTCAGCATGGTCCCTGCTCTAAGGGTGTCCTTTTTGCTTATATGGCTTATCACATTTTGCTGACCCAGAACTAGTTTGTCTTTGCGAATGAGTCGATCTCGCCTCAGGTGATCTCCCATACTGCTGTCTCCATCGCTATGAGTACTTCCACTCTGTTTCTGGTATTCACTCTGTCAGACCCGGCCACTGGGACTCCCCTGCTGCTTCGGCAGCGCACCGTACTATGGTTTTTATCTCTTGGAAGCCCCCAACCCCGGGTTATGATGGTTGTGTATCGGGTCATCTTGCTGGATCCGGGTTTGTTATTCGGGGGCCAGAGGGAATGCTGCTCGTGGCGGGTGGTCATGGCTCCCTCGACACTTCGGTCCCTATGGCTGAGCTTCAGGCTGCATGGGCTGGTATCACCTATGCAGTTCGTCAGTTGGGCTCTCGCCGGTTGGTCATTGAGGGAGATTCACTTACGATTGTACGTTGGATTAGATGGGATGTCGACCTTTGCTCCCCTCACAATCTCCCCTCACAATCCCCTGATCTGTGATATTTGGGCTTCTCTCCGGTCCACCTGTACGCCGTTGATCCACCATGTTTACCGAAAAGCCAACGCTGCGGCAGACTAGGTTGCTTCTGCTACTGCTCGATACCCTAGTCAGTGGGGTTGGCATGTTGGTGACTCCTATCCTGTTATTTTGCAGCAAATTATGTACTCTGATCTATCAGGTTTGACTCGCGCCAGAATGGTGTGATCACCCATTTGTATCAAAAAAAAACCAAGATACCAAATAATCAAATATACTTTATAAGTTATCTATCATATCTATTAAAAAGTTAAATATTAAATTAGTTAATATATACTATATATATTATAACTAAAAAAAATCTAGCCATTAGATTTTGAATATGTGTCAAAGAAAATTGGTTTTATCTTAGAACGGGTTTGTAATTGAATCAATCTAATGGGACCAGTTTTCGGTTAGTATCAAAATATGATCAGATAAGTTCTCGGTCTAAATCTTGAAACTAATTTTGATTGGATTGGTTCTAAATTCTCGCTTAGAACTGATTCAATCCGGTCCATGCTCACCCTTTAGAGGAAAGAGTGTTAATCTTTAATTCTTAATATTTTTTCTAGAAATAAAGAATTATCATAAAATTTGAATTCTTTGACTTCAAACAATCCCTTAGCAATACGCACAATATATATATATATATATAGCGACGGACGGTGGTAGGATGTCAGTTTGATACGCTTGCCATAAGCAGTTTGGATCCGATATTCATCTAACTATTTGATGATATGATATGGTGGTGGTCCTTGATCCTGATGTGTCAAAAATCATAGCCATGATATAAAACCCTATATTTGCATGCATTTCAATTTCTAAGTTTGGCATTGCAGCATATTGTTTAATAATCAAACAATATATACATGTATATGTATGTATGTATATTATATATGTTATATAACACGTAAGCTAATTCTTCTCATTATAAGTGACAAGTATTTCTTTGCATATTATACTAGGTTGTTGTATGTGTATTTGGGCATTTTCAATTAATATATTTTTTCTTTAGTTTTCCATTTACTTTTTTAATATATTGGTGTTGAATAATAAAAATATCTTACCAAGGCACTTTCTTTTCAGAAGTAAACCTTTTGAGACTAACAAAAATAAGTTTCAATAAAATAAAAAATGGAGTACGGTGCCTTGATCCATTTTGAACTTAAATAAAACAGGATTTAGACAAGAGATGACTATTTGTGATTAGTGCAATTATTGCGATTGAATACAACATAAATTATTAAAAGACAGACTAGTGGGATGAGAGGATTCCGATCCTTACAACTCAACTCAACTTAACTCAACTCATCTAAGCCTTTTTACAACTATATAGGTCGACTACATGAATCTGCTTCCTCCATTCTATTCTATTTAGGACTAAGTCGATATTCAAATTATAAATAGTTATGTTTTTTTAATTATTTATATATATATTAATTTAGGTCTATCTCTACCTCTATTCTTATCAGAGATTGTTAAAAATCACTTTTTCTAACGAAAGCATTTAAAGGTCTTCGTTGTATATGTCCAAATCACTGTAATCGATTTTTTTTTATTTTATCTTTAATTAGATCTACTCCTATCATTTTCCTTATATGTCTATTTATAATTCTATCTTTTAAAGTTTTACGCATATCCATCTTAACGTGTGCATTTTATTATATTTAATTTATTCATATATTATTTTAGTATTATTCAATACTCTGTTCCATATATCATGATCCTTACAACTTCTTTCTAATTTAGTTTCTAAATGACCAAATTGAGAATCTTGAATGAGTCATTATTACTTCCATTTTAATGAGATAATCATAGAACTCTCAAATATCTTATCCATTCTTAAATGGCAATTTAATTAGATTATATAGAAGATGAGTTAGAAGCTTTCTTTACTGAAGATGATTTTATACCCTACACAATAAGAGTGGTCCACTGATGTTCCTATCATTGTAAGATTTGCAAAGCATGAGATATATACAGTGTTATTGTAATCCCCTAGATTTCTCAACTGCTCGTGAGAGTTATCACGAAATTAGATGATAAACTCTAGATATTTGAACTCCAAGTATATCTAATTATAGAGTCCCTTGATTTGGAAACTCTGCATTGCCTATAAAAGATAATGTGAAAACCTCCTTCCCATCATACGTGGATGCCCCCTTCTCATCATCTTCTCGTACAGACGTTTCTTCCCCAGCGCGCCTGCCTCTCGTAAGTCCCCTGTCCATGCCTAGGAGAGAGAGAAGGTTAGAGATAGAAAGTTAAAAAAAGGGAAGAACAGGGAGGAACCGGGTTACAGAACCCAGCTTCCTTCCCTGTGTCGACACAGGTTCAGGCCCGGCGGTGTGCCGCCGCCTCGCCGGGCTTGAGCCCCAGCCGACAACCCCACGGCACCGGGGGTGGCATCCAGTGGGGTGCCGGAAGAGAGCGAGAGAGAGAGGAGAGTGGAGGCGGGAGAGAGAAGTGGCCTGGGAACTATTTTACCGGCGGTCCGATCCTTGGTTCGGGCCCGGCAGTGTGCTCGTCGCTTCGCCGGGCCTGAGCCTTGGTCGGAGACCTCCACCGGCGCCGGGCGTGCGTCCGGTGGAGGTCCGGACCGGCCATGGTGGCCGGCCGTGCCACCGGCATGATTCTTGGCCACGGAACACAGTGAGAGAGAAAGAGAGGAATAAAAGGGAAATTGGAGAGAAAGAGAAGGAGGGAGGTCGGCCGCGGCGACGACCGCTTTGGTCTGGCCAACGGTGGCCGGACCGATGCCAATTTGGCCGGAATTGGCGCCGGCACCGTGGAAGATACGCGAGCAATGAAAGAGAAAAGAAAGATTTAAAGTGATGAATTGATGAGAGAGAGGGTGGGGGAGGCTGGCTGCGACGGCGGCCAACGGCGGTCGACCGCCTCCAATTTGGCCGGCGGTGGCCCTGGCCACCGGCACGGCTTTCGCTCCTCTGTTTCTTTTGAAACAGAGGAGCAGGGTTAATAAAGGATTAATGGGCCGGTTGGGCCGGTTGGTTTTTGGGCCCTGTTGGGCCGTCTCTGGAGCTTGTTTGAGCAGCATTTTGGGCCCTGTATCGGGCCGAGAATGGCAAAGTGAATATATGGGCCGAATCAGGATTGATTCTTTTTAGGGATAATTTTATTTCCCTATTTGGGTGTATACATTGAGAGATATTCAAGCCCAAAGTTGGGCCCATGAAGTGGTTTGGGTAGAGTTTAAGAATTATTTTATAATTCAGATTTTAGAAATTAATAATGAAAAATGATTCTGTAGGTTCCCAGGTGTCCAATTAGCTGGGTTATCAATTGAAATTCGTGTACTGTGGTAAGTAAGTCAAGTATTATAATTTTATAAATTATTTAATTTATGAATGTAAACTTACAGTTAAATATAATTATGTTAATTGGCAAAATCATGTTATTACTATGATAATATGTAATTATGATAATGACAGTAAAACTTTATGTGTCGCCGTAGTTCTCACATGACAGATTATCACATGACAGATTATCACATGACAGATGACAGAATACTGGTACCAGGACCCTTCCTCTTAGGGGATATTTAAGAGTGATACACATGATGTGTATTGTAGGGCCGTGGGACACATAAAGAAAAATAATGACAGTATAAACAATGTTTTGTTTACATCACATATATTCTAGTAATTGTTATTGAATTAAGTTTCAAATTAATTGATCTGATGACATGAACCTGATGATAGCCTGATAAATGAAATTTTGAAATTATATTAGGCTTACTTATTGAGTGTGAGCTCATAAAATTCTCATAATGTTTTTCAGAGCCTCAGGAATGAAGAAGGATAATTGAGATAGAAGGAGTTTCTATTAAGAAGACTTAGTTTTATTATATTGATTTAGTTCAGATTTGCTTGTGTGTAGGGCAGATAGCCCAAGACTGATAATTATGGTTTGTAATAATCATGGATGTGAAATTTGCTTTATATTGATTTATGTGATGAAGTTCAAGACGCCTTGCATGCCTGGCATGCGGCGGGTTGTCATCCTATTCAAATTTTGGGACTGGGGCGTGACAGCTTTAGTGGTATCAGAGCCAGGTTATGACATTAGGGACATATACATGATGACACTTAGGCAAAACACTAGAGTGACATAGAGACAAATTATAAATTTAAAGGAATCTCAGATATTATGCTTTGAAAGCCTAACAATTAATGTTTACAGTGATATTAATTACAACTAATTTATCAGGAATAAGAATGGCACGTCGCACTAGAAGTCGACAAAATGATGAGAGTTCCCAGGTTGGTAATGCTGGCCAACCGGGAGGTTGGAAGCCACCGGAGCTGCTGCCCCTGCCAATTCAGTCGGGACTGATCAGCAGCAACTCCAGACCGAGATGCTTCAGGTTCTCTCGGGTATGGCGCAGTCGATGCGGGACTTGCAGCACCAGATTCTGCAGGCCTTGTCCGCTCAGCCTACTCACACTGCTCCGCAGACACAGCCTGCCCCTCCTGTTCCACAGACTCAGCCCGACTCTACTGCTCCACAGACCCAGCCTACTCCATCTCAATCCTGGGTAGGGGTTGGCCAGCTTTGCAACTTCAAGAAATTTGCCCCTGCCCCTTTCTCTGGATCCACCAACCCTGTTGATGCTGAGCGGTGGGTGCGAGACATGGAGAAGGCTTTTATGGCCCATGGTAGTCAGGATATGGAGCGGATCAGATTTGCCACCTATCTTCTCCAGGGAGAAGCCTATGATTGGTGGTTAGTCGAGGAGCAGCGTCGGAATGGACAGATTATTTCTTGGGGAGAGTTTAGAGAGATATTCTTCGACAAATACTTCCCCAGGAGTGTACAGAGACAGATGGAATCAGAGTTTATCAAGTTGGAGCAAAAGGATCTTTCTGTGGCCCAGTATGAAGCCGAATTCACCAGGTTGGCCCGTTTTGCTCCAAATATTGTGACCAATGAAATAGCCAAGGTCACCAGATTCACTGAGGGACTGCGACCCAGACTGAGGCAAGCGGTCAATGCATTTGAGCTCCTCACTTACAGTGCTGTAGTGAATAAGGCCTTGGTGATTGAGAGGGATATGAATGCTGTTCAAAAGGATTGGGAGCTGCGGAAGAAGAGAAAAGGGCCTACTTCTGGCCAATCCTCTGCTCAGGCCAAGAAGAAGGGTGCACAACAGACCCCAGCTGAACCACAGAATAAGGAGACTCGTTGCATTCATTGTGGTAACTCCCACCCTGGAAAGCCTTGCCGCAGAGTGACTGGTGCCTGCTTTGTCTGTGGGAAAACTGATCACAAGATTGCTACATGTCCCTTTCGGAAGGATCATCAGCCTTCTTCAAGTCAAGGAACGAGCCAGCAACAGCAGCAGCAGCCACCGAGGACCCAGGGATGGGTCTTCAACCTCACTCAGCAGGACGCTGCCGCATCTAATTCTGTGGTGACAGGTATACCCTTTAATGTTATATCTAGTATTACATTCTTATCTAGTGCAATGCATTGACAGTTAATTAACAGTAGGTGCAATCCTTAATGTTAAAACAAATTACACTTATGTCCAGGAATGATTAAAGTAGGTACTGCTTACGCTCAAACTTTAATTGACCCGGGTGCTACGCATTCTTTCATATCTGACATCTATCTTGACAAGAATGCATCATTGACACCTATTCCTCTGGAGCAAGAGCTGCATATTGCGCTTCCAAATGGAGATGTTATGAAAGTTGGCACAGTATGCAAATCTTGCCCAATTATCTTGGAGAATAGGAGGTTGAATGCTGATCTCATTGTCCCCACTGAAGTTTTTCGATGTTATCCTTGGAATGGATTGGTTGGCCTCCTGTCATGCTTCAGTAGACTGCTTCAGGAAGACTGTCAACTTCAAAATTCCAAGCCAGCCTGAATTCAGTTTTATTGGTGGTCATAACACCTAGCCTCAGTGTTCATATCAGCGATGCAGGCTGGAAAGTATTTGATGAGTGGTGGTCAAGGATTTCTTGCTGTAGTCAAGGACCTTCAGCAAGAAGAGACCAAGTTGGAGGATATTCCCATAGCTCGAGAATTCCCAGATGTCTTCCCTGAGGATTTGACTAATTTACCTCCTGATCGGAAGTCGAGTTCTCTATTGATCTAGTTCCTGGAACTGGGCCTATATCAAAGGCCCCTTACCGTATGGCCCCGGCTGAGCTAAAAGAACTGAAGGATCAACTGCAAGAGCTCCTAGATCGAGGATTTATTAGACCCAGTGCTTCTCCTTGGGGTGCTCCAGTTCTATTTGTTAAGAAGAAGGATGGCAGTCTTCGACTCTGCATTGATTACCGGGGAATCAATAAAGTAACAGTGCGAAATAAGTATCCTCTGCCAAGGATTGACGACTTGTTTGATCAACTTCAAGGAGCCCGGATATTCTCAAAGATTGATCTTAGGTCCGGGTACCATCAGCTCAAAGTCAAAGAAGGGGATGTACCAAAGACAGCATTTAGAACCAGATATGGCCACTATGAGTTCTTGGTGATGCCGTTTGGGTTAACTAATGCCCCAGCAGCATTCATGGACTTGATGAACAGAATTTTTAAACCATATCTGGATCAGTTTGTGGTGGTTTTCATTGATGATATTCTGATATATTCCAAGAGCCATAAGGAGCATGAGGACCACCTGAGAATCGTGCTACAGATTCTTCGAGAGAAGAAGCTTTATGCCAAGCTGCAGAAGTGTGAATTTTGGTTGGATCAAGTATCTTTCTTGGGTCATATAATCTCTAAAGATGGTGTATCTGTGGACCCGAAAAAGATTGAAGCTATCACTAACTGGAGCCGACCTTCCAATGTGGCAGAAGTCAGAAGCTTCTTGGGATTAGCCGGGTATTACCGAAAATTTGTGGAGAATTTTTCTCGCATTGCTCTACCCCTAACTCGCTTAACCCAAAAGCGAGTGAAGTTTGACTGGACAGTGGAGTGTGAGGAAAGTTTCCAGGAGTTAAAGCAGCGCCTGGTGTCAGCTCCCATTCTTGTTCTTCCAACGGGATCTGAAGGTTTTACTATATACTGATGCCTCTCGAAAAGGATTGGGATGTGTTTTGATGCAGAATGAAAGAGTGATAGCTTATGCCTCCAGACAACTGAAACCTTATGAGCAGAATTATCCTACTCATGACCTGGAATTGGCTGCTGTGGTTTTTGCTCTGAAGATTTGGCGGCATTATCTATATGGAGTGTCATGTGATGTGTATACAGATCATAAGAGTCTAAAATACATCTTCACACAGAAGGAGCTAAATTTAAGGCAGAGGAGGTGGTTGGAACTATTGAAGGATTATGACCTGAATCTACAGTATCATCCTGGGAAGGCCAATGTAGTAGCTGATGCCTTGAGCAGAAAATCCTCTTCTGAGTTAGCTGCTATGATTACCTCCCAGCCTCACGTATTGAGAGATCTGGAGAAGTGGGAGGTTGGTCTGAGAGTACAGCAGTCTGATGGACTTGTTGCAGCACTTGTACTCCAGCCGACCTTAGTTGACAGAATCAAGTCCTCCCAGATGGAAGATCCAGATCTACAAAGGATTAAAGAAGTGGTACAGTCAGGAGTTCAGAATGAATTTTATATAATGGAAGATGGATCCCTGAAATTTGAAGGGAGACTTTGTGTGCCAAACATGAAGAGCTAAAGGCTGAAATTTTGAAAGAGGCTCACTACTCTCCTATACTGTGCATCCAGGTGGCACTAAGATGTACAGAGACTTAAAGGAAAATTTTTGGTGGAAAGGCATGAAGAGGGAGATTGCTCAGTATGTGGCCAAGTGCTTGGTGTGTCAGCAAGTGAAAGCCGAGCATCAAAGGCCTGCGGGACCTCTTCAGTCTCTGATGATTCCACAGTGGAAATGGGAAAAGATTACAATGGACTTTGTGACTGGTCTGCCCAAAACTCCTAAGAGCAACGATGCAGTTTGGGTCATTGTGGACAGACTAACAAAATCAGCTCATTTCCTACCTTTCAGAGTTGGGGTCTCTAGTGAAAGATTGGCTAATTTGTATATTGAGCAGATCGTGAGACTCCATGGTGTTCCGGTATCTATTGTATCAGATAGAGATACCAGGTTTGTGTCCCAGTTTTGGAAGAGTCTTCATAAGGCCATGGGAACCAAACTAAACTTCAGTACAGCCTATCATCCCCAGTCAGATGGACAATCAGAGAGGACCATACAGATTCTGGAGGACATGTTGCGAGCCTGTGTGATGGACTTGGGTGGAGCTTGGGATAACCACTTACCTTTGGTGGAGTTTGCATATAATAATAGTTACCAAGCCAGCATCCAGATGGCTCCATTTGAAGCTCTGTATGGTAGGAGGTGCAGATCTCCTATATGTTGGGATGACGTGGGGGAAAGGAAATTGCTAGGCCCTGAGCTGATTCAGCAAACAGTAGATAAGGTGCATTTGATCAGGGAGCGTCTTCGTACAGCTCAGAGCAGGCAAAAGAGCTATGCTGATGTCAGAAGAAGGGAATTGGAATTCCAGGTTGGGGATCATGTCTTCTTAAGGGTATCACCAACCAAAGATGTGATGAGATTTGGGATTAAAGGAAAGCTGAGTCCACGTTATATTGGACCTTTTGAGATCTTGAGCAGAGTTGGAGAGGTTGCTTACAGCCTGGCACTGCCTCCGATTCTATCTGGGGTACACAATGTTTTTCATGTATCTATGCTGAGGAAGTATATCTCTGACCCCAGCCATGTCATAGCATATGAGCCTATACAGTTGAGGAAAGATTTATCATATGAGGAGCATCCTTTGCGTATCGTAGACCGCAAAGATCAGGTTCTAAGACGGCGTACCATTCCCTATGTCAAGGTGCAATGGAGTAATCATTCTGAGAGGGAGGCTACTTGGGAACTGGAGGAAGAAATGAAAGAAAAGTATCCACGACTATTTGTATCTTAAAATAGTTAATGATTGAAAACTGTTAGCTTTAGTTGATTGTTAGTCCTTGGGAAAAAAAATTTGGACTTTTAATTTTCTCTAATAAAAGTTATCAATTTCGAGGCCAAATTTTTATAAGGAGGGGAGAATGTAATCCCCTAGATTTCTCAACTGCTCGTGAGAGTTATCAGATCAGATGATAGACTCTAGATATTTGAACTCCAAGTATATCTAATTACAGAGTCCCTTGATTTGGGGACTCTGCATTGCCTATAAAAGATAATGTGGAAACCTCCTTCCCATCATACGTGGACGCCCCCTTCTCATCATCTTCTCGTGCGGACGTTTCTTCCCCAGCGCGCCTGCCTCTGGTAAGTCCCTGTCCATGCCTGGAGAGAGAGAAGGTTAGAGAGAGAAAGTTAAAAAAAGGGAGAACAGGGAGGAACCGGGTTACAGAACCCAGCTTCCTTCCCTGTGCCGACACAGGTTCAGGCCCGGCGGCGTGCCGCCGCCTCGCCGGGCCTGAGCCCCGGCCGACAACCCCACCGGCACCGGGGGCGTCCGGTGGGGTGCCGGAAGAGAGAGAGAGAGAGGAGAGGAGGAGGGAGAGAAGTGCCTGGGAAATTACCGGCGGTCCGATCCTTGGTTCGGGCCCGGCGGTGTGCTCGCCGCTTCGCCGGGCCTGAGCCTTGGTCGGAGACCTCCACCGGCGCCGGGCGTGCGTCCGGTGGAGGTCCGGCCGGCCATGGTGGCCGGCCGTGCCGCCGGCGCGATTCTTGGCCATGGAAGACAGTGAGAGAGAAAGAGAGAAAAAGGGAAATTGGAGAGAGAGAAGGAGGGGAGGTCGGCCGCGACGGCCGGCTTTGGTCCGGCCAACGGTGGCCGGACCGCCAATTTGGCCGGAATTGGCGCCGGCACCGTGGAAGACGCGCGATGAAAGAGAAAAGAAAGATTAAAGTGAAATTGATGAGAGAGAGGGAGGGGAGGCTGGGCCGGCGACCGGCCACGGTCTGGCCAACGGCGCCGACCGCCTCAATTTGGCCGGCGGCGGCCCTGGCCGCCGGCACGGCTTTCGGCTCCTCTGTTTTTTGAAACAGAGGAGCGGGTTAATAAAGGATTAATGGGCCGGTTGGGCCGTTGGTTTTTGGGCCTGTTGGGCCATCTGAGCTTGTTTGAGCAGCGTTTTGGGCCCTGTATCGGGCCGAGAATGGCAAAGTGAATATATGGCCCGAATCAGGATTGATTCTAGTTTTTGGGATAATTTTATTTCCCTATTTGGGTGTATACATTGAGAGATATTCAAGCCCAAAGTTGGGCCCATGAAGTGGTTTGGGTAGAGTTTAAGAATTATTTTATAATTCAGATTTTAGAAATTAATAATGAAAAATGATTCTGTAGGTTCCCAGGTGTCCAATTAGCTGGGTTATCAATTGAAATTCGTGTACTGTGGTAAGTAAGTCAAGTATTATAATTTTATAATTATTTAATTTGTGAACTGTGAACTTACAGTTAAATATAATTATGTTAATTTGGCAAAATCATGTTATTACTATGATAATATGTAATTATGATAATGACAGTAAAACTTTATGTGATTATCACATGACAGATTCTCACATGACAGATTATCACATTATCACATGATAGATTATCACATGACAGATGACAGAATACTGGTACCAGGACCCTTCCTCTTAGGGGATATTTAAGAGTGATACACATGATGTGTATTGTAGGGCCGTGGGACACATAAAAAAAATAATGACAGTATAAACAATGTTTTGTTTACATCGCATATATTCTAGTAATTGTTATTGAATTAAGTTTCAAATTAATTGATCTGATGACATGAACCTGATGATAGCCTGATAAATGAAATTTTGAAATTATATTAGGCTTACTTATTGAGTGTGAGCTCATAAAATTCTCATAATTTTTTCAGAGCCTCAGGAATGAAGAAGGATAATTGAGATAGAAGGAGTTTCTATTAAGAAGACTTAGTTTTATTANAAAATAAATAAATAATAATGTCATGATAAATCCTATCCAGGCGGCCGTCTCCTGGACCCTCCCTCTCCGTCTCCTTCGGATGATTTATTCTCATGCGCAGCGGATTGATGGTTTAGCGGGAGTCTTAACATTAACCTGGATCATGGCAACTTTTGTGATGCCCCTCTCAATAGTCCCACATTGGGAAATTAGGAATTGGTTGAGTTGTTTATAACCGGTTAAGCAAGAAGGACAAGGCACCAATTGGATCCCTTTTTGGGCTATGGACGTCCAAGTTGGTGTGGACCTTGTCCGTCTTGCTTTCTTGTAACGAAACGGTCCCGTGGGCCCGGGTTGTTACAATATGGTATCAGAGCCAAGTTATGACATTAGGGACATATACATGATGACACCTTAGGAAAAACACTATAATGACATTGAGACAATTATAAATTTAAAGGAATCTCAGATATTATGCCTTGAAAGCCTAACAATTAATGTTTATAGTGATATTAATTACAACTAATTTATCAGGAGATAAGAATGACACGTCGCACTAGAAGTCGACAAAATGATGAGAGTTCCCAGGTTGGTAATGCTGGCCAACTGGGAGGTCTGGAAGCCACCGGAGCTGCTGCCCCTGCCAATTCAGTCGGGACTGATCAGCAGCAACTCCAGACCGAGATGCTTCAGGTTCTCTCAGGTATGGCGCAGTCGATGCGGGACTTGCAACATCAGATTCTGCAGGCCTTGTTCGCTCAGCCTACTCACACTGCTCCGCAGACACAGCCTGCCCCTCCTCTTCCACAGACTCAGCCTGATTCTACTGCTCCACAGATCCAGCCTACTCCATCTCAATCCTGGATAGGGGTTGGCCGCAGCTTTGCAGACTTCAAGAAATTTGCCCCTGCCCCTTTCTCTGGATCCACCAACCCTGTTGATGCTGAGCAGTGGGTGCGAGACATGGAGAAGGCTTTTGTGGCCCAAGGTAGTCAGGATATGGAGCGGATCAGATTTGTCATCTACCTTCTCCAAGGAGAAGCCTATGATTGGTGGTTAGTCGAGGAGCAGTGTCGGAATGGACAGATTATTTCTTGGGGAGAGTTTAGAGAGATATTCTTCGACAAATACTTCCCCAGGAGTGTATAGAGACAGATGGAATCATAGTTTATCAAATTGGAGCAAAAGGATCTTTCTGTGGCCCAGTACGAAGCTGAATTCATCAGGTTGGCCCGTTTTGCTCCAAATATTGTGACCAATGAAATAGCCAAAGTCACCAGATTCACTGAGGGACTGCGACCCAGACTGAGGAAAGCGGTCAATGCATTTGAGCTCCTCACTTACAGTGCTATAGTGAATAAGGCCTTGGTGATTGAGAGGGATATGAATGCTGTTCAAAAGGATTGGGAGCTACGAAAGAAGAGAAAATGGCCTACTTCTGGTCAATCCTCTGCTCAGGCCAAGAAGAAGGGTGCACAGCAGACTCTAGCTGAACCACAGAATAAGGAGACTCGTTGCATCACCAATTGGATCTCTTTTGGGCTGTGGTGGCCCAAGTTGGTGTGGACCTTGTCTTTCTTGCTTAACCGATTATAAACCACTCAACCAATTCCTAATTTCCCAATGTGGGACTATTGGGAGGGGCATCACAATCTACCCCCCTTACAGAGGCGACATCCTCGTCATCAGGAGCAATTGATCACAACCACCAGGCAGGCAGGATTCTAGAGGTGGCCCCCACAGGTTCAAGAGGTGGCTTCCATCCCCCATGGATGTAGCACTTTGCCCTGTGTGGCACTTAGCTCCTGCACTTCCGACTGGTGCATGCCCGTTTCATTACAAGAAAGCAAGACGGACAAGGTCCATACCAACTTGGGCCACCACAGCCCAAAAAGGGATCCAATTGGTGCCTTGTCCTTCTTACTTTACCACATATAAACCACTTAACCAACTCTCAATTTCTCGTTGTGGAACTATTGGGAGGGTTATTACAATATGGTATCAGAGCCACGCACCAGTCGGAAGTGCAGGAGCTAAGTGCCACACAGGGCAAAGTGCTACATCGATGGAAGCCACCTCTTGAACCTGTGGGGGCCATAGGGCAAAGTGCTACATTGATGAGAGCCACCTCTTGAACCTGTGGGGGCCACCTCTAGAATCCTGCTTGCTTGGTTGTTGTGACCAATTGACCCTGACGACGAGGACGTCGCCTTTATAAGGGGGGTAGATTGTGATGCCCCTCCCAATAGTCCCACATTGAAAAATTAGGAATTGGTTGAGTGATTTATAACTGGTTAAGCAAGAAGGACAAGGCACCAATTGGATCCCTTTTTGGGCTGTGGTGGCCCAAGTTGGTGTGGACCTTGTCCGTCTTGCTTTCTTGTAACGAAACGGGCCCGTGGGCCCGGGTCGTTACAATATGGTATCAGAGCCATGCACCAGTCGGAAGTGCAGGAGCTAAGTGCCACACAGGGCAAAGTGCTACATCCATGGGGGATGGGAGCCACCTCTTGAACCTATGGGGGCCACCTCTAGAATCCTGCCTGCCTGGTGGTTGTGATCAATTGCCCATGATGATGAGGACGTCGCCTCTGTAAGGGCGGTAGATTGTGATGCCCTCCCAATAGTCCCATATTGGAAAATTAGGAATTGGTTGAGTGGTTTATAACCGGTTAAGCAAGAAAGACAAGGCACCAATTGGATCCCTTTTTGGGCTCTGGTGGCCCAAGTTGGTGTGGACCTTGTCCGTCTTGCTTTCTTGTAACGAAACGGGCCCGTGGGCCTGGGTCGTTACAACTTTATTACAATTGCACGCCAGAGGAGACCAGGAAACATCATACTGCGGACTTGGCTTTTCGCGGCTGAGGTCTAGGATGATGCAAGGTAGCTTTCTTCAGCTATCTTGGATTCGATTCAAAAGCTTATGTGCGAATGTGATGGAAGCACGAACAAAGCTTTAATAGGACGCAAGCACGTTCTGAGAATTGGTTTGCCATCTACCGTTTATTTTTTATTTTTATTTTTATTTTTTTTTGGTACAGACGGATGATCACACCAATCTATGGTGAGTCAAACCCGATATATCCGAGTACAAAATTTGGAAAGAATAAGGAGGCAAGGGTCGCCTAGCTTCCAGCTTCAAGAACCAGAATGAGAGGCCATCCTGGCAGCAATCCAATCAGTAGTCGAATTGGCTTCCCGGTAGATGTGCCTAATCTTGGCGCAGCAAATACCCTGGAGGGTAGAGTGAATATCGCTAATCAAGGGGATGATAGGCAATCGGGCACTAGAGTCCTGCTTAAACCAGCGGATAACCGTAGTGGAATCCCCTTCAATAATAATGCTGCTGATACTCAGGCTATGAATAGCATAACAGATACCAGCCCAAGCAGCACATAGCTCAGCAAGAGGCACTGTAGAGTCGAGAAGACCAAATCCACTAGCCGCCATCATCTCACCAGTAGCCCATGAATCATAAAAGCTGAGCCTGCACATCTACCACGAACACTTTCATCAAAGTTGATTTTAACAAACCCTGAAGGTGGAGGCTCCAAAGAAATAAAGACCGTACGCCGGTACGCTGCCGAAGCAACAGAGGAGTCCCAGTGGCCAGGGTTTGCAGAAACAAGAACTCTCTGATGGAATTTATACTCGGCAGCTAAAGAGAAGGCAGCCCTGACAACCCTGCAAGACTAAATAGTCTCCTCAATGAACACTAGCCGGTTCCGAGATAACCAAATCTGATAAGCAACATAAGCCATCCTCGAAACCAGCAAATGTGAACCTCTAGCCATATCCTCCCTGATCATACTCAGAAAATAACTACACAAGGAATCATACCCCTGATCCCAAGGACCAATACTAGAAAGCTGCCAAATCTATCTCGCTCTATAGCAAGCGAAGATAGCATGTCCAACCGTCTCATTCCCAATACCACATAATGGGCAAGTAGGCAGAATGCTCATATCTCTCTCAGAGAATAGGGAACAAGTAGGAAGTGCATTCCTTGCAAGTTTCCAAATAAAGAACCGCACCCTAGGATGAATAGGGAGGCGCCAGATCCACTTAAAATCAATCAAGTGCTGGGTCCGAGGCATGTAAATCTCAATAAGATCTCTGATAGGAGCACGAGACATCTACCGTTTATTAGCGTCGCTTGCTTAGCCCATACTTGTTCAATGAACGAAAACGTATATAAGTATATAACCTCTAACTTCCAACAAATACGCACATAGAAATTATAATGTCATGTAGCATTATAATTTTTTAGTAGGTTTAAAAGTTTAAAGCAGCTCTCATTCAGCAGTGATCTGTCACCCATCGTAAGCTAAGTTAATTTTCTTTACTAAACCATTTCAGACAGTGATATGCATAGAAATACCAGAGCAACAAGCAACTCCAAATATAAAACGCCCCTACTAAGTACCAACCATATAATATATTAGATCCAAGCAAGATAGAAGACCCCTAGTCGCCGGTAGCCTCCACCAGTGCTGCACCATCCATGATCTGTGACACGACTTCCTTGGATTCCTTCAGCATTTCAGTGCTCTTCAGCAGTCGTTCACGCTTCGCTGCAGTTGATGGAGATTCGTCAAGCATCCTTTCCAAGCCGCCCATCCGTGGCCCCGCCAGATCTTCTATTATTTCCCTTTCCAGTTCTTTTCCACCAAGCGATTTGCGCTGTATATGATGTGCAGCCCCAAGGTGTCCACCAGCCGAAGCATCACGATCTTCCAATACGCCACGATCCTCATTCTCATGTCGAACGCCTGCTCTGCCATGGCCGCGTACTGTCTTAGATGGCCGACTTCTACCTCTCCGAGACCTTTCAGCGAAACGATATTTGGCCTCCTCAACTGATCCTCAATGGTTTGTGTGAAGACACCGTGACTCTCCATCAGCTCGTTCCATGTTTTCATGTAGTCTGGATTGGAAGTGTAGTCAGAGACCATCTCCATCTCTATGATCTCTTTCATAAAACGACATGATTTGTTTCTCATATTCACTATCAGATTCTGTGCTGCCCTTCGAATCGAAGGTTGAATCTGTGGATAATTCTCGGAATGGTGCAGCAGCAACCTCATCACGACTTCCTCGATGTAGGCCCAAACCTTCCGAACAAACTCAACCGGACTGTGAGATATCTCGTTCACCTTCCTCCTGAGGAGAGTGAGGAAAGCGTTTCGAGGCAGGAAGTTCGGGAGTCCACCAATCCCCTTAGCCTCCTCCAGAACAGCAATCTCCTCCATCAAAAATCTGTTGTCAGAACTCCGGCAGTTGGAAGGCATCTCCTTGGAGTATTTGGTGAGCATCTCAGCCATCCGAGCTGTGGCATGCATTCCGGCATCATCAGGGAACTCGTCGAACTCCCCTCTGACAAGTAATTTCCTCAGAGACTCCTTCACCGTGCTTAACATGTGGATGAAAACCCTCATGGCATCCCCCAGATTCGAGAGATTCTCGGGCATTTGGTCGAGCTCGGAGATGTTCTGGGTGAGCTTCTCGTTGATCTTCTTCACTATATCGGGCAGACACCTTTTAATGCTGGCGGCCTGGATCTGCATCAGCTTCCGGCCAGAACAGGGATACCGACAATGGACCTGTCGATCTTCCGCAGGAGAGCGTGAGTCTCGAACAAGCACCGCTCCACAGCTCGGGCCTCTTCGTAGGTCTCGTCGTCGATGCGGTTGCGGACGCACACGTATCCGAGACCTATGTTGACATCGTCGGCGGTCACCTTCTCGAGCAACCCCTCGGGGTCCTTGTCGGCTTTGGTGACGACGGCCAGGGTCCGCTCGCCGGTCCGGTCGACTTGCTGCGACATCCTGATCGACTCGCAGGTCGGGAAGTCGACGGTTGCCGTCAAAACGTTCAGAATGATGCTCTCCTTTGGAGTGATGTACTTCATTATAATTTCTGATATCTGCTCGTAGATGTTGTCCGGCTGCCCGTGGACCGGGACACGGGTGATGCCGGGCAAGTCGACCATCGTGAGGTCAGGGACACCTCTCTTCTTGACGGTGAGAGTGAGCGGCGTGTTGGAGATGCCTTTGCCATCGCCAGCAATATCTTCGGTGGCTGAATTGATGGCGTCGGCGATGCCGTCTTCCGATGCGGGGACGGTCTTGTCTTTGTACTGGAGCTCCAGTTGAGGCTGGGAAAGGAAAGGGTCGTTTTTGAGGCGCATGATGAGTGGGACCCGGGTGCAGATGCCCTGGCCGCGGGGGAGGCTGATGCCGGCGAGGGACTCAAGGACACTGGATTTGCCACTGGATTGGTCGCCGACGACGACGATAGTGGGGAGCTCGATGCCCTCCTGCATCACATTGAGCCGGCGAAGGTGGTCCACGGTATCGAGGATGGGGCGGATGTGGTCGTTGTAGGAAGAGGCGAGGGCAGTCACGTTATGGATTTCAGCCTTGGCCATGTCTCCTGTTGATTTGGTACCGTTGGCGAGAGGGAGAGGGAGAGGGAGAGGGAGAGAGCAGACTGGTGACGGTTATCTCTATTGCAGGCTTGCAGCCAGCTCAAGGGTAGAGGGTTGATTTAATAGGATTCCTCACGAGCGTTGCACGTGCCCTGGTGTAAATGTGATTGAAAAGAGCGGACTACGTTGCTCTGGGACCAGCGGTGCTTTGGGAAAGAAATTAAAAGAAAAACAAAATAAAAGTGCTTTTCGCGTAAAAAGGAGATTCATGGGGAGAAAAAATGAATCGGAAAGGTAGCCGCTTACGCGTCAAAGTTTATAAAGGAAGAGCACTGTCTCGGGTTTCCAAGGAGACAGAAGGCAACTAACTTAATTAAGAGGTAAAAGAACAGATTCAACTGGGCAGGCAAGGGTCTGCGGTAGGCGATGTTAAGTGGGAGGTCGGGAAATGTCCATGGGATTCGTGTTATTTCTGACTATGTTCTGTACGTGCAAAGGTTAGGATTAATTGTGGCGTTCAAGTTTGAGAATTGAGATAAAGATGTAATGCTTAAAGTAATTTAAATATATTTTTAATTTTTATTTAATTAAAAATTTTAAAAGTTAATGCAACAAACTTAATAGCTTACTATTTTTTCATCAAATTACTTTCTTTTTTTTTGTTAAAATAAATATTCTTTAGTTAAACTCTATATCTTTTTACTAACTAACAAACTCTTTAACAATCTATAACAATTTTTCTAACTAACTAACAAATTCTTTAATTAAATAAAAAACTTCAACAATCTTGAAATGCTCCCTTCCTTTACTTATAAATATATGGAGCATTTCATTTTCATCATTTAAATCATCCAGCACTCAAGCCTTCTTTTGTTTCCTCCTCTTCTTCATCTTTTCTTTATCTTCTTCTAATTCTTGGAGCCTTGCTGGGCTGAATAAAGTTTTACTAGATCTCACTGGAGATTGGATTGATGTCGAAGCTGATTAACTAGGTTTAAGTGGTAGAAATAGAGTATCAAAGCTTTGAAAGGACTTTGGGATGCCGTTGATTATTGCTATCGGCAATCGAGTTGCCATTAAGTGGATTTCAACTCTTCTCTATTTTGCTTAAAGGTATGGATCGATGAGAGATATATGTTGATTGGAGTCATTGTTGTCTCTTGAATCTTTTGGAATCCTAATAAAAATTTTGATCCAACCATGCTGATTTGATTTGATGTGAGTTTCATTCTTTGGATCTCGATGAAAACAAGATGAAGTTGGATGAAAGTATCGGGTAGATGGAAGAAAATAAATGAGTATCTTCTTTGATATAAGGTAAATGTGATGGATTATTTGATTTCGATCAACCAAATATCAATAGGTTTATGAAATTCATGGGGGTTTAAATAGCTAAATAAATGAGTTAAATCTAATATAGTAGACCCAACTAAATTTGAAACCAATCTTATTTGCTCAAGAATCTAAAACTAATATACTTATCTGGTTTAATTTATCTAAATCAATTAATATGGAATAAGTGATGAATTCAAAACCATATAAATTAAACTAAACAAATATATATATATTATTTTAATGGATTTTGATCCATTTAATAGGATCAAAAGCATCTAGGACAATAGCCATAGGACTAAATCCATTTTAAATAGTGAACCAGATTATTTCTTAGGCCTAAACCCTCTGAATTAAAACTAAAATTTTTGGCCTGAATTAGTTGCTGAATTTTATTTTATAGTTAACTAGAATATTAATTGTACTAGATTAAAAATGGATTTAGGTAGATTAGAGTTGGGATAACCTAATTAATCTCTAATTAAGGTTATTAGTAATCTAGCTAATTTTTAATAACTTAAATAATTCTCTAGTGACCCAATTAAGTCAAGGAAAGTCCAATTGCTGGTTAGAAATGTTAATTTGTTAGTGGTTAATTGCATTTGAATAATGATTGGTGTATATTTTAAAGTAATTAAGCATAGGTTAGCAATTGGTGGAATAAGGGACAATTTGGTAATTAGTTAACTAGGGCTTCTTATAGTAAATTAATTAAATAAAATGCTAAATTATTTAATTAAGTTATAATTAACCTATTTAAGTCTAGAAAAAGGACAAAACGATCATTTTAAAAGTCTGGCATAGAAATGTAAAATGATAATTTTTTGAATTATGAATTTTAATGAATTAATTAATTTTTATGTTGATTATAGGTAATTACTAATTGAGGAGACTATTGAGATTAGGAACTTAAGGTAGAAGCTCTACACCTATTATAATGCAATATGTTTCATGATTTGCATGCCTATATACATCATGAATTTATTGTTGAATTTTTAGCATGTTTTAATTATACATGATGGTTTATTTGTGAAGTTATTGTATATGTTGTAGTATATTATTTTAATTATGTAATGATTATAGCTTTTATTTGAGATATATGGATATGATGCATTAAGATGTATTTTTGGTTGTAGTATATTATTGCTTTGATGGATATGTGATGATAGCACGTGGACTAGTCATTGAGATATGGTATGATGGCATCAAGGTATGATAGTTTGGCGAGAAAAGTCGATATGGAACCATAAAATACTGATGATTTACTGTTGATATATGGTATTAGTTTTGACAAGATTGACTTAGATTGATGGCACCAAGGACCTAGATCGGTAGCACTGAGAGAGAGCTGAAGGCCGAGTAAGGGTCGAAGGCCAAAAGTCGATATAGTACCAATCTATTCTGATCGAGTTTAATAAGGTGGGCACTAGTATGAAAACTAAACTATGCGTGTGTGCATTGACAGGTTAGATTGTTAGATGTGGATTTCTGACATGAGATTTTTTAGCATGCATTGATAATATGTTGATGTTTATGAGAATGTCTTAGTTCAATGCTATGGATAATTGAGATGGATCTGATGTTATTATTGATATATGGTACTAGTTATAATAAGATTAGCGTAAACCGATAGTATTGAGAGAATGCTAAAGGTCGAGTGAGGATCGAAGGCTAAAAGCCGATGTTGAATCAACCATAGACTATTGATTAAGTTTAATATGCTGAGCACTAGTATAATAATCAACCTAAGTATGTATCAGCATGTTAGGTTATTAGACTTGAATTACTGACATGAAATTATCAGCATGTATCTTCAACACGGGAATAGTTGCGATGTGGATGTAGATATATTGGTGATTTTGATGTTTTATGTGGTTATGTTGGTATTTGTCTGATTTTATTATTTGCAACTAGTTTTATAAATATATTATATTACTTTAGTTATTTTGTTATATAATTTCATTTAAGGTTTTCTTGATATATTCATATATAATTCTACTAAGTTCTTAGCTTATTAGTTTTTCTTCGTTACTATATTTTAGAGGATGATAATGGCGCTTATCCATTGAATTCAGACTTAGGTGTTAGGTACAAGAAGTAAGATTAGTGTATAATTATTCTATAACATTTGATAATATAAATACTTACTTGAAGATTGACATTCACATTTTTATTTACTCATATTATGACTTTATAATAGTATTTTGAGATATACGAGTTTAGCTTTTGTTGATAATTTTATTATATTAGTTATATTGATATTTAGTAAGTCTTGTTTGCTTTTTAATATTTTTTTTAAGAATCTACAGCTACATTATAATCTGGAGCAAGTTTCGGTTCAATGGTGACGACGGAAGGTACGTTCACACATGCATGCAAGTGCCCGGCATGCTCAAGAAAGCAAAAAAGTAAAACCAGGCGTTGGTGGTATCTGGGCCCTTCATCAGCTAAAATGCTTTCGGCTCAGCCATCGTACGAAAAGGAAAGAGACTGAATTCAAAAACAAAAAAAAGCAATGCACTTTAAAAAAAATTGCGATTGGTGCCTTTACAATTGACGGTTCCCTCTTCTTTTAGATATTACTTAGTTCGTAGGTTTCTGCTAACTTGCAGACAAAGCATCATGGTAAGCCAACCTGCAAGCCATTATTTTGAGAAGGCACCGGGGACCAGAGCTACTAAAACCAATTTAAATCTTAAAATATCTTGTGATTGGATTGTCAATGACCAACCCAGCTCCAGCAGTTCAAGAAACCCAGCTTGAAGAACACCCGAACTCGGCCTCAAGTTCTAAGGTCTTCAAGCCCCAAAAGACTCCTAAGCCTGAGTCTTCTCGGCAGGGCCTAGGCTTCATGATTCAACCTGATCCGAGTCCGACCCTAAAGCTATGGAAACCAGGTGGACGGGTCCAGTACCCATGGACCAGATTTAGGCAGACTGGTTAAACGCTAAAGGCCATGATTTCTCAGATTTGGGGCTTTCAGGGCCGGACTCACAATTTTTCCAAGCAGAATTTCAACTACTAGGAAATTATTCAGTTAAGCAAGACAGACGAGAAACTAACTTTAGACCATACTATCTGAAAATTATTCAAATTTATGAGGTAAGTTTATGAGGTAGAAACCACCTAATATCCCAATAGACCTAGGAATGGCAATGGATGGGTTGGGGTTGATTTTCCATCCTATCTCGTTCTCTACATCTCATGCCCTACCCGTCCTTCTTACACCATGCTCATGCTATTTTTCATTTTTTTTTCTTTAAACAATCTTAAAAACATAATTTGACTATTTTTTGTATCAAAATTATAATATGACTATACAAAGAATATGAAAATCACATTGGAATGGATTGGATTTACTTACCTTGACGATTTAACGATGGATTGAGCACTAGGTTATGGTGTTACCCTTTTATTCACAATCCAAACTTTTGTTTAGTTTCTGTTACACTCACATTCTTTATTGCTTCATGTCCCTTATCTTCTCTTAATATATACAAAAAAAAAAAAAATCTCGTTCATGTGCAGGAAGCAGTTTTTTTTTTTTGTTTTTCTTGAATAATAACTGCTATGGCCAGTTTTCTTCATGAATAACTGCCATGGGTAGTTGTCTGTCGTGAGCGTCACATTGTTTAATATCTTTCACTCGCACATGCAGGGTAAGATCCTCATTGCGAAAGAAAAATAAGAAAAGAAAAATGCAATAAAAGCCTAAACACCAATTTCATACTAATAGATGAATAGTGCGACTAGCAAGTATACTTGCACTTGTGAGCCTATTACCATGCATCTGTTAGGAATGTCATAGTAGCTTAATCCTAAGAAAAGTAACTAGTTAATAGTTTCAACTCGACATACCCTAAACTCATCCCTTTTATCAAAACATCTCTAATCCCTCAAAGAGCATGTTAAAACAATGCGATTATGTATTCATAATCGAGTCCTTGCTTTTCTTAAGCGACAAGATTGGCCGGCCAATGAATACATCGAACATAGTCTTCCTTTTTACTCGAAATTTTGTAACTCATATTTAGCCGCTTATCTAGACATGTTTCATATATCGAATCATTCATAATCATAGGTAACATACTAAGATAGCATGACACTAAATACGAACGCCAAATAACAGCAAAAAGTATAAGGGTATTATTGTAAAGTTTTAATTTAACCTCAATCGGTCTCACACAGTGGAGAAGCATGGATCTATTCTTCCACTACCTTTTTGATCGAACTAGCACATATGGTATGAATCATGTGTTACAATATTTATAACTTTTTGATGTCTGATAAAATACTGTACAAATCTTAGTTCAGTCGCTTTCAAGCACCAAACCTAAATTCTCTAAGTGCTCTCATTCAGCAGATAATCACTAAAAATTCATATCTGGCTTTCACAGGTTATTTGAAAGTGGGCTATTCAAATCGATTATCATATAAATAAATATATATATATACACAATCTCATCTCATATTCTCTATGAGGTGACATACCTAACATTATGTTCATCTTCACTCGCTTTACGAGCGCTAGAGATGATTGCTTATGTGAGTAAGTCAACCTTAACCTGTGACATTTGTTGAGCTTCTAACCAAACATATGATGTGTATATATATATCATGATAAAAACAATACATTATATGTGCTCAACAATGTTCAAAAAATTATACAATCTATATTCTACGCAATACAAGAGAATCTATATATGTCATAAAAATATCTCTTGGAATTGACTTAGTCAAAGGATCCGCCACCATTCGATGCGTAGAGATATATTGTACAATCACTTCTTTTTTACCAATGATGTCTCTAATGTAGTTGTATATGGTATCAATGTGTTTAGTTCTACTAAGATATTTAAAGTCTTTAGTGAAAGCCATCGCTACTTAATTATCATAATAAATAGTAATTGGTGCAACACCATCACTTTGAACTTCTAAATTATCAAAAAAATCTTCTTAACCAAACAGCTTTCTGTAGCAGCTGAACATGCAACAAATTCAGCTTCCATAGTTGACAGTGTTATGCATGTTTGCTTCTTACTATACCAAAATATGACACCTTTATTAAGTAAAAAGGCATAACTAGATGTAGATTTTCGTTGATCGCGGTCTCCTTCCCAATCAGCATCTGAATATCCAATAAGATGTAAATTCGATCCTTGATAACATAGGCAGTAATTCATAGTTCCTTTTAAATATCTCAAAATTCTTTTGATAGCTTTCCAATGTTCTGGACCAGGATTCGATTGATACTGACTAACTAGCCAACAACAAAACATATATCCGGGTGGGTGTACATCATAGAATATATCATACTCCAACAATACTTAAATATGGTATAGTAGATATTTAATTTTGTTCTTGTGGATTCTTAGGATACATATTTTGACTCAAAGCTTTGCCCTTTGATATAGGAGTATCCATAAGTTTGCAACTACTCGTATTAAAACGTTATAGAATCTTTTGGATATAATTCTCTTGTGACATAGCCAAAAGTTTCTATAAACGATCTCTTTTAATTTTTACTTTCAGTATGTAATTTGCTTTACCCATGTCTTTCATGTTAAAATTCATAGACAACTATCCTTTAATGATCATAACATACTCCTTGTCATTTCCAGCTATCAAAATATCATCAACATAAAGAGATAGAATTACAAATTTGTCATTCATCTTTCTAACATAAACATAATGGTCCTCATCAATTATTTTTAAAATATATGTTGAATCACTTTATGAAATCTGAGGTACCACTGTCTAAATGACTGTTTCAGGCCATAAATTAACCTTTGAAGCTTGCAAGCTTTGCGCTCTTGACCTTTATCTAGAAAACCTACAGGTTGTTCCATGTAAATTTTCTCGTTAACTCTATATGTAGGAAAGTTGTCTTCACATCCATTTGATGCAATTCTAAATCTAGATGTGCTATTATAGCTAGAATTAAACGAATAGAGGTAAACCTAATAACTGATGAAAAAATTTCCTCATAGTCATTACCTTTCTGTTGGGTATAATCTTTCGCTACTAGACGAGCTTTCTATCTATCAATAGAACCATCCGCCTTACGCTTTATTTTAAGAACCCATTTATTCCCAATAGCTTTGCGGCCTGGCGGTAAATCAACCAAGTCCCAAACTTGATTTATTCTCATAGATTCCATTTCCTCTTCCAATGCCACTTTCACTTTTCTTTAGTAGGATATCAAGTGCCTTTTTGATAGTTGTAGGTTCATCATCATCTTGGGGAGTAACTATATAAACCTTATTTTTAATTTGAAAATACTTTTGAGGAGTTTTGGAATGAATTCTCCTTCATAATTGAGGATCATTTCTTTCACTATCAAAATTGATTTTAATTCAGTCTCAACTCTCCCACTTAATTGAGATGGTTGAAGCAAATCCTTTGTGTTCTTTCTATCAAGAACAGGATTAAGTATAACTTCTTGAGTGTCAACCATCGAATGATTTGTATCAACCTCTTCTTGTTCATCAATCTCATATAAATGAGAACCTTTGTCCATATCATCCTTTTTAGGATATTGATCTTCAAGAAAAGTGATATCTTGGGACTCAATTTTAGTTAACCTTCCATCAGAATCCTCACTAATAAACACATATTCTTTAGAGTTTTCATAGTATCTTATAAAAATATATTTCCTTCCTCTAGGTCTTAATTTACCCTATTTGTGGGAAGTATCAAGAATGTAAGCAGATCTCTAGGGATGCAACTGACTCAAATCAGGATTCCTACCTATCCATAACTCATAAGGTATGAAGAACACTGACTTAGAAGGTACTCGATTAAGTATGTATGCAGCAGTTAATAAAGCATCTCTCCAATATTGTATTGGAAGATTAGTTTGTGCTATCATAGACCTGATCATGTCTAGTAATGTTCTATTTCTTCATTCAACAACATCATTTTGTTGCCAAGTTTTAGGAATGATCAATTGTCTCAGAATTCCTTTATCATTACACAATTCCTTGAACTATTCAGATAGATACTCTCTTCCTCTATTAGTCCTTAAAACTTTCACCTTTTTGTCTAATTGATTTTTTACCTTATTTAAATATCGTATAAAGCAATCCAATGCTTTTGATTATGGGAGATCAAATAGATATGACCATATCGAGTGTAATCATCTATGAAAGTAATGAAATATGATGCTTCATACTTATTTTAATACTCATTGGTCCACAAATATCAGAATGTACAAGTTGCAAAGGGTAATCAACCCTCTAGGCTATTCCAAATGGTTTTCTATTCATTTTTTCTTTTAAGCAATATTCACAAGTGGGCAGATTAAATTTCATATTTGATCCCACTAGACTATCACGAGCAAGTTTATTTATTCTATCTTACCCAATATGCCCTAATCTAGTATGTCATAAATTCATATCGGCATCATTATTGCTAGATTTAGTAAATAGTGAAAAACAAACACCACTATTACTATTGCAATATTTAGTGCTTAAAACCATTAAACCATCCAAAATTAATCCACAAACATAGTAAATTGTACCATGAGAAATATTTACATATTCTTTATGAAAATTCAAATTGTATCAAATTTCAGAAGAGCAATAACATAGACCAAATTTTATCGAATAGCTGAAACATAAAGGACATCATGTAAATACAGGATCCGACCTTCTTGGAAATCCAATTTGCATGTACCAATTCCTTTTACTTATCCTCACATTATTGCCCAAATAAATCCACTTCGGTCTTCTAAAAATTTGATAAAATTTCATAAACTCATTTCTATCTCTACCTACATAGTTTATGGCTCCTGAGTCTACAGTCCACAAAAGATGTGCTTCAATGAGCAAAACAGTACTAGAAACAAAAATTTGATATAGAAGTATAATAAAAGAAGGCAAGATGAGATAATACCTTTTTAGGCTCAGTGCATTCACGAGCAAAGTGATCTAGTTTGCCACAATTGTAGCATGTCATCTTAGTCTTGTCTTTCTTACCACCGTGCTTTCCTTTGTAGTGCTTTTGAAACTTATTCTTTTTCTTTGGTCCTTGACTAGCCTCTTTTTTTTTACCCTTGCCTTTGTTTCATCCATTATATCTCTTGTGCTTAAAACCAAAAAACTTCTTAGAACTCGGCTTTGCCACATATGCTCGTGCATTAGGCTTGGTTGCCTCTAGGTGCACATCTTCAAGTTTCAAGTGACCATATATCAGCAAAGGTTTTAATGTTTTCATTATGTGTCATATTAACTTTTATGTATTTCCAACTATTAGAAAGAGACCGGATAACTTCTTGTACTTGCTGCTCATCCGTGAGGTTATATCCAGCATATTTTAATTCCATGATCATATTTGATATGTCCCTTAAATATTGTGTCATTGATTTGTTAAGAACTTTCTTAAAGTGTCAAATTTAATAGTTAGCTGCCTAAGTTTGGATATAGAAATTCCTCCAAAATTTTCTCTCAAAGCAATCCACATGCCATTAGCAGTCTGATACTATTGATATTCATAGACCAGACCATTGGTTATGGAACTGGTCATGATTTCTCATTCAGTAGAATCTTTCTTTTTTCATATATTATAAGCAACTAAATCAAGTCTGTACCGGCATTGTTAACATTTTTCTCAACATCTTGAGGCTCACTCATCACGTTGTTGATGGCCTCCAAAGAATCACTCTTATCGAGTAGATACTAAATTTTCAATTGCCATATGTTATAATTATCACCATTTAATTTCTTCCCTTTGTTGAGATTAGCAATAATATTGTTGGCCCAGATGGCAACCCAAGAGGGGGGGGTGAATTGGGTTCTTAAAAATTTAAGTCTTTTTAACTTTAATTGATTAGTTAGCAAGATGTGCAAGTGAGATTAACTAATAAGCAAAGAACAAGCAGTTAATAAAGAGAGATAGAGATAGAGAAAATGAACACGGCAAACACAAGATAATTTTATAGTGGTTCGGTGCAACAACACCTACGTCCACTCCCAAGATCACTTGGGTCCACACTATAATCTCTCTAGATTACAGCCGAGTTGTTTTCCAAGATCACAACTCAAACTTGTTGTTTTCACGGGCGCACAACGAACCCAGCTGGTTTTGCGGGCTTACCAGCACAAAACCCTACACGTTGTTTTGCGGGCTAACAACAAACCTTACTCGTTGTTTTCACGGGATCACAACGAACCCACACAAGCACTCCGGCTTGTAACGAGGTAAACCTACCTCCACTGATTCAATCCACTGATTGAACCAGTAACCAAGTGAAATCAAAGTATTTGTAACAAAAATGCTCCTTCTTGAGCAGATATACAAATTTAAGAATAAATAAAAACTAGGGTTAGAAACGCCTGATGGTTTTCCGGATGATTGCAGCGATGGCTTTCTCCCTTTTCTCCTTGAAAAGTTGAATCGATGCCTCAGCAAGATTCCTCAATCGTTGATAAGCTTTGGAGAATGTGTTGCCTCTTTTTGAACTTGGGAATGGCTGAAGATTTTGCACGTTGGATTGCTTTTTGCCTTCCTCTTGAGCTTTGAGAGTGATTAAATGATGCACACGAATCTCTCTCTCAAATGCAAAGATTGAATCTCTCCTTGAATCAAATGATTCTACAATACTCTCAGTTTTCCCCTTTTTTTGATATTCAATAGGCTCTCTCTATTTTCTCTCTTGCTCTTCTATCTTTTTCTTTTCTATTTGAATCTGGCTCCTCTATTTATAGATCCTGAAAAGATATAGCCGTTAGACACAGTAAAATATAGCCGTTGATTCAAAATATTACCGTTGGTGCTGATGTGTCAACTCAAAAATTACCGCCCAGATTCCGGGGAGTCGGCTCGAGTACTGTGCGAGTCGGCTCGAACACGCGAATCCAGAAACGCACCAAAAAGTGAATTTTCAGGGGTCGACTCGCGAAAAGCTGGGAGTCGACTCGTGACTTTCAGGGGTCGACTCGCGAAAGCTGGGAGTCGACTCGAGAGGCACTCAAAAATGAGTCTTTCTGCCGTCTGAGTCGAGTCGGCTCGCACAGTCATGAGCTCGGCTCGAGAACTCGAGTTCAGGGAGTCGACTCGGAAACTCTCGAGTCGGCTCGGGACTGATACAAAAATCAGAAAACATTCTGATTTGCTTTGAAAATCATCCCAACCAACTTTGAAATATAAATATGACTTGAATAATGTTGATTTAACAGTAATGCTCAATTTCAAAGCATTTTCATTAATTCATTGATCTTTAAAAGAGTGGTATAAAAATCATTTTTGAATTCATAAGTATAGCTCACTGAAACATATATTCAATTGATTCAAAAACTCATTACACATTAACAGTTCATAGTTTCCAATTTGAAATTGCTCATAGTAAGAATATTTCATTGATTGACTTAACATGTTCATAGCCTTTTAGAAAGTAAAGTAATGTCTTTTGGAAATCATCAAAATCAATAAGTTGGGGCAATTATGTTTCAATAATTTCTCAACAATCTCCCCCTTTTTGATGATGACAAAAACATTAAGTATATGCGAGTTAAACTTAAAAAATTTGTGATTCTATAATCAAAGATTTATGTTCATGGAAAGGCTCCCCCTCAATGAGGTAGCTCCCCCTATGAAACTTTTTTATAATTCATTCAAAAATTTTAAATTTTGAGCTTTGAGCAAATGATACTTAAGTTATCTCTTCCCCTTAATAATACTCAAAATTTTCTCTCCCCCTTTCAGAGTCTTAAATTGCATATACGATTAAATACACTTTCTCCCTTTTAATGATTAAAGAAACTTAACAAACTTGAATCAAATTGAAAGCATATACGATTTAAATATTTCTCCCCCTTTTTTGTAATCAACAAAAAGGTTAAGAAATACATTAATGTATTCAAGGTATACTTCAAACATCATATCTCAAATGTACACAACATTGAAATGACTGAACTTCATTAACATCAAAAAGCATTACATCAAAGTTCAATTACTACAAATAACTGCATAACTGCAAATTTCACATTCATTACATCAAACTCAAATACATAAAGAGAAATAAAAATGTTGCCTAGTAATTCTAGTTAAGTGTTCTATAATCTTATGCATTCCTTCACATTGAATCTTGACATAATCTTTTAGTTTTTCATCAACAAACTTGCATGCACTTGAAATTTTGTCTTGAAGCTCTGCATTACTTTTGCATAAGTCTCACCATCTCCACAAATATCCTTCAATTCTTCAAATATATTCTTCAAATCTTCATTTAGAGAGGAGGTGGATGAGCTAACATTGGCTTCAATAGAAGATACTCGATCATTAATAGAATAAAGTGCTTCCCTCAAGTTCATAAATTTTTCATCAAATTCAGTCTTCAATCTAGTCTCATGCTCAATTAACTCTGATTTGAATAGAGACCTAAGCTGCTCTAACTGAGTGTCTGAAAAACTGACAGATGTAGAACAGAGGTCTGAACAGGAGCAGATGTAGATGCAGAAGCAGGAACTGGAATATCTGATGGAGCTGGAACTGGGTCTGGTATGAATGAAGTCTGAGGTGGCTCTGGAGATGAATGTCTAGGTGCCTCAGCTCTATCCTCTAAACTGTTCTTCCTTTCCCAAATTCCATTCCTTTTGATAAATCCCATTCTGTTGATAGTGGCCAAGGTATAATAGTCTGTGTGTCTCAATTCCTTCTTGGGCTCACTGTCACTAAACATAATCCCTTGGCTCCTGAACAACTGAGTCAAGATCATACCATAGGGAAGACAGATTTCCTTTTACTTCCACAATCAGCCATGTACCATAAAATCATTCTAGGCAGATTAAAAGGTTTTCCTGATACTATAGCATCCATAATAAAATGTCCCTCTCTGAAACATAGTCAAACCTGCCTGTCTTGGGAAATAAAACTCTACTGCAGATATTGTGTAAAAGTCTTAAGTTCCAATGGCAGTTGACTTGCAAGAACTTCCTCAAATCCTTCAAAGTCTCTATTAATAGTCTGGTGAGAGCAGGAGACCTATCCTCTGAAGCAAATGTGCAGGTCCAGACAATGGTAGGTTTAAAAGTCTAGATAAGATGGTGTCAGTAATGTTTAGACCTGCCTCTCACTATGCTTACTAACCCATTGTCTCCTCTAGTCAATTCTTATAAAATTCTTTCACCAAGCTGGATAAGTAGGACAATCCAATGAACAAATTTTCTCAAGTCCCATTTCTAATAACTGTCTTCCTATAATGAATCCCTCATTTTCAAAAAGCTCAAAATCGACCTTCCTTCCCGTTGTCACAACTCTACTAGCTAGGAGGTCTACCTGAGGGTTGGAAGTGGAGCAGGAGAATCACTGGAGAAGAAGACGTAGAATCCACGGACGGCTCGCGGACGGGTCGTCGCACGGTTCTTTTCCTCTTCATCCCGGCGCTCTACTGCTAGCTCCACGTTTTGGGTGCCATAGATGATTGGAGTGATTAATCGGAAGTATTTGGAAGATTTGGAGGGTTTGGGAGATTTTTGTAGAGAGAAACGAAGATTAGAAATGATAGGAATGACCGTCGGGTCGACTCGTGCCCTAGATAATCAACCTGGGACCACGTCGAGTCGACTCGCGCATAACCTCGAGTCGGCTCGCCTAAATCACAGAGAGAAATCCCGAACTCGAGTCGACTCGCTCATACCAGGAGTCGGCTCCCAAGTTTCAGAAACTCGAGTCGACTCCGGTACACACCGAGTCGGCTCGGAGACCATTTCAGAACAAAAAATTGAAAATTTTCTGAATGTTTGAAATGATTCCGGATTTGATTTTGTATGATTCATAATCATTGAGTCTTGATAAATCATTTTGATATGAGTTCTAGATAATATTTCCTTAAGATTTTGAGGAATTGAAAGAATTCTAGATGCATTTCCTTAATATTTCAAAATTTATTCAAAAGGATTACAAATTCCTAATTCTCCTCTAAGATATTCAAACCTTTCTTCACTTAGGGGTTTTGTAAAAATGTCAGCTAATTGTTCTTCAGTGTTTACATAATCTAAACAAATTTCATCATTAGCTACATGTTCTCTTATAAAATGATATCTAATTTCTATGTGTTTTGTCCTTGAGTGTTGAATTGGATTTTTCGTTAAATTGATTGCGCTAGTATTATCACATTTTATGGGTGTCTTATTAAGTTTGATACCATAGTCTTCAAGTTGTCGCTTAATCCATAGGATTTGCGCACAGCAACTTCCAGCTGCTACATATTCAGCTTCAGTAGTTGATAATGCAACTGAATTTTGCTTTTTGCTAAACCATGTGATTAAGTTACTGCCTAAGAAATGGCATGCACCACTTGTGCTTTTTCTATCAATTTTACATCCGGCATAATCAGAATCTGAATATGCAATTAGGTTTAATGTGGAGTCTCTAGAATACCATAAACCTACATTTTTGTGCCATTTAGATATCTTAAAATTCTTTTAACAGCTATTAAATGTGATTCTTTAGGTTCAGCTTGAAATCTAGCACACAAACATACTGCAAACATTATATCTGGTCTACTTGCTGTTAAATAGAGAAGGGATCCGATAATACCTCGATAATACTTCTGATCAACCTTCTTACCTTCTTCGTCTTTGTCTAGCTTGCATGAAGGACTCATTGGTGTTCCAAGGGGTTTCATTGTTTCCATACCAAACTTTTTGAGTAGTTCTCTTGTGTACTTGGTTTGGTTGATAAAATTCCCTCCTTGCATTGTTTGATCTGGAGTCCAAGGAAGAAGTTGAGTTCTCCCATCATGCTCATCTCGAATTCTCCCTGCATTAACTTTGCAAATTCTTGACAAAGAGATTCGTTAGTAGCACCAAAAATAATGTCATCTACGTATATTTGTACTACAAGTAAATCTTTACTTTTTCTTTTTAAAAACAAGTTTTATCAACATTTCCTCTTGTAAAATCATTTTCTATTAAAATTTACTTAACCTATCATACCAAGCTCTAGGTGCTTGTTTCAAACCATATAAAGCTTTGTGCAATTTAAAAACGTGATTTGAAAACTCGTGATCTTCAAAACCTGGTGGTTGTTCTACATAAACTTCTTCATTAATAAGTCCATTTAAAAATGCGCTTTTTACATCCATTTGAAATAGGTTAATGTTCATATGACATGCAAATGCAAGTAAAAGTCTAATGGCTTCTAGTCTAGCTACAGGTGCAAAGGTTTCATCAAAATCAATACCTTCTTCTTGACTATATCCTTTAGCAACCAATCTAGCTTTGTTTCTAATTACTATGCCATTTTCATCTAACTTATTTCTAAAAACCCATTTAGTTCCTATGATTGAATGGTTTTTAGGTCTTTCCACTAAAGTCCAAACATTATTTCTAGTGAATTGATTAAGTTCTTCTTGCATAGCTAACATCCAATTATTATCTTTTTCAGCTTCTTCTATAGTTTTAGGTTCTATTGTGATACAAATGCAAGATGATTACTAATATTTCTCATGTATGATCTAGTCCTTATTCCTTGAGATGGATCACCTATAATCAATTCCTTAGGATGACTATAAGCATATCTCCAGTCTCTTGGAAGATCTACATCATTATGATCATTATTAACATCATCATCCTTATGTGAATCATATCTTTAGCCTGTTGTTCATGATCAGAAGATACTTCAATATTAAGTTTTTCAAGATCTTTTTCAATTATGTTTGTATCTTCCTCATCATAATCTTTTCAGATCCAGATGCTAAAGACTCATCGAAAACTACATGAATGGATTCTTCAACTACTAAGGTTTTCTTGTTAAAGATTCTATATGCCTTACTAGTTGTTGAATAACCTAGAAAAATTCCTTCATCTGATTTAGCATCAAATTTTCCTAAGTTGTTTTTACCATTATTATGAATGAAACATTTACATCCAAATGCATGAAAGTATTTTATATTTGGTTTTCTTTCATTCCATAATTCATAAGGTGTTTTCTTTAATATTGGTCTTATTAAAGCTCTATTTAAGATGTAACATGCTGTGTTAATTGCTTCCGCCCAAAATACTTTGGTAAGTTGCTTTCACATAGCATGGTACGGGCCATGTCTTCTAAAGTTCTATTTTTTCTTTCAACTACACCGTTTTGTTGTGGAGTCCTAGGGGCTGAAAAATTATGATTAATTCCATTTTCAGTGCAGAAATTTTCAAATAAGTGATTTTCAAATTCTGTTCCATGATCACTTCTAAGAGATACTATAGTAGTGTTTTTCTCATTTGTGACTTTCTTGAAAAATTTCAGGAACATCGAGAAAGTCTCATCTTTGTGAGCTAAAAACATTACCCAAGTATATCTAGAATAATCATCTACAATCACTAGACCATATTTCTTTCCTCCTAGACTTGTGGTTCTAGTTGGTCCGAAAAGATCCATGTGAAGTAGCTCTAGTCCCCTAGAAGTTGAAACAAAGTTTTTAGATTTAAATGAACTTCTTGTTTGTTTTCCAAATTGACATGCATCACAGATTTTATTATTTTCAAAATCTAATTTAGGTAAACCTTTGACTAAATCCATTTTAATTAGTTTTGAAATAAGGTGTGTGCTTGCATGACCTAATCTACGATGCCACAACCAACTAATATCATTAATGTTAGCATTATCAGTAATTAGGCAATGACTACTCTTAGAAGTTTTGTCTGTGTCAACTAAGTATATATTGCCAAATCTATAACCAGTAAAAACAATGCTATCATCAATAGAATTAGTTACAGTGCATAAAGAAGATTTAAATGAAACATTAAAGTTTTTATCACATAATTGACTTATGCTAATTAGATTATGCTTCAAACCATTAACATAAAGTACATTATCAATTACTATAGATGGAGTTATGCGAACTTTACCAAGGCCCAAAATTTGACCTTTACCGTTATCGCCAAATGTCACAACTCCACCAACATTTTCTTCTAGGGTGATGAATTCCTCTTTGTCACCCGTCATATGTCTTGAGCAGCCGCTATCAAGATACCACTTCTTCTTTGATCTTTTGGCTACAAGACATTCCTGCAATATCATCAAACTTTATGCTTAGGTACCCAAGCTTTCTTGGGTCCTTCATGGTTAGCAGCAATAAAAATTGTTCCTTTCGGAACCCATATTTTCTTAGCTTTAATATTTAACTTGTTGTTGTTTAACGTTTTGCATTCAAAGGATTTGTGACCTTTTTCATTACATTTAAAACAAGTTATATTACCTTGGTTGGCTTTTATAAAAATATTCTTTAGTGATTTCTGTTTTCTTAATGTGTTATATCCCAAACCAGCTTTGTCAAAAACAGCTTTTTGACTATCTAGGATCATGTTAAGTTTAGTTGCTTAAAGTGAATTTCTCAACAATGTCCTTATATTTTTTAACATCTTTCTTAAGAGAGTCAATTTCTTTAGTTTGCTGTTCTTTATCTAAAGCTAAAGTTTTTATTTGATCTTTTAAATCTTTAGTTGAGTTTTTAGTTTCAGATTTTATAAATCTTTTTCTTGATTAAGATTATCTCTTTCTTTCCTAAGTTCTTCTTTTTCATTAGTTAAGTTCTTAACTTCTAAAGCTAATTCATTTTTACTTTTAGCTAAACTAATGTTATCATTTTTCACAGATTTAAATTTCTTTTTCAACAATTTAAAATCTATCATAAGTTCATTAAAAGCCTCAAACATTTCATCAAAAGTAAAATCATCATTTGAGTTTTCAGAACTTACCTCATTGTCGTTGTCGTCGTCGTTGGCCATGAAGCAAATATTGGCAACTTCCTTTTGCTCTTCTTCTTCCGATGAAGAAGATTCTTCAGACCATGTTGCCATATATGCTTTCTTCTTTTTCTTGTAGGCCTTTTTAGTAAAGGACAATCATATTGAATGCCCTGGCTTTTTGCACTCATAACATAAGGGCTCTTTTTCTTTTTCTTTCTCTTTTCCTTTTTCTTATCCTTTTCTCCTTCATTTCTTGCTCCAAATTTCTTTTTTGGAAGGGCCTTTTTCTCATAAATCTTCTGAACTTCTTGGCCAAGAGAGCAGTTTCATCATCATCTTCATCACTACATCACTGCTGCTCTCTTCCACTTCTGCAGCCTTTAGAGCAATGGTTTTCTTCTTTTTGTTTCCTCCTCAATATGCTGCCTCATTGTCAATTCGTGGGTCATGAGAGATCCTAGAAGCTCCTCTAAGGGTAGTGCATTGAGGTCTTTGGCTTCTTGGATTGCTGTGACTTTTGCTTCCCACGATCTTGGCAATGACCTGAGTATTTTGCGAACAAGATCAGCATTAGTATAAACTTTTCCTAGACTTTTCAAACCATTCACAATATCGGTGAATCTAGTGAACATGCATGTGATGGTTTCAGTTTGTTCCATTGTGAACAATTCATATTTATGAACCAAAATATTTATCTTTGATTCTTTTACTTGGTTTGTTCCTTCATGTGTAATTTCCAACCTATCCCATATTTCTTTAGCGGAATTACAAGTAGAGATGCGGTTGAATTCATTTGAATCTAAGGAACAATATAAGATATTAATGGCTTTGGCATTAAGTTGAGCCATTCTCCTATCATTATCATTCCAATCCCTTTCGGGCTTTGGAACAATAGTGCCATCAATAAGTGTGTGGGTGTACTAGGTCCATTTAATATAACACCCCAAAGCTCATAATCAGAAGCTTGAATGAATATCCTCATTCTAGCTTTCCAATAAGAATAGTTTGAGCCATTAAAAAGTGGAGGTCTATTCGTAGAATGACCTTCAGCAAAACTAGAACCACTTTGTGTTGCCATAATGACCTTTAGCTCTTGATCGTGAGATCAAACTCTAAATGAGCACTATGCTCTGATACCAATTGTTGGCCCAGATGGCAACCCAAGAGGGGGGGGTGAATTGGGTTCTTAAAAATTTAAGTCCTTTTTAACTTTAATTGATTAGTTAGCAAGATGTGCAAGTGAGATTAACTAATAAGCAAAGAACAAGCAGTTAATAAAGAGAGATAGAGATAGAGAAAATGAGCACGGCAAACACAAGAAATTTTATAGTGGTTCGGTGCAACAACACCTACGTCCACTCCCAAGATCACTTGGGTCCACACTATAATCTCTCTAGATTACAGCCGAGTTGTTTTCCAAGATCACAACTCAAACTTGTTGTTTTCACGGGGCACAACGAACCCAGCTGGTTTTGCGGGCTTACCAGCACAAAAACCCTACACGTTGTTTTGCGGGCTAACAACAAACCTTACTCGTTGTTTTCACGGGATCACAACGAACCCACACAAGCACTCCGGCTTGTAACGAGGTAAACCTACCTCCACTGATTCAATCCACTGATTGAACCAGTAACCAAGTGAAATCAAAGTATTTGTAACAAAAATGCTCCTTCTTGAGCAGATATACAAATTTAAGAATAAATAAAAACTAGGGTTAGAAACGCCTGATGGTTTTCCGGATGATTGCAGCGATGGCTTTCTCCCTTTTCTCCTTGAAAAGTTGAATCGATGCCTCAGCAAGATTCCTCAATCGTTGAAAGCTTTGGAGAATGTGTTGCCTCTTTTTGAACTTGGGAATGGCTGAAGATTTTGCACGTTGGATTGCTTTTTGCCTTCCTCTTGAGCTTTGAGAGTCGATTAAATGATGCACACGAATCTCTCTCTCAAATGCAAAGATTGAATCTCTCCTTGAATCAAATGATTCTACAATACTCTCAGTTTTCCCTTTTTTATTCAATAGGCTCTCTCTATTTTTCTCTCTTGCTCTTCTATTTCTCTTTTCTTTTTCATTTCTATTTGAATCTGGCTCTCTATTTATAGATCCTGAAAAGATATAGCCGTTAGACACAGTAAAATATAGCCGTTGATTCAAAATATTACCGTTGGTGCTGATGTGTCAACTCAAAAATTTTCGCCCAGATTCCGGGGAGTCGGCTCGAGTACTGTGCGAGTCGGCTCGAACACGCGAATCCAGAAACGCACCAAAAAGTGAGTTTTCAGGGGTCGACTCGCGAAAAGCTGGGAGTCGACTCTTGACTTTCAGGGGTCGACTCGCGAAGAGCTGGGAGTCGACTCGAGAGGCACTCAAAAATGAGTCTTTCTGCCGTCTGAGTCGAGTCGGCTCGCACAGTCATGAGTCGGCTCGAGAAGTTCAGGGGTCGACTCTTGAAAACTCAAGTGTCGACTCGAGTCAGATCAGGAGTCGACTCGGAAACTCTCGAGTCGGCTCGGGACTGATACAAAAATCAGAAAACATTCTGATTTGCTTTGAAAATCATCCCAACCAACTTTGAAATATAAATATGACTTGAATAATGTTGATTTAACAGTAATGCTCAATTTCAAAGCATTTTCATTAAGTCATTGATCTTTAAAAGAGTGGTATAAAAAATCATTTTTGAATTCATAAGTATAGCTCACTGAAACATATATTCAATTGATTCAAAAACTCATTACATTTAAAGTTCATAGTTTCCAATTTGAAATTGCTCATAGTAAGAATATTTCATTGATTGACTTAACATGTTCATAGCCTTTTAGAAAGTAAAGTAATGTCTTTTGGAAATCATCAAAATCAATAAGTTGGGGCAATTATGTTTCAATAATTTCTCAACAAATATTCTTAGATGACATGACTAATCATAGAACTACAGAAAGATAAGGGTAAATGCAATATCAATTTATTTATATATATATATATATATATATATATATATATACACACACACACACACATCATTAGTCATAATTCTAAATTAAATTAACCAAATAAAAACTTCATAAGATATAGATGCAAAAGTTCACTATGTTCCCAATCAACATTATATTCAAATGTTGAATTCACGGAGATTTAATTTGAATTGTGACAGATTTAATTCCAAATGAGAATTCACTTGAATTTTTCCAATTATGGAATGCCCATAAAAAAATATATTTTCATTACAAACTATTCAATGAAAACATATTTATAAGAACAAGAAAAAAAATTAATTTACTACCAGTTAAAGCATACCCTTCTAGGAATAGATTGTTCAAAATTTTTCATATCCAAAATCATAGGAACCATTTTCCTTAACCAGGGATAGCTTACAGTGGAATACTTAGCAGAATACAGATTGGGACTCACAGCTAATACAGATGTCCTAGCTAAGTTTTTTCAAATGTTTGATTCAAGGAACAAGTAAACTAGCCTCTCATAAACTCTAGTTTTTTCATTTAAAAAATCTTTGTCATCTGAGGTATTGGAAGACATACGATAATCACTTTCCCAGAAACTTTTTTAATTTTCTTGTAGACTTCATGGCAATGTTTTATACAAAGCTATATACTTCTCTATATCATTAAGTACATGACCACTATGTGTAATCTCTTGTAACTTATTATTAACAACCCTGTGATCACTATCGTTGGCGATCAAAAATAAAACCTACTCACTATTACAGCTAGTGGTGAATCGAGATCATATCCTCGGAGATCAAGGGCAATTATTTCATGAAAATAAATAAAAAATTATTTATAGATGATTATTTTAAGAATAGTAATTATTAAAGATATAACTAATTAATTAATAAAATTAAGATACCAGGAGAAGAAACCCAAGAATCTGAATCCACCATGTACACAGGTTTTATATTCTTTTTTTATGTTGCAATAACAATAATTTTTGCAAATTTAGGATTAGAATAATTTATCTCTTGTTAGGCACGTGCCGTATCAGAAGATCACGATACGTCCGCTTAGAGTATAAACTATCTAATTATTTATAAAATTAGAGGTCTAAACTACCATACTACGATATATCTTTCTTAGGCACATACCATATTCTGAGATCACGATACATCGATAGAGGATATAGGCCATGTATGCCAGATCAAAACCTCGATCAAAAAAATAACTTAAAAGATATATGAAAGAAGAGCATAATTTTTATTGCATAGAAATTAAGAACGAAAAGAAAGAGAGAACCTAGTTACAGCCTTTATCATCATCCCAAGTTAAAGTAATTTAGCCATGCATTGTTGCTGCCAGCATTTCCTTTATAATTTTTTCTTCCAGACCTAAATACAATGATCTAAATAAAAGAAAAATAAAAAGAACATTGGAGAAAACTCCTTCCCATGACTACTTCCCGAGGTCATCTTTTTATAGAGCTTGTTTAGGGCTTCCTTCTAGTCAAAGCTGAAGTCAATTAGGTTCAAGATCGTTCAGATATCATGAAAAAACTCCTTAGCCATTCGTTTTACATCACCTGCCTTAGTTTGCACTGAGAATCATGCGGAACCATCTCTTTCTTCCTTTTCGAGCAAATAGAGTCCTGATTTGAGTGTCGTCTGCATCGTTGGACTTCAAAAATCGAGCTCTTTCTATCTATAGGCTCTTTTATACAAACATCCATAAAAATATCAATTCTTAATAAATTTAAAGTAATTAATATTTATTTTAATGATTAAATTAGGATAATAAATAGACTTATCACACCTTCCAACTTAATCATTGCTAGTCCCTTAGCAATATAATTAAAATAAAATCATATGTCACTAAGATTCTTTTTTTACAAAATTAAATTTAGGCTTAAAGCTGAAAGAAGCTAGCTAGCATCACTAATTAAGTATTGAGTTTTTAAAGTTCATCCATAGATCTACAGCACTTGTGTTTGTGATGGCTAACTCAGCATTTCAGTACTATCTTATAAGAAACAATGGTATCTTCGCTTATCACTTACTTTGGTTAATTTTCTATATACCCTCAAATTAAGCACCTGACCTGAGGTAGCTTTCAGACTGATTGATATATTTTTTTATTTTTTTTAGCAATATCTTCACATTGCCCACTTTTTGACGTGAATAACAACGCTTACTTAGGCGAAGATGCCTGATTACTTTATGAAAAACCAATGTTTAGATATATATATATATATATTATTTTTTATTTTTATTTTTTATTAGGCAGGTAACTCTTTTCTTAAATTTAAGTTTCTCTTATTGGGGGTGTATATCAATTATCAATTTTTAATAATGATTGAATCTTCAATTGACCTTACAACTAATACCTAGTTTACCTCATCAGTGTGCATGTGCAATGAAAGTGTTAATAGCCTTTAGATGACCTAAGTAGGCCACTAAAAGTCTGACAGCTAGTTTACTCCTTGGCTCGCTACAGTAATTAGCCAATACTTTCTAACTCTATTACCTTTTTCTAGTCAATTTTGCTCAAGAATTTCTTTCATGGCACATGATTTATATAAAAAAATTTAAAACTTTTAAAAATTGCCAAGGTGTTTTCAAATATTTTTGAAAAAGATTTTTTTTATCCTCCAACTTAATTCCCATTATCCTCAATAGAGTAAGAAAGAATAAAAAAGAAGAAATACCACCTGGATAAGATATATCTCATGTAATGTTAGGAGTGACCGTGCAGAGCAGTCTCTTATTCCTAGAAATAAGAATCACAAAAATAAAGATCAGAACATAAAAATTTTGGGTTGCCTCCCAAAAAGCGCTAAGTTTAATGTCTTCAGCCAGACGTCATGGCTCACTTTGATTACCATTATCAAGAAGTTTGATAATGCCTTTCCTTACTACTTCCTTCATGTTTGGTTTAAGTTTTCTTGGGGGTCTCTTATAAACTTGGTTTTCTTCCTTAAGTGAATCCTATGTTGAACGATCGAGGGGCTAATTCCTTTTATGTTAGCCATGGTCCATCCTAATGCTTCTTTATTCTCATTAAATAGTTTTTCTTCTTATGAGGAGTCTAGGTCGGTTGAAATAATTACAGGCAAGGTTTATGATGGACCTAGGTATGCATAGTTGAGGTGCTTAGAAAGTGGTTTCAGTTCTAATTTGGGTGCTTCCTTTAGTGAGGTTTGGATAATGCTTCAGGTACTTTCTCTAGTAATTCAGTTGAAAGTTCATCTTGATTTTTTATCAATTATAGCAATCTCATTAATTTGCTTCCATCTTGGTTTATGCAGATTTCTAGGTCAAGCTCTTTGTCACTAAGGTCAATTGGATCATAAATATCCTGAACATAATTTGAGTCACTCGTTTGATGTGTATTGATAAGATTAAAAATATTAAGATCAATTGACATATTCCCAAAGGAAAGTTTCATTAATCCATTTCAGCAATTAATTAGGGCATTAGCTATGGCCAAAAATGGTCTACCTAAAATCACTGGGATATGGCTCTTTGGGTTTGTCATCGGTTCAGTTTCTAAAATCATAAAGTCTACCAGATACATAAAGTCACCAACTTTGATCAATACATCCTCTACTATTTCCTTGGATACTTTCAAAGAGTAATTGCTAGCTATATGGTCATTTTCGTAGGCTTTAGTTCTCCAACCCTAGTTGCTCATATATAGAGTGTTGCCTAGATCTAGCAACCCAAGAGGGGGGGTGAATTGAGTTTCTTAAAAATTAATTGGCTATCAAGTATGTGCACCTATATTCTTTCACAATTAATTACGTATTGTGAGGTGCATCAAATACACAATCAATCACAGAAAAAGAAACACAATCAAACACACAATGTTTATAGTGGTTTGGTGCCAACCTTGCACCTACATCCACTCCCCAAGAACACCTTGGGTATTCACTAATCACTGCTAGCCTAACTGGCTAACAAACTTGTTTACGGGCACAAGCAATCAAGCCTTACACACTAGCCCTCCAAGCTAGTCTTCTTGTTTATGGGTACAAGGGGACCTTACAAATCAAACCGGGTAGACCTCTACCCAACCATGTTTCACAACCGTAAAACAAACCAAGGCACAAGAATAGAATGTTTAGTATAATAAATGCTCCTAGATATGAGCAGACTTAAAGCAATAAATGTACTTATCAACTTGAAGAGCTAATCCCGAAGTAGCTTCTTTCAACTTCTTTCTTTAATGAACGCAGCAGCACAAGAAAGCTTTCGAGGTGGCTTTAAATGCTGTTCAATGAAGGTAGATGAATCTTGAAGACCACTTGAAGAACCAGCAATAAATGAGCTCCGGTGGTTAAAAAATAATCAAAGCAAAGCTTCAACAAACCTCAAGCAACTCTCTTTCAAATGATTTTTCTCTCAATCAATATTTTTCAATCTATCTTTTTCTTTTTGTTTCTTCCTTCTCTTTTTTTCTCTTTTTCTTTTCTGATTCTCTCTCTTTAAAACACTGTTCAAGGTCACTATTTATAACCAGAACATCAAAAATAGAGCCGTTGTAAGAGGAAGGAGTCCAGCCAAGAAGATTTAAGGAACCACATTCCAAAAGTTGAAAAACGGAATTCCAACGATGTGAGACAAAAACCAGCCGAGTGTTTTCAAAAAATAGCATCTCAATTTGTTAAAACCAGCATTCCAAAAAGTTCAGACAGAGAGCCAGCCGAAACATCAACAAAAACGGCATTCCAAACTTTAAAAGTTGGTATTCCAAAATTTGTAATAAGGGGCTAGCCAAACACCAACAAAAGCGGCATTCCAACTTTCAAAAGTTGGAATTCCATAATTTTGTAGCAAGGGGGCAGCCGAACCAAAGGCAAAATCAGCATTCCAATTTTCAAAAGTTGGCATTCCAGAATCTTGTAGCAAGGGGCCAGCCGAACCAAAGACAAAATCGGCATTCCAATTTTCAAAAGTTAGCATTCCAGAATAGGGAGCCTGGGAAACGGCAGAGGGCTTCTTAGAATTAGTATGCCAACATTATCAATTGGTATACCAAGATGAGAAGCTAGGGAAAAACGTCAATCTCCAAATACAAGGGACTAGTCAAGGATTCATCCAAATTGAATAAGCCAGAAATCCGAAGGCAACCCGAATGCAACCGAAGGCAACCCGAATTTAAACCGAAGGCAACAAAAGGCAACCGAAGGCAACCCAAATTTAAATTAAAGGAAACAGAATCCGGTATTCCAAATCAAAGATTGGTAACCGAGATTCAAGCAATATGCATCCAATTCGAAGGCAATGGAAAATAAATATAATCCGGTGATGATAGAGTTGTAAATAGGAGCTTGTAGGATAATTGAATCCAATTCGAGACAATGCAAATATAATTAATCCTGAAAGTCATTTTATCAGATAAATAGCATTATATCATGAATTGCAGTGTACCTAGGATAGACAAAGTGTACTGTTCCATAATAAATAATCCGAAATTGATTTGACAAATAGATCATTAGCACAATATTAAATTGATTTGCACAGAACTAAATTGATTAGCATAATATTTAATTTTTTACGTAATACTTAATTGTTTAGCATAATACTTAATTGTTTTGCGTTTCATCAAAATCAATATGGGGTCAACATAGAGTATGTCAATATATTAACACTTGCCCCTAAGTCTAATAGAGCCTATTTAATAGGGTGTTCCCCATAATGCATGAAATAGTGGGTGACCCTGGATCTTTGTATTTCACTGGCATATGGTTTAATAGGTAAGAACTCACACTAGCTGCCAGAAGGCTCTCTTGGGCACATTGGTGGTCTTCTTTTTGGTACATAGATCCTTAAGGAATTTGGCATAGGCTGAGACCTATTGAATCATGTCCCATAAGGGATGTTCACTTTAACTTGTTTAAAGACCTCCAAAACTTATCGAATTGGGCTAAATTTCGATTGGACTTAAGTCTATTTGGGAATGATGCTATAATCCTAATTTTTGGTTTATCTCCTTTGATAAGGGCTCACTGATGGGTTAGGCATTACATTACATGAATTAACTTTCTTTTTTTTTAATTTGTTAAACACTTGTTCTTGCAAATATATTGTTGCTATGTATTGATTGTTGGAAAGAAGCAGAAAATTCTACCGCCCCACATTGTAACTAACCAGAAATCATAAGAAATTGTATTTAGAAAATATTAAATATCAACTTTTGACAATACATTCTTAATCACAAACTTTGAATCTCCATGATCCACTTGTGAAAATTAATACCATCTCATTAATTAGCAGTTATCATTATATGTTATTTAATCTGTTTTGTTATAATGTGTGCTTTATCAATGCCATAAGATATTCTAAAACTGAATTGCTTATGATATATGGTTATGATACACCAGAATGGTTGTGTATGCTCTGAGTTAGATACGTTATGGTGTATAGTTTCATAGCATGAAATCCTTTTGTTTATGCCTCTTTCTTTTTGAGTCAGGTTAATAATACCACNTCTCCCCCCTTTGTCATTAATCAAAAAGAAGGTGAAAGAGTTTGCATCTATTACTGTATGTCTTTTCTTCAATGGAGCAAATAATGATAATCATAAAATTTTCAATATTAAGCAATATTGTAAAGTGCATATGAAATTAAAAAATCTTACAAACCATACAAACCAGTCATTATAACTTACAAGCCAATACATAAATTGGTTTGCAATAGTAAGCAGCAGTTATACAATTCATAAACATAATAAGAAAATAGTTTCAAAACAACATAATTCCAGAATAACAGAAATGACAAGGGCAGGAGCAGCATAAGCAGAAGTCCAGAAGCAACATCAATCTATGATGTCAACGTGAGACGAGAAGAAGATCCATGAGCACATGTGGAAGGGCGAGATGATCTCAAATGAGGGGTAGGACATCGAGTGGGGTCTTCAACATTAGGAGACAACTGAGATAAAGATTGAATTTCTTGTTGCATATTGTGGCATTCATTAATGAGCCTAGAATGATTATCAAGAGCACGCTGGGCCTTGACAGTTTGCAATCTAAAGGAAGACATCTCGTTACTTGCAATGTCAGCACTATCCAACAAAGAGTTCACATCCTTTCTCAGCTTGCCTACCTCGGCAAAGAAATTAGAAATGTCCATCATAGTACCATAATTGAAAGCTTTTCCTTTAATGATGGTCACACCGTGTTGTAAATCATATAGGCTTAATTTGATTTCATTTAGGGTAGAGAACATTGAAGATATGTGGGGAATCATGGTAGTATCAGAAGAACAAGAAGATGAACTATTGACAGATCCACCAAGAGAAACAACATCAGAAATCCTATGAACCAAGTCTCCATGTCATCAGGGTCCATTTTGGTAACCATAGGATGACTTGGTTGGAAAGGATTCTGAGCGGGTGGTGGACATTGGGTGGATTCGGATCAGCAGTAGGATTGTTAACAAAAGACGGATTAATATTAATAGAAGGATTGGGGTCCAAAGGCATAAAACCTTGTCAGCAAACATGTAAGTGTAGTTTGTAGGAGGGTCAGTAAACATAGAAGTAAAATTCTGAGGTACATTAGAATTAGAGGGATAATTTTGATTTTCAGTAGGAACAGAAGGGTAATTCAGATGTTCAGTGGAAAATTCCTGAGGCACATAGGTTGCTCCCCCTGGACAAGTGCATGATTTTCTTGCATTTTTCCTTTGCTCCTAGTCCAAAGGCCATCTACCTTAGCAAAACCCATACGAATTAAGACACGTTCATTGTAAATATCATTATGCTAAGGTGGTAGACATTCTCACCCCTAACATAACATCGAAATGATTAAATACATGGGTAAGAAGCAGACCATAGGGTAGGGCAGCTCTAGATCTACTAACAGCCTCTCTCATCACACAAATCATTTTTCTAGGCAGGTGTAGATGAGTTTGGGTTACAACATGAACATGAATGTTAAGTCTGATCATTTCATAATCAAAACTACCACTCCTAGAAGTAAGACAACGGAAACAATACTATGAAGTAATCTCATTTTGCATTCAGATCTTTAGCAAAAACACGATCAATATTAGAAGCATCATCAATATCCAGAACAGTCTCTAATTTAAACTTTCTATTTCAAGAGTATCATCACCAGAATATTACTTGAAATATTCAAAATTTGACTCAAAGAAATTTCATCAAATTCAATTCTGACACCTTAACGTTGAAGTTACTCTATCATTCCCAAAACTAATATTATGATAGAAAATTTTAACAAGATCGGGGTAAATGGGTAGGTTTGTCTTAAGTAAGTGTTCCCAACCTTGATAAGCTAGATTTTCTCTAATGAAAAATTTTCAGAAGCTAGAAACTCAAAATCCACAATTTTTCAAAGCTACAGATCTTTTAATCATAGATTGAAAGCTTGAAGGATTAGAGGGAGAGCACTCACTAATGCCTCGGGATGATGATCCACGCACAGATTTACCTTTTGGAGCCATAGATCCAAAGAAATCAATGAGATTTGAAGTTGAAATGAAGAAGTGGAAGAGAAGGAGAGGACCGTTGGCTTGGACTTGAAGAAATCGGTGAAGCACGGCTTGGGAAGAAAGAAATTGGAAGCAAGAGGAATAAAGCAGTCGGTTCCTTTTCCAATATTGGAATTCCAATTTGCAAAGTTGGTATTCCAAATAGGAAAAGTTAGAAGACCGGTTGACAAAAGTAGAATGCCAAACATGAAAATCGGTAGACCGATTAAAATGCCAAATAAAAGATTTGTTCATTTATTACATCATCCGAAATAATTTGAAATTGATCCAATAAAATATTAAAAATAAGAAGTATGAAGATCAAACAGTTGCGATTCATATGACATAAAATTCATGCAATCATGATGAGTATAGGTGAGTATAAATTAAACAATCATGATGACTCATTTAAATAGAAGGTCAAGCATACCAAGCTCTCTTCTAATTTCATAAAATTTTGATTCATCAAGGGGTTTTGTGAAAATGTCAGCGAGCTGCAAATTAGTACAAACATGCTCAAGCAATATTACCATTATTAACATGATCCCTAATAAAATGATGCCTAATCTCTATATGTTTTGTCCTAGAGTGCTGAATAGGATTTTTGGTTAAATTGATAGCACTAGTATTATCACATTTTATTGGAATATTTTTAAGTTTGATGCCATAATCTTCTAGTTGTTGTTTAATCCATAAGATTTGAGCGCAACAACTTCCAGCCGCAATGTACTCAGCCTCAGCTGTGGACACCACTGAAGTTTGTTTCTTGCTAAACCATGAGATTAAATTAACACCTAGAAATTGGCAAGTTCCACTAGTAGATTTTCTGTCTAATTTACAACCTACAAAATCTGAATCAGTGTACCCTATTAAGTCTATGCTAGATTGTTTGTCATACCATAATCCTAAGTTTACTGAACCACTCAAATATTTAAATATTCTCTTAACGGCTAATAAATGAGGTTCCTTAGGGTTAGCTTGATATCTAGCGCACATGCATACACTGAATAATATATCTGGCCTACTAGCAGTCAAATACAATAAAGATCCTATCATTCCTCTATATAATTTTAAATCAACACTTTTATCAGTACTACAAAGTCTAGTCTACAAGAGGAGCTCATAGGTGTACCGATATACTTAGAAGTCTCCATGCCAAATTTCTTTAACATTTCTTTGATATATTTGCTTTGGCAAATGAAGATTCCATCATCACTCTGCTTGATTTGTAGTTCGAGAAAATAGTTTAATTCTCCCATCATGCTCATCTCGAACTCTCCCTGCATAAGCTTAGCAAAGTCTTGACATAGTATTTCATTAGTAGAACCGAAAATAATGTCATCAACATAAATTTGGACAATAAGCATATCATCATTTTCTCTTTTAATAAAAAGTGTTGTATCAACATTTTCTAATGAATTTATTGCTAATTAAGAATTTGCTTAATCGTTCATACCACGCTCGAGGAGCTTGCTTCAAACCATACAATGCTTTGTTCAATTTGAAAACATGGTTTGGAAACAAGTGGTTCTCAAATCCTGGTGGTTGCTCGACAAACACTTGTTCGGCAATATATCCATTTAGGAAAGCACTTTTAACATCCATTTGATACAATTTGAAATTCATAAAGCATGCAAAAGCAAGTAATAATCTTATGGCTTCTAGTCTAGCAACAGAGCATAAGTTTCATCAAAATCAATTCCCTCTTCCTGACAATAACCTTTAGCTACTAGTGGCTTTGTTTCTAACTATATTACCATGCTCATCCAACTTGTTTCTAAATACCCATTTAGTCCCAATAATTGGATGATCATGTGGTCTATTAACTAGCCATACATTATTTCTTTCGAATTGATTTAATTCTTCATGCATAGCATTTATCCATTCTATGTCATCTTTAGCATCTTCAAAACATTTAGGTTCAATATGGGATACAAATGCTAAGTTATTATAAGTATCTTTAAATGAAGATCTAGTTTTAATACCATGCAAGATATCACCAATGATAAATTCCTTAGGGTGATTGTGTACATACCTCCAATCCTTTTCTAGGTCATGATTACCTTGTGTTTCTTCATGATTTACCTCTTCTTGATTGGTTTGAACATTTGCGTCTTCTTTTTCCTCCAAAGTAATTTCCTTCACTTGATTTTCAATTTCTCCTGCATCATCAATAGCCTTTCTCTCCCTTATTGGAAGATCATTAGTTTCATCAAAAGCAACATGAATTGACTCTTCTATTACTAAAGTATTTTGTTGAAAACTCTGTAGGCTCTACTAGAAGAAGAGTAACCAAGAAAAATACCTTCATCAGATTTTGGATCAAACTTGTCAAGATTTGATTTTTCATTATTCAATATAAAACATCGACATCCGAAAACACGAAAATATGAAATGTTGGGTTTTCGATCTTTGTAAAGCTCATAAGGGGTCTTTTTCAAAATAGGTCTAATCAAGGCTCGGTTTAAAATGTAACATGAGGTGTTGATTGCTTCTGCCCAAAAGTACTTTGGAGATTGCTCTCACACAATATGGTATGGGCCATTTCTTCCAAGTTCAATTTTTTCTTTCTACAACCCCATTTTGTTGAGGTGTTTAGGTGCGGAAAAATTATGATTAATGCCATGCTCATTGCAAAAACTTTCAAAGAAATGATTTTCAAATTCTTTTCCTTGGTCACTCCGAATCGATAAAACTGAAACTCCCTTTTCATTTGTAATCTTTTTAAATAAGTTTTGAAATGCAGAAAATGCTTCATATTTTCTAGCTAAAATAAAACCCAAGTAAATCAAGAGAAATCATCGATAATTACAAAACGTAACGTTTCCTCCTAAACTTGTAGTTCTAGTTGGTCCGAATAAATCCATATGCAATAATTCTAATGGTCTATTGGTTGAAATCATATTTTTAGATTTAAATAAAACTCTAGTTTGTTTTTCTAGTTGACATGCATCACAAATCTTATCTTTTTCAAAATTCAATTTTGGTAAACCTTTGACTAAATCCTTTTTAAGTAGTTTTGAAAGAAGATCCATGCTAACATGTGCAAGTCTACGATGCCATAACCAACTTGATTCAGCAATTTTAGCATTCATAGCAACTAACAATCAAAGTCATGGTCATTTAAATCATTCAAATCAACAGTATAAACATTTTCATGCCTGTGACCAATAAGTTTCATGCAATTATCAGCAGGATTTGAAACAATGCAAACAGATGATTCAAAAATCACTTTGAAACCTTTGTCACATAATTGACTAATACTTAACAAGTTATGCTTTAAACCATTAACTAACAAGACATTTTCAATATATGTATGAGGTGTGACACCAATTTTACCAATGCCAATGATTTTACCTTGGCCATTATCTCCAAAGGTGACTATCCCTCCATCTTTAGCTTCTAAAGTGATGAACTGTGATTCATCACCAGCCATATGCCTTGAACACCCGCTATCAAGATACCATTTTTGTTTAGATCCATAGGTTGCAAGACACACCTGCAAACATAATGTCACATCTTGCTCTTAGGTACCCAAGCCTTCTTGGGTCCTTTGGGGTTAGATAAAATGGTTCCTTTTGGAACCCAAACCTTTCTAATACTACCATGACTTATGTCCCTTAAACCACATTTAAAGCAAGTAATATTAGAAGATTGACCAGCATGTATGAAAATATTTTTCAAAGATTTTTTTTCTAAGAGGATTATATCCTAATCCTGCTCTGTCAAAAATAGCTTTTTGGCTTTCTAAAATCATATTTAATTTTAAAAAACTTAAAGTAAATTTATCAACTATAGGTTTAAGTCTGTCAACTTCATTTTTCAAATCCTTATTTTCTTTCTTCAAAAATTTATTTTCTTCAATATATTTATTATTTTCTAAAACTAGGTTTTGCATTTGATTTTTTAAATCTTTATTTTTGGAACTAAGGTTAGCAAAATCATCAACTAACTCATAGAATGCACCATGCAATTCTTCAAATGAAAAGTCATCAAGGAAACTTGGACTTACCTCCTCGTTGTCCGCATAAAGCAAAGATTGGCCACTTCATTCTTTTCTTCTCCTTCGGAGCTGAAACTTTCAGAATCACTCCATGTAGCCATCATTGCCTTTTTCTTAAATTTCTTGGGACCTTTCTTTAATTGTGGACATTCTGATTTAAAGTGTCATAACAAATAATTTCTTTTTCCTTTTCTTTATTCCCATCTCCTTTTGTAAATGGTTTCCTTTTTCTTCCGAACTTTCTTCTTTTCATGAATCTCTTAAATTTTTAGTAATGAGGGCCATGTCCTCATCATCACTGTCATCCTCAGATTCATCTGACTCTTCCTTTAGTTTAGAAATTTTAAGAGCCATAGTCCTTCTTTTCTTAGACTCATCCTCGTCAGTGTGTTGTTTGATTTGAAGCTCATGAGTCATTAAGGATCGCAACAGTTCTTCTAGGGGTAAAACATTAAGGTCCTTTACCTCTCTGAATAGCAGTGACTTTGGCCTCCCAAGACCTAGGCAAAGATCGCAATACCTTCCTCATAATATCAGCATTAGTATATGATTACCAAGACTTTTAAGTTCGTTTATAATGTCAGTAAATCTAGTAAACATTTCAGAAATTGATTCACTAGCATCCATCTTAAATAATTCATATTTATGGACAAGCATATTTATTTTAGATTCTTTCACTTGATTAGTACCCTTATGGGTAACCTCTAATCTATCCTAAATTTCTTTAGTAGATAAACAAGTAGATATGCGATTAAATTCATTAGCATCCAATGAGCAATATAAAACATTCACGGCCTTAGCATTGAGCTGAGCCAACTTTTTATCTTGTTCATCCCATTCCGTTTTTGGTTTAGGAATCACCATGTTATCTAGTCTAGTTGTAGGTGTGTGAGGACCATTTACTATGATACTCCATAGGTCATAGTCAAATGCTTGAATGAAAATTTTCATTCTAGCTTTCCAATATCCATAATTTGTGCCATTAAATAATGGTGGCCTATTAGTGGATTGTCCCTCACTCAACAAGGTTGCCATAATCTTTAGCTCCAAGATTTTTAGGGCTTAACAACAAGAGCATCTGCTCTGATACCACTTGTTGCCCAGATCTAGCAATCCAAGAGGGGGGTGAATTCGGTTTCTTAAAAATTTAATCAGCTATCAAATATGTGCACTTATATTCTTTTACAAGTGATTATCATGTTGTGAAGTGAGTCTAGTACACAATCAATCACAGAAAATGAAATACAATCAAATACACAATATTTATAGTAGTTCGGTGCTAACCTTACACCTACATCCATTCCCCAAGAACACCTTGGGTATTCCACTAATCACCACTAGCCTAACTAGCTAGCAAACTTGTTTACGGGAACAAGCAAGCCTTACACACTAGCCCTCCAATCTAATCTTCTTGTTTACGGGTACAAGAAGACCTTACAAATAATCCAGGTAGACCTCTACCCAACCACGTTTCACAACTGTGAAACAAATCAAAGCACAAGTAATAGAATGTTTAATACAACAAGCTTCTAGATATGAGCAGATTTAAAGCAATAAAAGTACTCATCAACTTGAAGAGCTAATCCCGAAGTTGCTTCTTTCTTTAATGAATGCAACAGCACAATAGAAGTCTTCGAGGTAGCTTTGAATGCTCTTTAATGAAAGTAGATGGAGCTTGAAGACCACTTGAAGAATCAGCAATAAATGAGCTCCGGTGGATGAAAAAAATAATCAAAGCAATGCTCCAATAAACCTCAAACAAATATCTCTTTCAAATAATTTTTCTCTCAATTAATATTTTCACTCTATTTTTCACATGATTTTTCACTTTTCTTTTTCTTCTATTTTTCTTCTCTCCTCTATCTCTTAAAAACACTGTTCATTTTCTCTATTTATAACCAGAACACCAAAATATAGCCGTTGTGAGAGAGAAAGAATCCGGCTAAGAGAGGAAGTTCCAAACGGTAACAAAGAAATGTGAAGTAGAAATCCATAAAGACCAGGGAAAGGAACTAGCCGAAGAGACCTCCAATCAATTGGGATTCCAAAAGAAGAAGATTGGCATTCCAACATTTATCCAAAGAGAAGCCAACCGATTGATTTAAAAATTAGCATACCATAATCCAAAATTAGCATTCCAATGAAAAAGATGGCATCCCAACCTTGCTACCAGAAATTCCATCAGCCGATTGTTTTAAGAGTTGGCATCCAAAAATCCAAAAATAGCATTCCAATAAAAAGTTTTCATCCCAACCATCAAGTTACAGGGAGCTGACAGAGAGATTTTTGGAATTGGCATTCCAAAATCAAGTGATAGGGAGCCAGCAGAGAGTGATTTGGAGTTGGAATTCCAAAATCAAGTAACAGAGAGCCGCCAAAGAACAATTTGGAATTGAGATTCCAAAACTAAGTAACAGGGAGCCGCCAGAGAATAATTTGGAATTGGAATTCCAAAATCAAGTAATAGGGAGCCAGCAGAGAGCGTTTTAGAATTAGCATGCCAACACCATTCATTAGCATGCCAAGATAAGGTGCCTGAGAATCGGCAGAGAGCATTTTAGAATTATTATGCCAACACCATCCATTAGCATGCCAAGATAAGGTGCCTGGGAATCGGCAAACTCCAAATGCAAGGAACTAGTCGTAAGATTTATGTAAACTAAGTAAGCCAGTAATCCGAAGGCAACCGAATGCAACCGAAGGCAACTGAATGCAACCGAAGGCAATCGAAGGCAATAGAAATAAGTGTAATCCGGTGATAATAGAGTTAAATAGGAGCTTGTAGGATAATTGAATCCAATTCAAGACAATGCAATATAATTAAACCTGAAAGTCATTTGTCAGATAAATCGTATTACATTATATCATGAATTACAATATACCTGGGACAAATGAAGTATATTGTTCCATGATGAATAACTTGAAATTGATTGAACTTAACATATACATATTAGCACAACATTTAATTATTTTCGTTTCATCAAAATCATATGGGGTCAACAAATCATCTGCAAATATTTTTGCTAAAAAGCCTTTCTTTATAATTTTTATGAAAGTTGGAAAGGTTCCGGATCTTTTCCTACGACATACTGAAAATCGTAGGAAAAGGTATTTTGTTCTCAATAAAATTTTTTTATTTTTATTTTGAAGCCAAAAGCATCCATCAAAAGTTTTTCATGAGAAGTTTTTTCCTACAATTTTCAAAAATCGAAGGGAAAGGCTTGGTTTAATGAATTTTTTTAAAATTTTTTAAAAATCATAAAAAAGCTCAACACATTTTTTAAAAATAAAACATCAAACAAAATTTTTTAATTAAAAGCCTTTCCTTATCTTTCCCTACGATTTCTATAGAAATAGTAGGGAAGCTACCTTTCCCAATGAAAATCGTAGGGGAAGCATACTTTTTTCTTTGCAAAGCCCTTTGCCTACGAGTTTAATTAACTCGTAGGCAAATGTAGGGAAAGGCAAACAAAATAAAACTCCACCCGACACCTCACTTCTGTCACTATGGCCTAACTCCCTCCCTTCCGCCTCTGCCCTAGCTCCCGAGTTCCACCCTAAAATGAGGCATTGGAGGCGGCGGAGGAGCGCTCGACTGCGCGGGAGGTCCAACGAGGGGGACACCATGAAGGAGTCGACGGCGGTGTGGGAAGAGGGGAGCGAGGCGACGGGTGGGGGGCGTGGCAGGCCTTGCAGAGGCGGCCGACTGGGGTGGTGGCCAGACACCAGGAGCCCGGTAGGACTGCGCCGCGTCGTAGAGCTTGTTCAGCGACGACCCGTCGTACTCGTCGATGATGATGGTGGCCGAAGAAGGCGGAGGCGAGAGAGGTCAGGCAGCCGGCTGCACGATGGGCCTTAAGGAGTAGCACCCAGGTAATCTGCTTCGCGTTCTTACCCCGCCGGCCCTTCCACGGCCGGGCGCCTGCGAACTCCCCCTCTCCACCGCCGTCAACGCCGATGCCTAGTCGTCTTCGTCGTCAGGGGAGATCTCCGAGATGCCTAACTCCCATCATCGCCGGGTCCCTGGCCCTTGGAATACCTGGTGCGAGGAGGGTTTGCAACCCTAGCTCGCTGCGCTCCCATCGCCCCACCTTGTCGGAAGCTGGCGGCGAGGCGGTGTGGAAGGGCGGCAGCCACGACAGCGGCGGCGAGCAGAGACCCCGATCCAACGTTCGTGAGCAGGATCGCTTCCTCCCCATCGCTAACATCAGCCGAATCATGAAGAAGGCCCTCCCTGCGAACCGATTCCGACCTCTCGCTCTCTATAAATCCCATCGGATCCCGTTCGGTTGTTTCGGAGTCTTCGCTCATGCTCTCTCTCTCCATCGCACGCTCGCTTGTCGTAGGGGTCTCTCGTATCGTCAGCGAAAGGTGAGAGAAATTAACTAATATTTCTCTCGATTTCCTTTTTTTTTTTTCCTCCTTATCTTTGATGAACGCTTTTATGATCGAATACGTCTTGGATTCTTCATTCTGCTTCGTTTTTTTTTGGTTGATTCGATTGGTTTTTCATATTGAAAAGGGAGTATTCAGATGGATTATGTGAATTGAAAAGGGAGCGTCCCTGGCTATTCCTTGATTTCTAAAAGAAGTCATGATCCGAATATTCAGATGGATTCTGTGATTGAGTCCAAGGACGCTCATCCCTCCATATTACAGGTCAGTTACAAGCTTGGAGAGATAAATTTTACTTGACATTTTTGGTCTCTACAGAAAACCATTTCATCAATCGGTAATATATATCAGGTAAAGATGAACGGAGGTGTACTGCACAACATAAAATAGATAGATGAAGGGTGAATTCCTGGAGATTTTCCATCTTCTGTTTCTTGGTTATTCAACTGTTTCTTTATGCTTGTTTAGCAAAAAAAAATGGTGAAGGGTGTTGTTTCATTTGCATGGCAAAGTGTTCTCTCACATTGGATGATTTCATTTTTGGATTTTATGTGCTACTTTTGGAAACTTTCATTGATGATGGTCCTTTCTTGTGGTTCTTATGTTGGATTATTGAATATTGACTGTTCTAATGATTCATTCCTCATGTTGTGACCTGTTTTCTTTGTTTTTTTGTCTTTTCCTGGGTTTTTCTGCCTTCACTTCTTGCTCTTCTAGAGGATTTCAAGAGTTCACATAGTGTTATACAGGCTTCTTCCTTGTTTTACATTAAGCATGTGATATTAGGAATTTTTTAACTTGAAAATATCCATTCTGTTCTTTTCTAGCTGTTATTTTCTGTAATTTATTTTCCTGTACCATGGAGTATAAACCTAAGATGCTCTAGTTATGTAATTTTTAATTTGTAGAACCTGTATAACATAATAATATCATTATATTTCAGGTTCAAAGGCTGCAAAAATTGCTTTTTTTTGACATTCATAGTTTCATATTCAGCTTATTCATATCTTGTTAAAAGACTTATGAGTGCATATTATTTAAGTTCATTTACCGTTCAATCAACCAAATCTATACTTTATTGTTTGGAATAACCTTTATTTCTTCAACATTAATTATGATATGTTTTATCTTACCACCATAGAATGCTTTTTAAGATCCTCAAAACCATCTTTTTATAACAATACACATAGCTTTTGTGATATTGTTACTTATGTTATGTATGCTCACAAAAGTATCTGGTTGCTTGATTATTTAAAAGCATTTCGAGTTCTCATTATTTTGTTTGGTTCTGTTACACCCTAATTTCATTATTTCTTAGGAGATGGAGTTGCAAAATGACAACATGAACCTAAGGAGCAAGGTCTCTCTCTCTCTCTCTCTCTCTCTCTCACACACACACACACACACACACACACTGACCTCAATAAATTGAGAAGCTGCTGATGTTGAAACAGAATGCTGAGAATGATAACAAATAAGCATGAGTCTGCATTGGCTCATGCATACCATCTGTATGCTACTACATCATTCCATGCATTTGATCCTCAATCATTTTTGTTTCTTTTAACAAGAATTGACATTGATTTGTTTCATTTATCTTTTGTTTTGGGTAGATGAGACCAAGAAATGATCCATTATTGGTGGTTCTGCAATGTCAAACCTGTAGGTGTGGAGAAGGAATGCTCGATTGTAGTTTGTGGTAAGTTATGCCGAGAAAATTGGCTCATATTGTTTGCAGGCTGCTACATATAAACATTCCTACTTAGCTGTATGCTCTAATTGTATGCCTTGCCACTTCATATTGCATGATACAGGACTTATTAGTGGTTTTCTTATATATTGTGCAGATCAAAGATGTGTGCTATTACTGTTGCAGGATGATCATGGGATGTTAGTTATCTTAATTTATAGAAATCTGGATGATGAAATTTCTGTTGTGTCTGAAATAAGTGAGGCCAGAGTCCTGAGGTAGATGACATTTTTACTGGGTGCAAGAAAAAAATATAGGAAACAAGATGCAAGAAAGACAGCTTTCTAGTGGGAAGCATGGGGGATTTTCAATTATGCACTGTAGGGTGGTATAAAAGGCTCTCAATGACTTAACATGCCAAAACTCCATACGAATGCTATAAAACTGTAGAATTGAACAAGCCGGACACAGAGCAGCTGCGATTTTGGTGTCAGTACCGGTAAATTCATCTTCTTTTTTATTGCAATTGAAAATTGGACACAATGTTTTTGGCTAGAAGAAATATTTTATTTTGATTTCTTGCAGGATTTTGGTTGCAATTGTGACAGTCTTCGAGAGGGTTGGAGATATTTTAATTTCATGGTAAATATGATTTTATTATTCATGAAGAAATTTTTTTTAACATGGCTTATTTTATCTAATTTTGATTACATGCTGATTTTCAAGAATTTTCCAGATATGTCACCATGGCTTAAGTTGTGCAAAAGACATGCCTATGACTTGTAGCTCATTGGTGAATGGAATGCAATTATTGGAACTTGATGTTAAACAGTATTAGTGGAATTACAAGTTATGCCAATTTAAAATTAGTTTTGATGAATTTGTGCTGTTGCTTTAGACACATGTATATTTTCAATCATGTTCACTCTTATTGTTTTTTGTTTTCTTTTTTTCAGCTTGTTTTAAAGTCTCTGGTCCCTTGATATAACATGATCACATTTTTGATGATGGATGGGGTTTGGAAATGACTTTCAAATCCAATAGATGTTTACTCCTTGCAACTCAAGTTTCTTCTTTTCCTTGTCATGCCTTATGAGGGATTGTGCCCTATCCTCCAATACATGTCCAGTGCATGCGTATGCTTTTCCAGCAACATTGGTTAACAAAGGTATGGTGGTTTATTTTGTCAACAATGACACAACATGATGCCCACATAAAGTGAACTTTGAACAATAATGTGTTGTTAGATTTTCACTATTATTAATTAGTCTTTCATCTCCATTTCTTGCCTTCTCTATTTCTGGTTCCAAGTTGACAGTAAGAGCATGTTGTAGATTGCGTGGGATCCACTCCAGAAGCCTTAGATATTGCTATTTAAATTTTTTCTATATATATTTGTATATTTATTTATGTATACATTTATAGATATTTAGGTGAGAGTCCTTGGACTCAAGACACTCAACTCTGCATTTTGTGATGCAGTTTTTGTGCACTAAAAAACATGCCTCCTTTTGGATCTCATTCTTGCAGTAACAGGCCACAATATTTTTTCACATGAATGTGTATTGAGCTTACAAAACCTACTTCTCCTATCCTACATTGGATCTTAATACATTCATAAGTTGTAGACTATAATCCTAATGCATTCGGAAGTTGTTCAATGACCTGCATGCTTATCTTTTAATTGATTTTTATTTTTATCAAGCAACCTTCACCCACCCAACGATATTGTTATATTTCTGAGAATTGGATATCGATCCTGTCTCATTGAGGTTATTGTAACTGCAGCAGTAGTAGCATCAATCACAGCAAATTTGTCAATCACCTCCAGCGGCTCCTCCTCCCCAACCAACAAACTCTCAGCAACCTCAGTGGCCATCACAAGCCCCTCCCAGCCCTTGCAAGAGCCAGCAGCAAATAGAACACCCACGAAGGCTGGTGGTCTTCCAGTGGCTGCTTGGCTAGCAAAACAGCAATAGGCATCATTAGCTCCAGCGCGGCTGCTTCAAGACTCAGCCATACAAAATTCCAACACCTCTGCAGCAAAGAAATTAAGACCAGAATCCTCCACCACCATAGCATAGGAGTCTGTCATGGAGGGCGCGATTCGCATGCATGACGCGTAGAAGATTGAAAAGATGAGCTGGCGTTGATCCTTTGGGTGTGATTGCTTTTATTTCATTGTATGAATTAATAAAATAGTATGTATAAGTTGATTTTAGTTGATGATTGTCTATTTTGATGTGTCACTTTTTTCATCATATTTAATTAAGTCGTACCTTTCTAGTAGGGCACTATCCTAGTAAAGTCTTGCAACGGAAAAAAAAAAAAGTTGAGAATCCTTCAACAAAAATTGATACAGTTTTTAATATTTAAAAAATAAACAAACATATATATTCTATTTAAATAAATATATAAAATAATAAAAAATTTTAAAATTGAAATATAATTTTAAAATATTAAATAATTTAAAATAGAATAAATATAATTTTTCTTATGATTTTAGACATAATTTGCAGGGAAAAAAGGAAAAAATATTTATTTATTATTTTTCCTATGATTTAATTTATTTTTTAGGTAAAATGATTAAAAATAATAATTTAATAACTTTTTCCTACGATTTATTTTTCTCGTAGGTAAAGACATTTAAAAAAAATTACTATTTTTCCCTACATTTTAGAAAATTTTGTAGGGAAAGATGTGGATAAAAAATTATTTTCTTGATTTTTCCTACAATTTTGGGGTTTTCATAGGAAAAAAATCAATAAAAATTATATTAGCTGACTTTTCCCTACGATTTTGGGGTTTTTCGTAGGAAAGAAATCATTAAAAATTATTATTAACCAATTTTTTCCTACGATTTTAAGAGAAATCGTAGGAAAAGATGTGGATAAAAAATATTTTTTTAATTTTTTCCAATGATTTTTTATTTTTGTAGGTAATTTTTTTTAAAATTTAAATTTAAAATTTAAATTTTGGTCACTCTTTTTCTATGAAATATTATCTTTACCTATGAAAAAAAATCATAGGGAAAATGTCTACTCTTGCCTACGATTTATGAAATCGTAGGCAAAGGCTTTCCTGATGCACTTTTGCCTACGACTTTTTCCAACTTTTGCCTATGACAAAAATCGTAGGGAAAGGCTTTCCCTATGATTTTTCTATCTTTCCTTACAAAAAAAATCGTAGGCAAAATCATTTTTCTTATAGTTAGATTCATCAATTTTAACATTTATGACAACTAGACAATCGAAACAATGGTCATTCAAATCAACATATAAATATTTCAAATCAACAATATAAATATTTTACTGAAAATTATGTATTCAAGACATGAATCAATTCATGTAAATGCAGCAAGAGATAAAATTAAAACATAAAATTCCCAGATGCCCAGGATTCTTAGGAACAGATTTATTTAATCAGAAATAAAATCTAAACATTAGATATATTTATTCCTGAGTCCTTTATCGATGTAGAAAAGGATGAAGCCGGTGAATCCGCCACTAGCCGTCCACGCGTGGCCTCTAATAGTGATCCACGTGAAGAAGAATGAATGAAGACCTTCTAGGTAGGAAAAAAAATGACTTTTTGGGAGAGAGGGATGCTAGCGCCTTTTTAATCCCTTTCTAGAATTTATACTAGAAGAAAAATAAAACCTCCTTAGATCTAAAGATCTAAATTTTTTTGGGGAGAGAAAGAGACGTATTAATTGAGAGAGGGAGAGAAAGAGACGTCCCATCTCATGGGAACTTAAATCCACTCCCAAAACATTATCCAACCAGATTCTAGGATTTAGATAATGTTGGATTAGTCCATTAATTGGATGGTTGATCATCCTTCACATGGCATAATCATGTCCCTTGATATAGGAGGTTGTTATCCTATAATCCACACGCCCCAAGCCTTGGGCATGAAACTCTCTCTTCACATGAGGATGGATCATGTCCATCTCATGGATTTGATCCCATCTTCCACGTGGTCAAGCCCCATCCATCAACCAAATATCAAAATCTCAACCCTTGAAATTAGGAGGTTAGTTATCTCATATAACTACATGCCCCAATCAGGACGTGTTTATCATCCTACCGTAGAGATTTATCATGCCCCATCCTATGGGCATGAATTGTTCTTCACATGGCTGAGATTTTTCATCCATACCCTAATAATCAGAGCCGTCCATCACATGAAACAAGCCAAATTTGGGTATTCAATTATCTATTCATCATATGCGTAAATAATCTCTCCCTAAAATTCCTTTCTCTATGATCGATCATATCCATTATTATTTTATCTTCTTTAAATTGGGTCTTATCCAATTATTTAATTGGTCATCTTATCTGAATTAAATCTAATTAATTCTCATTTTAATTCATCCAAAATTCTCCTTAATGCATATGATCCATTAGGCCCTTTAACATATTGGTAATAATCATGTCCTAATCACTTACACTAGGATTGATTGGACAACACTTTGTCCAAGTCAATAATTATGACACATGATTATAGATCATGAGAGGCCTCTGGCAAAGCATCATGACCGCCCAAGTGCTAAGGGTTTTGTTAACGTGACCGTCAACAACACCTATCCATGAACGGTTACCGTACGATTCAATCCCATCATCACATATCCCAAATCAGTCAGTGGCATGGAATGTGTCAACCCTTTAACTAATCATTGTGTACTTGATCCAGAAAAAAATGACTCGCATGAATTGAAACTTCAAAACCATTTCGAATTCTAACTCAACCTTGCAAGGATTTTAAGTCTAATCAATCCATCAAGTGGCCATAGGATATAACCATCTCTATATTAAGGGAGACGAATTCTATCTTGGTCAATCACCACCTCCACGTATTTCATGTCATACCCAACCATCACCATTTGCCATTCATGGCTAGAGTGACATTTGTATGATGTCAAAGTATGGCATTCCACACATGAGGTGCAGTTAATACCTCAAGTCCAAGGATCACTCGCACAATCGTCATCAGAGATCAACCATTGACACTATATAGAATATCCATATGGGATCTCTGTGTGGGTCAACCAATGCATCGTTACAATAACGAGCATCCACACACCTATCAAGTATCTCCATATTTCAGCTTGCGAGATCAGCTGCTCACCAAGGGTGAAGATATGCAATGTGTGCCAGTCTCATGGTGTTCGATGGTGTCTAGTCCCATCCATACATCGATTAGAAAAATTTAAAGAATCGAACCATAACATGCAATTTGGATCTCACAATTTGTAATCTTTATTATAAATTGCATATGCACGGTTCACATTCTTTTAAACTTATCTCACAAACAAATATAAAATATATATATATAATAAAGAACATCTGGATAGATAAAAAATTATTTTATTGATTTGTATTCATAAACTGTATACACACATATCATTCAATCCGATTGGATATAGAGCATACACTAACAATCTTCCACTTGCACTGGAGCCAATCACCCACATATCTAATACCGAGTGACTTAACATGACTATCATGCTTCTGCTACGGTAGGGCTTTAGTAAGCGGATCAGCTACATTATCCTCAGTGGGGACTCATTCTATTTTTATCATTTCTACCAATAATCTCTCTAATTACATGGTATCTTCTGAGTACATGTTTGGACCTCTGATGAGACCTTGGCTCCTTAGCTTGCGCAATAACTCCGTTGTTGTCGCAATATATGTATTGGATCAGTAATGCTCGGAACCACACCAAGTTCAGTGATGAACTTCTTGATCCAAACTACTTCTTTGGCTGCATCTGATGCTACGATGTACTCGGCTTCGGTTGTAGAGTTGGCAGTCGTCTTCTGCTTGGAACTCTTTCAGCTGACTGCATCACCATTGAGTGTAAAGACATAGCTTGATTGAGATTTATAATTATCTTTATCAGACTGAAAACTAGAATCCATATAACCTTGAACTATAAGTTCAGATCCTCCATAAACCAAGAACATATCCTTAGTCCTTTGTAAGTACTTAAGGATATTCTTAACATCCATCCAATGTTTCTCACTAGGATTTGCCTGATATCTACTAGTGATACTCAAGGCATAAGAAACATCAGGTCTCATATATAGCATCACATACATGATGGATCCGATTGCTAAGGCGTACGGAACCCTATCCATGTGCTCTCTCTCCTCTTGGGTCTTAGGACTCATGTCCTTGGAGAGATGCACCCCATGTGACATCGGTAGAATTCTTTCTTGGATTCCTTCATGCTAAACCATTTTAGCACTTTATCTATGTACGTTGATTGGGACAATCCAAGCACCCTTCTAAATCTATTTCTATAGATCTTAATACCTAGTATGTAGGCTGCTTCTCCCAAATCTTTTATGAAGAATTTACTGGACAACCAATCCTTCACTTCTTGTAGCAAGGATGCATTGTTTCCTATCAATAATATGTCATCTACATATAATATCAAGAAAATAATAATACTCCACTAACTTTCTTGTACACACATGGATCATCCTTATTTTTGATGAAATCAAACTCTTTGATTGTTTCATCAAAATGGATGTTCCAGCTTCTAGAGGCTTGCTTAAGTCCATAAATGGACCTTTGTAGTTTGCACACCTTTTGAGAATCAATGGACTCAAAACCCTTAGGTTCTGTCATATACATATCCCATTAAATCACCATTTAGGAAAATGGTTTTGACATTCATTTACCATATCTCATAATCGTAATAGGATGCAATCACAAGCAAATCCTTATGGACTTAAGCATGGCTATAGGAAAAGGTTTCATCAAAGTCAACACCTTGCCTTTGCTTGCAACCTTTTGCGACTAGCCTCGCCTTATAGGTAATCACATTACCATCTATGTCAGTCTTCTTCTTGAAGACCCATTTGCATCCAATGGGTTTTATCCCTTCAGGTGGATCAACCAAGGTCCATACCTGGTTGTTGTACATGAAGTCCATTTTAGATTTTATAGCTTCAAGCCATTCTTGGAGTCAATGTACACATTGCCTCCTCGTAATTAGTAGGCTCATCATATTATATGAGAAATCCATATCTCTCAGGAATATGATGTGTTCTACTAGACCTACGAAGTTGATGTATACTTGGAGCTACCTGTTGCTCCATCTCTCTTAGTAGAGGCTCACACAAATGTTTCCTGAATGTGAGTTGAGCCTCCTACTCAACTCCCACAGTATTTGGCATTTGCTCAATGCCATCTAATCAGTCTGTGTCAATTTGTGGTTCTTGAGCTTTACTAAGCTCAATATTTATCCCACTGCCCTTTCTTAGAAAAATCTCATTCTCTAAGAATATGACATTCCTTAAGAAAAAAACCTTTTGCTCTAGAGGGTGATAGAAATATATCCTTTTGTTTCTTTAGGATATCCACAAAATTATACTTGTTGGATCTAACTCCAAGCTTGTTTAACTCATTACGCTTTACATAAGCATAGCAACCCCAAATCCTTAGATGACTAAGGGATGATTTCTTTCCACACCATATCTAATAAGGAGTGGAATTGACCAACTTAGATAGAACTCGGTTTAGAGTGTATTCGGCTGTGTGTAGCGCATAATCCCAAAACATTTTTGAAAGGTTTGCAAGGCTCATCATTGATCACACCATATCTAATAATATGCGATTCCTCCTTTTTGATACACCATTATGCTGTGACGTACCAGAAGGAGTCCACTAAGAGAGAATCCCATTCTCCTTCAAATATTCTAAAAACACATGGCTTAAATATTTTCCACCTCGATCTGATTGAGGTATCTTAATATTTTTGTCACTTTGTTTTTCTACCTTAGATCTAAATTCTTTAAACTTTTCAAAGGCTTCAGATTTGTGCTTCATTAGATATATGTGACCATACCTACTATGGTCATCTATGAATGTAATGAAGTAAGAAAAACCTCCTATGGCCTCAATATTGATAGGACCACAAACATCTGAATGTACTAGTCCTAAACATTCAGTCGCTCGCTCACCCTTTTTAGTAAAAGGTGACTTAGTCATTTTGCCATGTAAGCATGACTCACATTCCTCAAATGATTCCCAATTGAATGAGCCCAAGTAGCCATCCTTATGTAACTTGGTTAAACGCGTTTCATTTACATGGCCTAAATGACAGTACCATAGGTACAAGTTCTTAAAATTATTTTATTTTATTTTCTTAGTTTCTACACTGAGAACAGTGCATTGTAAATTTAAAACATAAATCCCATTGAACATTTCAGTATAACCAAAGAACATTTCATTTTTAAAAATTAAAATTCTTTATTTTGAATTTCAAATGAATATCCATCATTTACAAGGCATGAAACAAAAATAATATTCTTTGTTATGTTTGGAACATAGTAACAATTACTAAGCTCCATTACAAGCCCAGTAGGTAAAGATAAAGAACAAAATCCTATGGCTAAAGCAGCAACCTTTGCTCCATTTTCCATACACAGGATCACTTCATCTTTCTTTAGCTTTTACTACTTCTTATCATCTGCATATTAATACAAATATGAGAACCACAATCGGTATCCAATACCCAAGTGGAATAAGAAGTAATAGAAGAAAATATTTCAATCATAAATATACCTGATGTAGAAGCATCCGTATGTTTCTTTTCTTTCAGGCTAGCCAGATAAGTCCTGCAGTTTCGCTTCCAATGCCCGTCCTTGCCACAGAAGTGACACTTCTTCCTCTTGGCTACTTTGCTTTTGTTAATACCCTTATTTGGTTTAGTCGTCTTGTTCTTTTATACCTTATTCTTCTTTTATACCTTATTCTTCTTTGACCGTTTCTTACGAGTGCCAGAGGACTTTATGACCATAACCTGACCCTTTTCTTTCTTAATATTGGGCTCGACATTCATCAGCATATTTGCAAGCTTAGGTAGAGATGCCTCTAGCTTGTTCATGTTGAAATTAAAAACAATCTGCGAATAACTGAGAGGTAGTGATTGTAGAACCAAGTCAACACTCAGTTCATGATCCATCACAAAACCCAATCGTGCTAACTTCTCAATCAGATTGATCATTTTTAGCACGTGGGAACCCACTGATGAATCCTAAATCATTTGCACTGAAACAACTCTTTAGAGGTCTGAAACCTCTCATAATGAGACTATGCACGAAACAACTCTTGTAGGTGCATCAAAATCTCCTGAGCATTCATATGCTCATGCCATTTTTGAAGATCAGGTGACATTGTGGCCAACATCAAATATGTGGCCATATTCTCAGTATCTTTATACCGGTTATATGCCACATGAACCTCAGTCGGAGCATCCACTGGTGGGACCTCTGGTGCAGCCTCATCTAGGACAAAAAGAATTTTTTCGAATCAAAGAATGATCCTTGCATTCCTAAGCCAATCAGGGAAGTTGAGTCCAGTCAATTTGTTGGATTCTAAGATACTCCTAAGGTTGATGTTTACACTCATGTTTTCTCTGATAGCCTACATAAAAAATAGAACGAGTTAATTGCTATGAATACTAATCATGACTTGATATGGTAATTTTAATATTTTCAATTAAGTTGGTTTCTTCTATTTTATCAAGGTTAATAGCCCTCTCTATTAATCTTGAGAGATTGGCATTCAATTTTCTTAGTGGGCTAGGATCCTCATTCGAATTACCTTCACTTGGCTTTGGCACAATAAATCTCAGCAAGCCAAATTTGGTAGATTATCATCAATCACATCTAATGTGACTCCTAGATATTTAGGGGATATTGTCTTGTCAATCACATCCATATGTGATCATCCTAAAGTTTGCCTCTAGATTAGACTGACCCTGACTTTGGCCAATTATGCCAGCTAATCTAGTTAAGTCAACCCATTGTTCCACAATCAACTCCTCATAAGTACACTCGACCCTTGGCTTTGGCATGATAAATCTTATGACCTAATGATTTTGTATCATGTGAACAATGGAAGGCTAATGACTTAATATTCGTGGAGGGATTTAGCGCATCTAGGTCCCATCATACATGTACAACATTTGTACTATGCTAGGTTACATATCCTATATGTAGATTTTAGATTAATTTATTAACCAAAAAAAATTCATAAGATCAAATCTTATGAACCGATTCCTAATCAAATTAGGATCCTTGACCACTATCTAATTTAGGAACCCTAATCATATGACCAAATCAATTGCTACCATCCTGATTAACCTTATTGATCTAATCAATTAAGAGCTTCCCTTAACAATGGCCAGATTAGCTGATCAATGGGGTCCTATTTAGCATACCCTTCGATCCATTGAATGGATTTTCCCAGGCAGTGAACGGAGCAATTAAAAACCATGATCACACTTTCTTATACACCAATGTAGGTAAGCTCATAGGATCAAGCAATGATGTGGTTAATCTAAGTTTCCTAAATCTTTATCATTTATTATATTTTATGATAAGTTAAGATAGTGATCTTGTTAGAGTATTATAAGAATTACTAATTTAAATTTTAAAATTTTAAATTTTAAATTTTAAATTTTTTATCATTTAATTACATGTTATGACATGTCGGTTTCACATCCCATGTAAATCCTAATGTCTTTAACAACCCTAACTTATTCTGTCATGATAAGATTTTGGATTCAAATTTTAAATTTTAAATTTAAAATAGATTCCAAATGAATACATTTAATCACAATCTTATCATGATCTAAATTTCTAAAAATAAGTTTTCTACGATTATTTTTCATCATTTTAATATCAGATCTTAATCATATTAATAATAATGTTAAAATTAAATCCTAAACATGATTTCTAGATTTCAGCACATAGTATCTATCATGCATAATAATAATTGCTATTTTAACATGACACATATATGATTAAATCTAAATTAATTATTATTTATTATCATATAATAAACCTTTATATCTGATATCACATATCAAAGTACTTTATTTTAACATGATAATTAATATACATAAATCTAAATAATATTGTTTATCATATAAAGCAAAGCATGATAAAAACTCATATTATCAATCATATTGACTCAAGTATCCTATCAGATTAATGAATTTGTACTCTAACGTGGCTTTGATACCACTTGCTGGAATTATGTATTCAAGATATGAATCAAATTCATGTCAATGCAGGGCGATAAAATTAAACACAAAATTCCCATATGCCAGGATCCTTAGGAACAGATTTATTTAATCAGAAATAAAATCTAACATTAGATCTATTTATACCTGAGTCCTTTATCACTGTAGAAAAGGATAAAGCCTGTGAATCCTCTGCCACTAGCCATCCTCTGCCACTAGCCATCCATGCGTCGCCTCTAATGGTGATCCATTCAGAAGAATGGATGAAGACCTTTTAAGTATGAAAAAATGACTTCTTGAGAGAGAGGGTGCCCTCTTTAATCCCTTTCTGGAATTTATACCAAAAGAAAAAATAAAACCCCGTGATCTAAAGATCAAATATTTAACTATGGGTTTGAAGATGAAGAGAAAGAGACGTATTAATTAGAAAGGGAGAGAAAGAGACGTATTAATTGAAAGAGGGAGAGAAAGAGACGCTCCATCTCATGGAAACTTAAATCACTCTCAAAACATATCCAACCAGATTCTAGGATTTAGATAATGTTGGATTAGTCCATTAATTGGATGGTTGATCATCCTCCACATGGCATAATCATGTCCCTTGATTTAGGAGGTTGTTATCCAAAAATCCACACTTCCAAAGCCTTGGGCATGAATCTCTCTATTCATGTGAGGATGGATCATGTCCATCTCATGGATTTGATCCATCTTTCACGTGGTCAAGCCCCATCCCACCAAATGTCAAAATCTCAACCTTCGAAATTAGGAGGTTAGTTATCTCATAACTACATGCCCCAATCAGAATGTGTTTATTATCCTACCATAGAGATTATCATGCCCCATCCCATGGGCATGAATCCATCTTTACATGGCTAAGATTATCCATTCATACCCTAATAATCATAGCCATCAATCACATGAAACAAGCCAAATTTGGGTATCCAATTATTTGTTCATCATATGCATAAATAATCTTCCTAAAATTCCTTCCTTTATGATCGATCATCCATTATTATTTATTTTCTTTAAATTGGATCTTACCCAATTATTTAATGATCATCTTTATGAATTAATCTAATTTAATTCTTATTTTAATTCATCCAAAATTCTTCTTAATGCGTGTGACCCATTAGGCCCTTGAACATGTTGCAATAATCATGTCCTAATCACTGACACTAGGATTGATTGGACAATACTTTGTCCAAGTCAAAATATGATTATAGATCATGAGAGGCCTCTAGCAAAGCATCATGACCACCCAAGTGCTAAGGATTTATTGACGTGACCATCACACATACCTGTCATGAACGGTTACCATACGATTAATCCCATCGTCACATATCCCAGATCAGTCAGTGGTGTGGAATGTATCAACCCTTTAACTGATCATTGTTTACTTGATCCAGAAAAAATTGACTCACATGAATTGAAACTTCAAAACCATTTCGAATTCCAACTCAACCTTGCAAGGATTTTAAGTCTAATCAATCCATCAAGTGGTCGTGGGATATAAACCCTCTCTATATTAAGGGACCAATTCTATCTTGGTCAATCACCACCTCCACATGTTTCATGTCATACCCAACCATCACTATATTTTCCTTCATGGCTAGAGTGACGTTTGTAATGATGTCAAAGTTATGGCATTCCACACATGAGTGTGTGAATACCTCAGTCAAAGGATCACTCGCACAACCGTTATCAGAGATCAATCATTAACACTATATAGAATATCCATATGGGATCTTGTGTCGGTCAACTAATGCATCGTTACAATATCGAGCATCCACACATCTATCCAGGTATCTCCATACTTCAGCTTGCGAGATCAGCTGCTCACCACAAGGGTGAGGATATGCAACGTATACCAGTCTCAGGGTGTTTCGATGTCCAGTTCCATCCACACATCAACTAGGAAAATTTAAAGAATCGAACCATAACATGTAATTTGGATCTCACATTTGTAATCTTTATTATAAATTACATATGCACGGTTCACATTCTTTTGGACTTTATCTCACAGACAAATATATTAATAAATAAATATATATATATAATAAAGGACATCTGGATAGATAAAGAAATTATTTTATTTGATTTGTATTCATAGACTGTATACACACATATCATTCAATCCGATGGATCTAGGGCAACACTAACACATTTTCAATCCTATGACCAACAAATTTCAAGCAATTATTAGTAGGATTCAATAATTTTAAAAGCCTTTTATTAGTAAAGCAAGTTATAAGCAAGATATTATCAATGACAGTAGAGGAAGTGATGCCAATTTTTACCAATGCCAATAATTTTACTTTGGCCATTATCTCCAAGGGTAACAACTCCTATATTGACCCATTATTGATTTTGATGATTAATAAAGGAATTGAGTATATTTACTTGATTACTAAAGATTTGACAAGTGTTTCAAGAGTTAAAAATATTTTCGATATAAGGTATTAAGAAACGTGTTTGAATCAATGGTAAATCATAAGTTTCAAAGTTTCAGGACCCGGAGTCGACACCTAGAAATCCTGGAGCCGACCCCATGGCCAGTCAAATATTCTTCTGATTTTTGATACGGTCCGAGCCAACACCTAGAGTTCGGAGCTGAAACCCAGAGTTTCGGAGTCGACACTTACAGTGTCTGGAGCCGACTCCGATGCGGGGACAGAACGCTTATTTTTTTAGCATCTTGGAGCCGACAACACAGTCTTTTGGAGCCGACACTGACGATGGCGAGCGCACCTAACTTTTTGCGAAGCCGACTCCTCGACGAACTCGAACTTTCTATTTTTATAAACGACTTGGAGCCGACCCTAAAAAGTTGGAGCCGAGCCGACTGCTGCCAAAATTTTAAAATGCTAGATCAGCTTTAAAACGGTAATATTTTCTTTTTACCTATTTCTAATGGATATAATTTTGTTTCCGGTACACTCCAACGACTAGTTTCTTCCCAAAAATAGATTAACAAATTCTATAAAAGGGGAGAACGCCCGTTTTGAAAGAAGAGAGAAAAAATGAAATAGAGAGAATATTCAAATCAAAAATCCGAGAAGTCTTGAGCCTAAAATCCGAGAAAAGTATTCAAACCAAATCCTTCCACTCCAAAAAGCTCAAAAGGAATCCAAGGTATTCAAACTTAAAAA